>CM062296.1:222186258-222649983 GCA_031216915.1 Pictodentalium vernedei
AGGAGGGGCAGGCGTCAGAATGAGTCATCAAGCCTGCAAGTCAAGTCGGTGTGCATCGGAAAGGGAAATGACTAATTATCCTTTGCAAAATTGGGTATGATACGTTTTTGTAGAAAACCACCTAAAAAGAGAGAGTACATTCCTAAATAAAAAATATCCACCCAATTATCTCGCACATATTTGTCAACTGTTTGAATAAGTGATTAGTTTAAAATGCTGAACAAATTGAACATCACCTTGATGTTTTGACAACTGCAGATCGTGATGTCAAGCCATATTTTTCCAGGTATCACATGCTTTGATTGTTACTGTGCATTAAAATTTAGACTGAAAAAGTTGATAAAAATATGAAAAGTATAAATCTTACTTTCAGATAGTTGGTAAATACGTTTCAATTCAATAAAAAATAATCAAATTTTGATTATATTCCATTGTTTACTTGCTGGATTTCCCCAACTATCAGTGTGATGTGATGTAAACTGTAGGTAAAGTGGAGATCATGAGAGGTGCACAATGGGCTCAAATATTCAATATTACACTGAAAATATTGAAATCTTGAGAAAAAAATACCTGGTGAATTTTTCTAAATCTGTAGTAATAATCCCTGTCAGTGTATTCAACATCTGAACCCACCAATCATTGCTGCTAATATTTTTTTACGCTAAAGAAAATAGATTCTACACAAGACTGCATGTGTACTTGGAAACTGAAGCATTGTTCAAGACGGGTTATCCCAGTCTATAAATATCTTTATTTACAGTCTGTGGGGAATCTCTTATGCAGTTATTTCCCTTTCATCAACAGCTGATTTTCAAACTGGGATACCTCTTTCTGTGCTAAATAAAATTTACGGCCTCATTCAGTGAACGTGGGAATAAATGCGCAAAGTGAACATCAGTATATATTATTTATTTACAAAGTTTATCAAATAAAAGCTAAAAAAAAGTCACTAAAAAAAATAAAAACTCCAATATCAAGTCCTGATTTGGTAAGTAGAATGTTGCAACAAGTCACCTATTTTCATTTCACTCTCCTGAAATTGATGTTTCAGCCAACTTGAAACTTGGGGAATGGACGTTGACATGGGTGGAGCTCCTTGATTCTGAAATCTGAAAACATGAGGGGAGAGCTTACGCACGAGCATGGTCTTGGACACGGGGTAGTACAGTATGTGAAAGTGTGACCTGTGAAGAATATTTACAGATAATCCGAGACAGTTGTTTTGAGCCTTTGTTAATTAATGTATTATTTTACTTCAATTCCACACCATTTATTTATTATTGGTGTTTAACAACACTTTTGACAGCCAGGGTCATCTCGAGTTGGACAGTTTTACAGGTGGTGGAAGCTGGAGCACCCGGAGAGAACCACCGAGCAGAAAATTTGTTGGAATAAGTTTTTCATACAGGTTTTTAGCTTAACTTGTCAAAGTCAAGATAAGCTTTTGCCATCACGCGTGCGGATGTCTGTTAGTCTGTTCACATTTTCCTTTAGCACAGGCTACATCCCGTAGTTCTTGTCTGATCGTCACGAAATTTCATATGCAGGTTTGGGGTCATGTCTAGCTGAGAACATCCCCTTTTGGTCGCGATCGGTCAACCGGTATGGCTGCCGAGCCCAAAACCCGAAAACCATTAGCACAGTCTGCAGGTCGTATTTATGAAGGGATTTTATTGTAATGTGGTAGGATACCTCTGTATAATATCTAGATGAGAACATCCCCTTTTGGTCATGATCTGTGTCAACCCTGATGGCTGCCCAAGCCCGAAACCCAAAAACTTTTAGCACAGTCTGCAGGTCATATTTAATATGGAGGGATGTCATTGTAACTTGGTAGGATGACTCCGTATGATGTCTAGATGAGAACTTCGCCATTTGGTTGCGATCTGTCACCCGTGACGACTGCCCAAGCCCAAAACCCAAAAACCTTTAGCACAGTCTACAGGTCGTATTTATGAAGGGATTTCATTGTAACTTGATAGGATGACTCGTTTTGGAATAATTTCACTGTAACTTGGTAACTTTGGTTGACATACATTAACTGCGAGGGCCACATTAACCCACCCCTTAATTCTTTAGTTCAGTCGACACCTCATATTATTTTTATTAAAAACATAGCACACAGGGAACAGAAATTAACATATTCCCAATTATCACAATTCTTGTCTTATTTCATAATCCTTTCATAAACATTGAACATTGATTATCCTTTTCATCAAACACAACACACAGACAAGTTAAGTTACAGTGTCATTGACACTTTAATTATTAACCCTTTGCCTGCTATGTTTTTCTTTAATTTCTCTTTAACTGGTTGAATGCTAGAAACCACTATCAGAGCTCCACTGAAAAGTGTTGAAAGCCACTATAGTGGCTTTACTCTGTTTGTGCTAATCTGTTGTTGGCTCAGCAGTAGAAGAAAAATATTATTATAAAATTGTTTTGTTACAGTTTATTGGAGAAGGCCAACAGGCACTTTCCAATAAATTGCTACAAAACCAATTATTTATGAGCAATATCTTAATAAACTAAGGCTCCTTTTGTGGTACAGTAGAATCCTCTTAATTGAATATCCATTTTGCCAGTGAAAATTATTCAATTAATAGGAGTATACAATTAACAGGGATTTAGTCAGTTTCCTGTGTTCTGGAGGTAAACTGAGCATTTATTCTATTATATCTTGTTTGACAGAGCTCATAGAGCTCTGTCAAAACAAGATAGAATAGAATAAATGCCTGTATTGGAAGTAGTGAGGCCAAAAAGGTTGATAAATAAGGGGAATTTGGTACGTGTCACAGTAATGTTTTCGACATATTACAAAAATTTATATACAATTAACAGGAGTTTACTCTACAACCCATATGCAATTAACAGATCAAATTTGTACTGAAGGTATGGTAAATGGTTTTGTGTTTGAAAATTATATTCAATTAACAGGGATATACAATTAAGAGATATCCAATTAAGTGGGCTTCACTGTAGTGTGATACCTTTGAACAAAAATACTTGCCTTACAAATGACAATTGAAAAGTAATTTAGCACTCTACCAGTTAAATCAAGTCTTTGCTGATGTACATTTGCCATGCTTTAATTTTAGGGTAAATTCAATAGAGTCTGGCATTAAAAAAATGACTGATAAAATTATTGATAGGACTGCTATTCATGAGAGTATATTTTGTTAATGAGGCAGGTTTTACTTTCAGAGAATGTTTGTTATGGGCATATAATTTAATTTTTTGCCCCGTTTCCGCATGTCATTGGTTAAAAGCATACCGTGTGACATTCGTCAAAATCGTGTAAACCAAATCACGTAACGATTTTGAATGTCGAAGTCCCGTGACCGGTAAGCCCCGCCTGCTCAACCTTATTGTCAACGCGTTAGCCGACTGATCGATCGATATTCCCATCGCCTTCAGTGAGCAAGAAAATAATAATTTCTTGGGAACAAGTAATTTAATAAAAACACCGAAGAGGGAGATAAATAAAAGGTCTTATATTCGAACATAATTTTGAGGGAAACTAAAAAATTGTTTTTAATGATATTGTTGCGTGACTTGCTAAATAACCATCATCTGCGATCGAAAATCAAAATGTAAACAAACAATCCTATTAGTTTCATAAATTCAATATCTAAATTTATCGTGGCTCTGGAATGTTATGGAAATTTCAATATCGGTGATCCTGCAGAGTTTATCAATTTAAGAGGGGTGACAACTGATAACTTTCAATCTTTGTTTAACAAGCAAAACCAAATATTTTTGCGTATTTCTGCTGAACAGTTGAATGCCAATGATGAATGCTGACAAACCAAATCAACAAAAAATAACTTGATGACGTTGTGCTAAGCATTGATTGAAATGGACCAATGAAACATCGAATTGATATATGATTGACGTGACCTTTTGTGACACACTTTCCCATGTTTACCTTACCTGTTGTATTTTTGCAGAAATTACATGTTTTTCATTCTAACACACATTGTTGTGTTTTTCTGTTTACACCAGATTAAATTATAAGAAATAACTGTTGTTTTCTTTCAGTTTATGCGATATAAACCAAAAATGTTCAGCACAAGCTTAATCATAACTCGCTACGCAAAAATTTTCAGCTTAATCATAACTCGCTACGCAAGTTATGAAGCTTGTGCTGGAAATTTTTGATTTATATCGCATAAACCGAAAGAAAACAACAGTTATTTCTTAAGAAAATCTGCCTGTTGCTGGCAAAAATCAAAGAGCACAGTTTTAAAAGAGTTGACAGTTTTGATGCCACCGATAGGGAGACATCTTAAATCCAGGTTGTCTGTTCATCTGCCCGTCCAACCATCTGTCTGTCCGACTTTATTTGTCCATCCGGAGCCATAACTCTATAATGCTTTGGTGGATTTCCATGAAACTTTACACAAGGGTAAAGACCAGTGGAAGGTCTTTTGCCCAGCAATGCCATGCTTGAGTGACTATGGTCAAGGTCACAGGAATGGAAAGACTTAATTCTCTCACAAACTGTATTTGTCTGTCCGAAGCCATAATTCGATAATGCTTGGCTAACAAAGTTGTTGTCTGCTTACACACTTTCATCATTTACAATCCCTCTGTGCAAGGTTTCATTGTTTTAAAGGTTACTCTATATCAGTTAACCCTTTATCCAAGTAATTTTTTTTTTTTTAAAATAAACTAAATTCCAGTCATGGACAAAAATTTTTATCTCTATTTCGTAATAAAACCATTCAGATATTGTTGTCAAAAGAACTTACACGTTATAGTACGATTCAAAATAAGTTGCAACTTAACTGCAATAAACTAAGTATACTGCTGCTTGCACACTGATGAGACAAGAATCTGACATCATTTTCTGGAAAGCTCTCTGAGAGCTTTCCAGAAAATGATGTTAGTTTCTGATCTTATCATTGTAGGAAGAGAAAGATACATAGATTATAGCAGTTATCCTACAACATTATTTTGACTTTTACTGTATGCCAATTCAAGTGACATCCATATGTGTATAGTTCTGTTGAGAAAGTTCCAACATATTAGTAGCTGTATTGACCTTAAGGAAATAAGGTCAGTACAGCTTTTGGCTCCTCTGTTCAGATGTATTTTATTAAATTCAAAACCTTATGGACTAGAGTGAGCACCAAATTCAACACAAAACTTTTCTTTCCAGTTTTATAGGGCATTTGACCATAGTTTGGGGGCGTCCATGGTCGTGCGGTCGCTGTTGGTCTTGTTTTAACCGTTTGATCTGATAATTTGAGATCATTTGAACTTACAGATGTAATCAATCATCCAACTGACTATAATTTCAGATTCGAATAAGAGAAGATGACATGCCACTAGCTCATGTTGCCATTGCTGTTGAGGGTGCAGGATGGACAAACCCTGATAACATTGCACTCATGGTTGCAAACACTCTCATTGGAAGCTGGGACCGATCACACGGTGGAGGAGCCAACCTTGCTAGTCCTCTTGCAGCTAACAGTGCTCGAGATAATCTCTGTCATAGTTACCAGGCATTTAACACTTGTTACAGTGATACAGGCCTCTGGTTAGTATTAGCCGTCTCTATTCTGGTACCCATTATAGAGACACTATTAAAAACATGCTGGTTACACAATAAAAACTCTCTATTAGGCCCGCTTTTTTTATGCCCCTGACCTCTTTGAGGAGAGCATTACGTTATCACCATGTCCGGCGTCTGTCCGTTAACTTTTCTCATTCCGTCAATTAACTAAAGGTCTACCAACTGGATCTTTACCAAACTTCATATGTGGGTTAGGTATGATGGGTGGAAGAAGCCTATTTATTTTGACCATGATGTGCCAAAGGTCAAGGTCACAGTGACCTTCAATGATAAATACACTTGAAATTGGTTTCAGCTCCATAACCAAAGTTCTACCAACCTGATCTTTACCAAACTTCATATGTGGGTTAGGTATGATGAGTGGAAGAAGCCTATTTATTTTTTACCAAGGTGTGCCAAAGGTCAAGGTCAAGGTCACAGTGACCTCCAATGTTAAATACACTTGAAATTGGTTTCCGCTCAATAACTAAAGTTCTACCAACCAGATCTTTACCAACCTTTATATGTGTATTAGGTATGATGAGTGGAAGAAGCCTATTTATTTTGATGCATGATGTACCAACGGTAAAGGTCACAGTGATCTCCAATGTTAAATACACATGAAATTGGTTTCCGCTCTATGACTAAAGTTTTCCCAACCGGATCTTTACCAAACTTCATATGTGGGTTAGGTATGATGAGTGGAATCAGCCTATTTATTTTGACGATGATGTGCCAAAGGTCAAGGTCACCGTGACCTCCAATGTTAAATACACTTTAAATTGGTTTCTGCTCTATAACTAAAGTTCTGCAGGACTGATCTTGTTTTTTGGTAATTCTATCCATGATATTGCAGGAGGGGGGAATATGCCATGTTTCGCATCGCTCTTGTGAAAATCAATGCAAACTTAAAAAAAATAAAAATTAAATGGTTCATGTCTGATATTTTACCCAAGTTAATAAAATTGATAAATTTGTCCCTTGTGCGCAACATGGCTTTGCAGTGCTTTAGCAAAGCCTTCTTGCAATCAAATGATGAAGTACACCACCACCACCCATTCTATTCTGTAGATTATGAGGCCTAAAACATAAAACAAACACAAACCAAAAACATGAACTTTTGATGGCAAAGAAATAATTTCAAAAATAAACAATAAAATAAAATCCGCTTGCCCACATGCAATTTTAAGAAAAATGGCCGGAGAAATAGAAGATCTACTTTGTGGGGCCTAACTGGTATCTTGACAAACATCAAAGATGATACAAATTAATTTGAAATAAAGGTCTTGAGCCAGCAAAATGCTTAAAAATTCTTCTTAAGAGTCCTTGAAAATCCAGGATTTTTATATTTTTATACTGTACCAATGACCCAGACTTAGCTGGTGCTAACTCTAACAAAACCAGGGCCAAACACAAATTTTGCCCCCCAATCCCCAAAATTTGCATCTAAAACCAAAAGAAATCATGTCCTATAGGACCTCCATACTTCGCCCCTACTGCGCATGCGCAGTGTCAAGGACGTTCCGAAATTGGCGCCAATTATCATTCTCTGTTTGGCCCTTCATCAGTCAACATCTCACTGATCTTTGTGCTTGTAAATCTCAGTTTAAAGGATGCCAGACACGTAATTATTGGAGAAATGGTGATTCTAAGGAGGATATAGAAGGAGGAGAGGAAAAAGGAGTGACAAAAAATAATCAGGGCTGTACTTAAAATTTTTTATGAAATTATGTTAAGTTGCCTATTTTCGAGGCATGGGCCTCTTGTTGTCATTCTTGCTAGAAAGTTGCACTGCTTATTCAGTGTTTCCTCTCCCCTGGTCTTCTAAGTCCCCCCTTGCAATTCTCCCATGCTTTTGGCATATTTTTGAGAAAGATCATTTCTAAAATTCTCTTGGGAGAGTTGCTTGGTTACAGAATGTTTTCTGTTATTTTCCCCATAGTTACGTTTTCACCCATGGGTGTATAAACGTTGTGTTCTGCATCTTCCATCTGATGTTCTGCAGATTCTCCCCTGGGAGTCTCTGTCTTGCATCAGATAGAGTGTAATTTTGATGACTGATTTCAGGCCAGTTTTTTCAGTGCCTGGAGTCATGTTTTCTGGTGTTTTACACTGTTTGTTTACATTGGCAACAGTCTCTTTTGAGGGGGGCTGTTTGCCTTTGGTGTAGTTTATCTCACTATAAGATACATTTCTATTATCCGTAAGTGTTGCATTAATTATTTAATATAAATTTAAAATTTTTGACCACACTTAGCCATCGGATCCATCGGGGCTCAACGTTACTTTTCAGAAACTTGGGCTTCGCTGAAAAAATATTTTTCAAAAATTATTTTGATTTGCAATTGTTTTTTCATTATTAATGGATCATGTTATTATGTATCTTTGTGTCAGGGGTTTGTGCGAGTAACTAGGACTTGTTGTTGACTTTTCACAATGAAAGGATAATGTTCAAATTGTAATAGGAAGAAATCTTCCTCTGACTTTCATGATCATTGTATTAATTGTAGTCAGTGTTCTCGCACTAATCCCTGTTCTATATGTCAATATTGGGATGACAAACATTGGAAACGTGTGTCACGGTATGTTGTTACTGGAGAAAGGGCTATGCCGGCTCTTTCTCCGCAAGGTCACTCTACTCTCTCAGTTTTTATTTCAGAGGAACAAGAACAGGGTGATGTTTCCATGTTATCTTCTGCAAGTGCGCTTCCGTCGTCACAAATGAATACAGAGCTAGCGGCAAAAGTGCTCATGGAGATTAAACAAATGTCGTCCACTAGCTCGCCCGGTGTAGCGTCCATTCACCGAATGGTTCGGCAGCCGGGTTCGTCCGATGCGGTCCAGGAGGAAATGTTGGGTGATGCGAGCACTATAAACATTCAATGTGCACACCCAGTGACGGCGGATAGTAGGCGAGATCGGAGGAAGCCTTTGAGTCCGGTTCCTAGCTCGTCCAGCCGGGCCGCGAGCGAGAGAGGCCCCTCTCTCGTACAACAACATCTGGGACCAGATGTTGTGGTACAAAATGTGTCGCAAGCGGAGCATACGTCCGTCGCTCGGGACGCTCCGTTGTATAGGCAGTCCGCGGAGACTGCTCAGGCTTCTTCCTCTCATCAGCGCACACGACCGCATCTTGGCTGTGTGACCGCCGATATTTTACCAGCTTCGCCGATCAGGGCTTCTTTGGCGACCAGGTCACACCATCCGGCAGCCAGGGACACGAGGCCGATGGACTCCGGACGTTCGCATAGAAAAAGTATGCGGGAGCCATCAGATGCGGAGCTGCCCTCGGCGAAGCAGCGAAAGACTGCGCCTCCGCAGGTCTCGATGCCGGACATACTTGTGCAGATAGCACAACTTATCGCAGCAACCCAGCAGCCGACAGAAACGGTGTCGGATCGGGAATTATCCAACGGCGCTGGGTCGGTACGCTCCGCCGAAGCATCGGGGGCGGACGACCGGGAGCATCATGAGGTCCGACCGGATGGTGAAAGGGATACGGATGACTTGGAGCTATCCCTTTCGGAACAACATAAAGCTGCCGTGGACTTCATCCGGCACTTTCTCCCTCAAGTTGTTCCGTCGGGCCAGACTGCTGCGGTTCCGGACAAGAGGATTATAGCGTCATTGGACTCTGAATTTTTTGAGTGGTTCAGGGACATTGCTCCCGAGTTTCCGTCTCAGTCCAATAATGTTGCAAGAACATTTGAATTATTGAACAACGCTATATTTAAACTTGCTTCCAAAACGGGGAAAGCAGGTTTCTTGTCCGCCAATACTCTCAACCTGCCTTTCATTAATGCAAGAAATAAATTCGACACGGCAGGACAGGGTATTCCGAGAGTTCCTCTGCGTATGGACGACGAGGCGGAAGACTTAGAGCTATCATTACCGTCGTCGGCGTCTATTCCAACCGCGGTGTTGGAAACAGCTATTTCGTCTAACAGAGCCAGTTTAGATGCCTTATCTTATGCAGATCACCTTACTAAGGCGTTATCACTGTGCCTTCAAGGGAAAGAATTTCAGGATATACAATCCTCTTTAAGACTTCTTTCAAGGGCAGTAGCTTATTCCACGTGTAACTCCGCCCTTTCAGTGGCAAACCTGGAGTTGGTTAGACGTGACGCAGCCCTAGCTACATCCACACTTGTGGATTCTAAGGTGAAGAACTCTCTCAGAGTCGCTTCGGTCTCCGGATAACTTCTCTTTGACGGCAAGCTTTCTGCAATTTATGATAAATTACAAAGAAAGCTTCGGATTCTCTGTTGTTCAAATCTGCTTCTAAGAAGTCGGATACGGCAGACAAGAATAAGACAGGCACTTCTGGGTCTAATGCGCCCAAGAGAGGTTCCTATAGAGGTTCCGGTGTGTCCTCTTTGTCTTATTCGAGAGACCGTCAAGGTAGCGACTCACGTTCGGGACGTCCTTCGGGCCGGCACAACCGGTCGGACGCCCCAAAGTCGACGGGACGAGGTGCGGGTCGTGGAGGATGTGGTTTCTCCTACCGCAGACCTCGCAGGTCCAGGAGGTGATGGCTTAAACCTCTATCGCGTACCGGTTGGCGGAAGGTTGTCAAGCTTTTCACAAGAATGGGCGTCGATTACGGACGACCCTTGGGTGAGAGGAGTGACTTCGGAAGGTCTAAAGATATCCTTCAAGCGAAAGCCTCCATTAACTCGAAGTCCAAAATTGACTCAACTTCCGTCAAATCCGCAGAAAAGGGACGCTCTATTATCAGAGGTGCAGTCTCTTTTAATGAAGAACGCGGTAGAGGTCGTAGAAAACCAGGAGACTCCGGGATTCTACAGCCATCTGTTTCTGGTTCCAAAACCAGACGGCTCGTTCCGTCCAGTCATAGATTTGAGCTGAATAAACAAGCTGATCGTCGCTCCGAAGTTTTATATGGAGACGATTCGGTCGGTCAGAGCGAGTATTCGGGTGAACGATTATGCAACAAGCATAGATCTCAAAGATGCGTACTTTCACGCCATGGTACATCCGACATTCAGAAAGTATCTGCGCTTCGCAGTCCTAGGAGTGGTGTATCAATTCCGGGCGATGTGCTTCGATTGAATCTAGCACCCTGGGCTTTCACTCGGGTAATGAACTCGGTAATGATCTATTTCCGAGCTCATTCGTCTGCGGTAACGTCGGCCTACCTGGACGACATTCTTCAGAGGTACGGCAACGAGTTAACACTTCAGAACGATGTTCAGAATCTACTTCTATTGCTCCGACGTCTCGGTTTTATAGTGAACGAGGAGAAGTCGGATCTGGTGCCGTCCAAGTCATTCACACATCTGGGAATGAGCTTCGAGACGCACAACAATCTCGTTCGTCTGCCGTTAACCAGAGCGAAATTAGTCAGTTGTTATGCTCGCTATTGTCTGCACGCAGACAAAGTCACAGCGAGAGAATTTATGAGACTGATAGGTCTGTGCGGAGCCGCTGCGGATCTCATTCCGATGGGGCGGTTACGCACGCGTCCTCTCCAAATTTTCTTGACTCAGAATTGGAGTGTGAAAATTCATTCGCTCGACATAGACGTTCTCTTGTCAGAGCAAGTGAAACAAGAGATTCAGACTTGGGCAAATATTCAGTGGTTAACTCAGGGAGTTCCGCTGCAGTTGCCGGATCCGAGTTTTACCATTATGACGGATGCCAGTCAAACAGGTTGGGGTGCATCATTGATCCCAACGGATTCGAGATGCCAGGGTCTTTGGGATCCGCAATTCCTGGGCAAGCACATAAACATCAAGGAAATGATGTCAATTTGGCTTGCGTTACGTCATTGGATGGACATTATTCACAATGCTCATGTCCAAATCCTATCCGACAATACGACAGTAGTGGCGTATATACGGAATCAGGGAGGCACTCATTCAGTTCCGTTGTTCAATCTAACGGAAAGAATCCTTCTGTTTGCGCTAGAACATCAGGTTCTTCTTTCGGTCCGTCACATACCGGGTCGTCTGAATGTACTAGCAGACTCCCTTTCACGAAAGGGTCGCTTGTTGCCGTCAGAGTGGACTCTCAACAAACAAGTATTCAATCAGATTTGCTACCAATGGGAACGGCCAATGATAGACTTATTTGCGACACATCTCAACAATCAGTTGCAGACGTATGTGTCTCCGTGTCCGGATCCAAGAGCATTTGCAGTAGACGCTCTGTCGATCCCTTGGGACGGAATGATAGGATATGCGTATCCTCCAGCACCGTTAATTCAGCAAGTACTGCTAAAGATAAAACAATCTCAATGCAAGATTCTGTTGGTAGCATCTCTGTCTCCACAGAGACCGTGGATAAATCTACTCAGGTGTCTGTTGTGGGACCTACCGCGAAAGCTTCCTCCACGGGAGGATCTTCTTTCGCAGGGGAAATCGCGTCAACTCCATCACAACCCGGAAGGTCTCAACCTTCACGTTTTTCCGTTGTGCGGTCCTTCTTGCATGGCAAGCACTTTACAGGACGAGCAGTGGATGCGATTTCTAACTGTAGGAGGACCTCCTCTTCGCTAAATTATGCGGCTAAGTGGAAGGTTTTTCGTCGTTGGTGTAGGGATCATTCTGTAAATATTTTCGATCCCTCTATACCAGACATTGCAAACTTTTTAGTATACTTGTTTGACGAAATCAAACTGCAGCCTGTTACTATTAAGGGTTATAGGTCTATGTTATCTGATACCTATGCACATCATGATAGTTTACAAATTGGATCTAATGTCTCTTTATCTAAGTTGGTTAGAAACTTCTCGATAAATAGACCCAGAACTCTTAGGTTAATTCCTAAATGGAATTTAGCTTGGGTTCTTCTTAAATTGAAGGAAAAGCCATTTGAACCTCTTGGGACAGTAGATTTCAAATTCTTATCTTATAAGACAGCTTTTCTCTTAGCTTACTCTTCTGCTAGAAGAGTCAGTGAGCTTCATGCACTATCGGTGGATGATTCTCACTATCGTAGTGTTGGGAACACTATCACCTTCACTACTAATGTCGATTTTTTAGCTAAGAATCAGGCTCCTAATAAATATCCGGAACCTATTGTCATTAAGGCTCTTCCGTCTTCAGACGGGCGTAGGCCTTTACTCTGTCCTGTTAGAGTGTTACGTATCTATAAACAAAGATCTCAGTTTATCAGAAAGGGACGGAAACGTTTCTTTCTGTCTTTGATGCCTAATAGAAGGGACATCTCGGTCCATTCTATTGCTAGATGGATTCAATTAACTATCCGTACTGCTTATGGGAGTTTATCTTCTTCTCAGCAGTCTGTGCTTAAGATTTCCGCTCATGAAGTAAGAGCTCTTGCTACTTCTTGGGCTTACGCTAATAGTATTGCTATTACAGATTTAATGAAGGCTGCTTATTGGTCTCAGCCATCCACATTCACGAATTTTTATCTCAGAAATATTGAGTCCATTTCTGGAGACCTGCATTGTTTAGGTCCGTTATCTGTTGCTCAGAATGTCGTCCACTAAACAGTTGCAACTATAGTTATGCAGGCTTTCTGTTCCGGCAGTGACTCCGTCCGGCTGCCCTCTTCGCTCTGGGCTATTTGACCCAGTGCAAGGGGAAGGGGGTGGGGGGGGGGGGAGGGTGTTCCCTTAGGTCACCTGCTTTATAGTGAAAAGCAAGGGAATGCCTCCTCCAAAGTCAGTATTTCTGAGTCGCTTCCGGGATGGTTTTAAAGTGTAATATTAATGTTAAAATTCATTCATGTCATATTTTTAAAGTGTAGCTCGGTGTGAAGCATTTGTATATGTCAAGTGTCAAACGGGCGTTAATATACAATCCTCGGACACTTTTAAAAGAATATAAAGAGTCTCAATTCTCTGGACTAACTTTATTTATTGGCTTACTTTAAAAATAATTAGTATAAGGGTTATACTGGATGTTAATAGAGAACATGAATGTTATTGTGCTCAATTATGAAGGGTATTGTATCTTTCTAATTTAACATTAAATAAGAAAGATACATGTAAAGCCTAATACTCCTTTTCTCCTTAAGGGGTTGCCTCTATATTATATAGTTGAGCTTATTGGATTTTCCTCTATGTCCTAGGCCCTCCAACCTCTTTACTATTCAGCTAAGTCTGGGTCATTGGTACAGTATAAAAATGTTAACAAAATTTATAGTAATTTATATATTTTTTATACTTACCAATGACCCAGACGGGGATGGCCCTCCCAGGAGTTGGGAACTCTTGCCTCCCCGCTGAGTACATAGCGCTGACCAGGCACTGCCAGTAAGAATGATAATTGGCGCCAATTTTGGAACATCCTTGACACTGCGCATGCGCAGTAGGGGCGAAGTATGGAGGTCCTATAGGACATGATTTCTTTTGGTTTTAGATGCAAATTTTGGGGATTGGGGGGCAAAATTTGTGTTTGGCCCTGGTTTTGTTAGAGTTAGCACCAGCTAAGTCTGGGTCATTGGTAAGTATAAAAAATATATAAATTACTATAAATTTTTTAACTTTCAAGAGGTGTCAATACCCTGAATGAGTAGAAATTGCAATTTTCAAATTATTTCCAATGGAGTTTAAACTTTCATTTTTTTAACGTTTTTTTCAGGGGTGTATATTTCATTGCTGATAAAATGATGCTTGACAACATGTTGTTTAATATCCAGGGTGAATGGTATGTTGAATATTAGTAGAAACAGTTATAAAAAAAACCCCACAGTATAACTGCAATAATTTCTATTAATCAATATTTTTTGGTTGGTATCTGGTAAAGTTAATCCTTTAACTGGTTGAATGCTAGACGTCACTATCATGGCTCTCTGAAAAGTGCTGAAAGCCACTTTAGTTTCTTTACACAGAAAGCATCAGCTTGTTGTTTTTGCAGCAGTAGAAAGGAAATATTTGTATAAAATATTGTTTTGTTACAATTTATTGGAGAGTTCCCATTGGCACTCTCCAATAAATTGTAACAAAACAATTATTTGTTATCAAAGTCGTTATACTAAGGCTCCCCTTGCTGGTAGCACGGTCTCTTTAAAAAAATACTCATGTTTCAAATTGCCTTTGAAAAAAAAAAATTACGCACTCTACCAGTTAACTCACTACATGCTGCCAGTGGATATTCCTGCCGAGGACAGGGAATATCATGACATTAAAATAAGTAAAATTAGATCATATTCAATCAACTTTTCCCATGTAAATTGCACAGACGTTTTGACCATTGATTTCTTGAGTCAAATTTTCATAAATTTTTCATCAAATCTTAAGGTTAAGCGTTAAGACCTAATTCTAACATTGTCACTTTCACTTCAATAAAACACATGCACCAACATTTAGTTTTTTGGTAAACAAGTGCCTCATCAGTGATTTCTAGGCAAGTCATGGCTATCGATGTAGACAGCCAAGACTTGTCCAGAAACAACTGCAAAGCCACAGTATGTAAATAGTCAAAGTGTTGCCAAAATGTATAAACCTTGCCAGGCTTTTTTATACATATTTTTCGACTTTTTGAAAGTTTACATCCACATGTCTTTGCCGTTGTTTCAAGGCAAGTCTTGGCTGCCTACACAGATAGCCAAGACTTGCCTAGAAAAAAACTACCAAGGTACATTTAATGTAACTTCCTAGTTCCTCCAGAGACCGCATGTTGGCCACCTGTTCTGTTGCAGTAAAAAGTGGACAAAGTCAGAATTATCTTCAGGCCTTTAAGGGTTAATTATCTTAAGCTTTCTGTAACATGGTTCTGTGTTGTTATTATCAATAAGGATAATAGAATAAAATATCTTGGCTCTTTCTTTGCAGTATAATTTCGTGCTTTATTTACATTTGGAGCAAATGGCTTTCTGAACACTAAAAGTTTTAGTTTCTTCTTCCATATTCAAACTTGGTAGAATATGTTGGGAAAAATTCGGTGAGATGTATGTCAAATGGTGAGGACTGTAGAATCATTTTCAATTTTTAGCTCAACTTTGGCGAAGCCAAATTTGAGCTTATGCCATGGCCAGTCATCCATCTGTTCGTCAACAATTCAATACGGCTCGGGCTAGAGGCCGCATATATGAACCGATCTTTATGAAACTTCTTGGGTATCTTTGTTAGGACCGTGGGACGAGAACAAGTGTTTTTGGGTTCGATCCGGACTTCATGTTGGCCGCTGGCAGCCATTTTGCACAAAATTAGGTGCAATCAGATTTTTGCGCAGAACTTCCATATGAAAGCGCTGATTTGAATAATTTTTTCGTATGAATGTTTAGTACCATGGGATACATCACATATAATACGGGGTTTTTTTCTCGTGCGCAAACTATGCAAATTAGACTAACTTTGATGTTTTTTGGTGTTACTTTCAGCACTATAAGTGCAAATGCCAATACGGCTCGGGCTAGAGGCCGTATTTATGGACCGATCTTCATGAAACTTCTTGGATACCTTTGGTATCACCATGGGACAAGAACGAGTGTTTTGGTGTCCGGTCCGAAATTCAAGATGGCCGATGGCAGCCATTTTGTACAAAATTAGGGGCAATCAGATTTTTGCACAGAACTTCCATATGAAAACGCCGATTTGAGTAAATTTTTGTGTGAATGTTTAGTACCATGGGATACATCACATATAATACAGGTTTTTTTCTTGTGCAGAAATTATGCAAATTAGATGAACTTTGATTATTTTTATACTGTACCAATGACCCAGACTTAGCTGGTGCTAACTCTAACAAAACCAGGGCCAAACACAAATTTTGCCCCCCAATCCCCAAAATTTGCATCCAAAACAAAAAGAAATCATGTCCTAAAGGACCTCCATACTACGCCTCTACTGCGCATGCGCAGTGACGCAGTCGTCCCGAAATTGGCGCCAATTATCATTCTCTGTTTGGCCCTTCATCAGTCAACATCTCACTGATCTTTGTGCTTGTAAATCTCAGTTTAAAGGATGCCAGACACGTAATTTTTGGAGAAAATGTGATTCTAAGGAGGATAGAAGGAGGAGAGGAAAAAGAAGTGGCAAAAAATAATCAGGGCTGTACTTAAAATTTTTTGATGAAATTATGTTAAGTTGCCTATTTTCGAGGCATGGGCCTCTTGTTGTCATTCTTGCTAATTGTTGCACTGCTTATTCAGTGTTTCCTCTCCCCTAGCCTTCTAAAGTCCCCCCTGGCAATTCTCCCATGCTTTTGGCATATTTTTGAGAAATTTCATTTCTAAAATTTCTTGGGAGAGTTGCTTGGTTACAGAATGTTTTCTGTTATTTTCCCCATAGTTACGTTTTCACCCATGGGTGTATAACGTTTGTGTTCTGCATCTTCCATCTGATGTTCTACAGATTCTCCCCTGGGAGTCTCTGTTTTGCATCAGATAGAGTGTAATTGATGACTGATTCCGGGCCAGTTTTTTCAGTGCCTGGAGTCATGTTTTCTAGTGTGTTTACACTGTTTGTTTTCATTGGCAACAGCCTTTTTTGAGGGGGGCTGTTTGCCTTTGTGGTAGTTTATCTCATTATAAGATACATTTATATTATCCGAAAGTGTCTCATTAATTATTTTATATAAATTTAAAATTTTTGACCACACTTTGCCATCGGATCCATCAGGGCTCAACGTTACTTTTCAGCAACTTGGGCTTCTCTGAAAAAATATTTTTTCAAAATTATTTTTTGTTTTGCAATTGTTTTTTCATTTATTAATGGATCATGTTATTATGTATCTTGGTGTCAGGGGTTTTTGCGAGTAACTAGGACTTATTGTTGTTCTTTCACAATGAAGGGACGTTGTTCAAATTGTAATAGGAAGAAATCTTCCTCTGACTTTCATGATCATTGTATTAATTGTAGTCAATGTTCTCGCATTAATCCCTGTCCTATATGTGAACATTGGGATGAGAAACATTGGAAACGTGTGTCACGATATGTTGTTTCTGGAGAAAGAGCGATGCCGGCTCTTTCTCCGCAAGGTCACTCTACTCTCTCAGTTTCTATTTCAGAGGAACCAGAACAGGGTGATGTTTCCATGTTATCTTCTTCAAGTGTGCGTCCGTCGTCACAAATGAATTCAGAGCTAGCGGCAAAAGTGCTCATGGAGATTAGACAAATGTCGTCCGCTAGCTCGCCCGGTGTAGCGTCCATTCACCGAATGGTTCGGCAGCCGGGTTCGTCCGATGCGGTCCAAGAGGAAATTTTGGGTGATGCGAGCACTATAAACATAATAGATGCACACCCAGTGACGGCGGATAGTAAGCGAGAACGGAGGAAGCCTTTTAGTCCGGTTCATAGCTCGTCCAGGTCCAGCCGGGCCGCGAGCGAGAGAGGTCCCTCTCTCGTACAACAACATCTGGGACCAGATGTTGTGGTACAAAATGTGTCTTTAGCGGAGCATACGTCCGTCGCTCGGGACGCTCCGTTGTATAAGCAGTCCGCAGAGACTGTTAAGGCTTCCTCTTCTCGTCAGCGCACACGACCGCACCTTGGCTGCGTGACCGCCGATATATTACCAGCTTCGCCGATGAAGGATTCTTCGGCGACCAGGTCACACCATCCGGCAGCCAGGGATTCGAGACCGATGGACTCCGGACGTTCGCATAGGAAAAGTATGCGGGAGCCATCTGATGCGGAGCTGCCCTCGGCGAAGCAGCGAAAGACTGCGCCTCCGCAGGTCTCGACGCCGGACATTCTTGTGCAGATAGCACAGCTTATCGCAGCATCCCAGCAGCCGACAGAAACGGTGTCGGATCGAGAATTATCCGACGGCGCTGGGTCGGTACGCTCCGCCGAAGCATCGGGGGCGGACGACCGGGAACATCGTGAGGTCCGACCGGATGGTGAAAGGGATACGGATGACTTGGAGCTATCCCTTTCGGAACAACATAAAGCTGCCGTGGACTTCATCCGGCACTTTCTCCCTCAAGTTGTTCCGTCGGGCCAGACTGCTGCGCTTCCGGACAAGAGAATTATAGCGTCATTGGACTCTGAATTTTTTGAGCGGTTCAGGGACATCGCTCCCGAGTTTCCGTCGCAGTCCAATAATGTTGCTAGAACATTTGAATTATTGAACGACGCTATATTTAAACTTGCTTCCAGGACGGGGAAAGCAGGTTTCTTGTCCGCTAATACTCTCAACCTGCCTTTCATTAATGCAAGGAATAAATTCGATACGGCAGGACAGGGTATACTGAGAGTTCCTCTGCGTATGGACGACGAGGCGGAAGACTTAGAGCTATCATTACCGTCGTCAGCTTCTATTCCAACCGCGGTGTTGGAAACAGCTATTGCGTCTAACAGAGCCAATTTAGATGCCTTATCTTACGCAGATCACCTTACTAAGGCGTTATCACTGCGCCTTCAAGGGGAAGAGTTTCAGGATATACAATCCTCTTTAAGACTTCTTTCAAGGGCAGTAGCTTATTCCACGTGTAACTCCGCCCTTTCAGTGGCAAATCTGGAGTTGGTTAGACGTGACGCAGCCCTAGCTACATCCACACTAGTGGATTCCAAGGTGAAGAACTCTCTTAGAGTCGCTTCGGTCTCAGGAGAACTTCTCTTTGACGGCAAGCTTTCCGCTATTTATGATAAAATTAAAAAGAAAGCTAATGATTCTCTGTTGTTCAGATCGGCTCCTAAGAAGTCGGATACAGCAGACACGAATAAGACAGGCACTTCTGGGTCTAATGCGCCCAAGAGAGGTTCCTATAGAGGTTCTGGTGCGTCCTCTTGGTCTTATTCGAGAGACCGTCAGGATAGCGACTCTCATTCAGGACGTCCTTCAGGCCGGGACAATCGGTCGGACGCCCCGAGGTCGACGAGGCGAGGTGCGGGTCGTGGAAGACGTGGTTTCTCCTACCGCAGGCCTCGCAGGTCCAGGAGGTGATGGCTTAAACCTCTATCGCGTTCCGGTTGGCGGAAGGTTGTCGAGTTTTTCACAAGAGTGGGCGTCGATTACGGACGACCCTTGGGTGAGAGGAATGACTTCGGAAGGTCTAAAGATATCCTTCAAACGAAAGCCTCCATTAACTCGAAGTCCAAAGTGGACTCATCTTCCGTCAAATCCACAGAAAAGAGACGCTCTGTTATCAGAGGTGCAGTCTCTTTTAATGAAGAACGCGGTAGAGGTCGTAGAAAACCAGGAATCTCTGGGATTCTACAGCCATCTGTTTCTGGTTCCGAAACCAGACGGCTCGTTCCGTCCAGTCATAGATTTGAGCTGGATAAACAAGCTGATCGTCGCTCCGAAGTTTTATATGGAGACGATTCGATCGGTCAGAGCGAGTATTCGGGTGAACGATTATGCAACGAGCATAGATCTCAAAGATGCGTACTTTCACGTCATGGTACATCCGACATTCCGAAAGTATCTACGCTTTGCAGTCCTGGGAGTGGTGTTTCAATTCCGGGCGATGTGCTTCGAATTGAATCTAGCACCCTGGGCTTTCACTCGGGTAATGAACTCGGTAATGATCTACTTCCGAGCTCATTCGTCTGTGGTAACGTCGGCCTACCTGGACGACATTCTTCAGAGGTACGGCAACGAGTTAACGCTTCAGAACGATGTTCAGAATCTTCTTCTATTGCTCCGACGTCTCGGTTTTATAGTAAACAAGGAGAAGTCGGATCTGGTGCCGTCCAAGTCATTCACTCATCTGGGAATGAGCTTCGAGACGCACAACAATCTCGTTCGTCTGCCGTTAACCAGAGCGAAATTAGTCAGTTGTTACGCTCGCTATTGTCTGCACGCAGACAAAGTCACGGCAAGAGAATTTATGAGACTGATAGGTCTGTGCGGAGCCGCCGCGGATCTCATTTCGATGGGGCGGCTACGCACACGTCCTCTTCAAATTTTCCTGACTCAGAATTGGAGTGTGAAAATTCATTCGCTCGATGTAGACATTCTCTTGTCAGATCAAGTGAAACAAGAGATTCAGACTTGGGCAAACATTCAGTGGTTAACTCAAGGAGTTCCGCTGCAGTTGCCGGATCCGAGTTTTACCGTTATGACGGATGCCAGTCAAACAGGTTGGGGTGCATCATTAATCCCAACGGATTCGAGATGCCAGGGTCTTTGGGATCCGCAATTCCTGTGCAAGCACATAAACATCAAGGAAATGATGTCAATTTGGCTTGCGTTACGTCACTGGATGGACATTATTCACGATGCTCATGTCCAAATCCTATCCGACAATACGACAGTAGTGGCGTATATACGGAATCAGGGAGGCACTCATTCAGTTCCGTTGTTCAATCTAACGGAAAGAATCCTTCTGTTTACGTTAGAACATCACATTCTTCTTTCGGTCCGTCACATACCGGGTCGTCTGAATGTGCTAGCAGACTCCCTTTCACGAAAGGGTCGCTTGTTGCCGTCGGAGTGGACTCTCAACAAACAAGTATTCAATCAGATTTGCTACCAATGGGAACGGCCAATGATAGACTTATTTGCGACACATCTCAACAATCAGTTGCAGACGTATGTGTCTCCGTGTCCGGATCCAAGAGCATTTGCAGTAGACGCTCTGTCGATCCCTTGGGACGGAATGATAGGATATGCGTATCCTCCAGCGCCGTTAATTCAACAAGTATTGCTAAAGATAAAACAATCTCAATGCAAGATTCTGTTGGTAGCATCTCTGTCGCCACAGAGACCGTGGATAAATCTACTCAGGTGTCTGTTGTGGGACCTACCGCGGAAGCTTCCTCCACGAGAGGATCTTCTTTTGCAGGGGAAATCGCACCAACTCCATCACAACCCGCAAGGTCTCAACCTTCACGTTTTTCCGTTGTGCGGTCCTTCTTGCATGGCAAGCACTTTACAGGACGAGCAGTGGACGCGATTTCTAACTGTAGGAGGACCTCCTCTTCGCTAAACTATGCGGCTAAGTGGAAGGTTTTTCGTCGTTGGTGTAGGGATCATTCTGTAGATATATTTGATCCCTCTATACCAGACATTGCAAACTTTCTAGTATACTTGTTTGACGAAATCAAACTGCAGCCTGTTACTATAAAGGGTTATAGTTTTATGTTATCTGATACCTATGCACATCATGATAGTTTACAAATTGGATCTAATGTCTCTTTATCGAAGTTGGTTAGAAACTTTTCGATAAATAGACCCAGAACTCTTAGATTAATTCCTAAGTGGAATTTAGCTTGGGTTCTCCTTAAATTGAAGGAAAAGCCATTTGAACCTCTTGGGACAGTAGATTTCAAATTCTTATCTTATAAGACAGCTTTTCTCTTAGCTTTCTCTTCTGCCAGAAGAGTCAGTGAGCTTCATGCACTATCGGTGGATGATTCTCATTATCGTAGTGTTGGGAACACTATCACCTTCACTACTAATGTGGGTTTTTTAGCTAAGAATCAGGCTCCTAATAAATATCCGGAACCTATTGTTATTAAGGCTCTTCCGTCTTCAGACGGGCGTAGGCCTTTACTCTGTCCTGTTAGAGCATTACGTATCTATAAACAGAGATCTCAGTTTATCAGAAAGGGACGGAAACGTTTCTTTCTGTCTTGGATGCCTAATAGAAAGGATATTTCAGTCCATTCTATTGCTAGATGGATTCAGTTAACTATCCGTACTGCTTATGAAGATTTATCTTCTTCTCAGCAGTCTGTGCTTAAGATTTCTGCTCATGAAGTAAGAGCTCTTTCTACTTCCTGGGCTTATGCTAATAGTGTTGCTATTACAGATTTAATGAAGGCTGCTTATTGGTCTCAGCCATCCACATTTACGAATTTTTATCTCAGAAATATTGAGTCCATTTCTGGAGACCTGCATTGTTTAGGTCCGTTATCTGTTGCTCAGAATGTCGTCCACTAAACAGTTGCAACTATAGTTATGCAGGCTTTCTGTTCCGGCAGTGACTCCGTCCGGCTGCCCTCTTCGCTCTGGGCTATTTGACCCAGGGCAAGGGGACTCCAAGTCAGTATTTCTGAGTCGCTTCCGGGATGGTTTTAAAGTGTAATATTAATGTTTAAATTCATTCATGTCTTATTTTTAAAGTGTAGCTCGGTGTGAAGCATTTGTATATGTCAAGTGTCAAACGGGCTTTAATATACAATACTCGGACACTTTTAAATGATTATAAAGAGTCTCAATTCTCTGGACTACTTTATTTATTGGCTTGCTTTAAAAATAATTAGTATAAGGGTTATACTGGATGTTAATAGAGAACATGAATGTTATTGTGCTCAATTATTAAGGGTAGTGTATCTTTCTAATTTAATATTAAATAAGAAAGATACATGTAAAGCCTAATACTCCTTTTCTCCTTAAGGGGTTACCTCTTTACTATATAGTTGAGCTTATTGGATTTTCCTCTATGTCCTAGGCCCTCCAGCCTGTTTACTATTCAGCTAAGTCTGGGTCATTGGTACAGTATAAAAATGTTAAAAAATTTATAGTAATTTATATATTTTTTATACTTACCAATGACCCAGACGGGGATGGCCCTCCCTGGAGTTGGGAACTCTTGCCTCCCCGCTGAGTACATAGCCCTGACCAGGCACTGCCAGTAAGAATGATAATTGGCGCCAATTTCGGGACGACTGCGTCACTGCGCATGCGCAGTAGAGGCGTAGTATGGAGGTCCTTTAGGACATGATTTCTTTTTGTTTTGGATGCAAATTTTGGGGATTGGGGGGCAAAATTTGTGTTTGGCCCTGGTTTTGTTAGAGTTAGCACCAGCTAAGTCTGGGTCATTGGTAAGTATAAAAAATATATAAATTACTATAAATTTTTTAACTTTTCAGTGCTACTTACACACAGTAAGTACACATGTCAATACGGCTCGGGCTAGGATCTGTATTTATGAACCGATCTTCATGAAATGTCTTGGGTACCTTTGTTATCACCTTGGGACGAGAACGAATGTTTCTGGGTGTGGTCCAAAATTCAAGATGGCTGCCAGTGGCCATTTTGTACCAAAATTAGTGCAATCAGTCTTTTGAACTGAAATTAGGTCTAATCAGTTTTTTGTACACAACTTCTATACGGCTCAGGCTAGAGGCCGTATTTATGAACCGATCTTTACGAAACTTCTTGGGTACCTTTGTTATCACCGTGGGATGAGAACGAGTGTTTTTGGGTGTGGTCCAAAATTCAAGATGGCCACCAGCAGCCATTTTGTACCAAAATTAGTGCAATCAGTCTTTTGTACAGAACTTCTGTATGAAAGTTCTGATTTGAATAAATTTTTGTATGAATGTTTAGTAACATGGAATACATCACATATAGTACGGGTTTTTTTCTCGTGCAGAAATTATGCAAATTAGATGAACTTTGATTTATTCAGTGCTACTTATACACTGTAAGTGCACATGTCAATACAGCTCGAGCTAGAGGCTGTATTTATGAACCGATCTTTGCAAAACTTCTTGGGTACCTTTGTTATCACCTTGAGACGAGAACGAGTGTTTCTGGGTGCAGTCCAAAATTCAAGATGGCTGCCAGTTGCCATTTTGTACCGAAATTAGGTCTAATCATTTTTTTGTACACAACTTCTATACGGCTCAGGCTAGAGGCTGTATTTATGAACCGATCTTTACGAAACTTCTTGGGTACCTTTGTTATCACCGTGGGATGAGAACGAGTGGTTTTGGGTGTGGTTCGAAATTCAAGATGGCCATCAGCAGCTATTTTGTACCAAAATTAGTGCAATCGGTCTTTGTACAGAACTTCTGTATGAAAGTTCTGATTTGAATAAATTTTTGTATGAATGTTTAGTAACATGGAATACATCACATATAGTATGGGTTTTTTTCTCGTGCAGAAATTATGCAAATTAGATGAACTTTGATTTATTCAGTGCTGCTTATACACTGTAAGTGCACATGTCAATACGGCTCAGGCTAGAGGCTGTGTTTATGAACCAATCTTCACAAAACTTCTTGGGTACCTTTGGTATCACCTTGGGATGAGAACAAGTGTTTCTGGATGCGGTCCAAAATTCAAGATGGCTGCTAGTGGCCATTTTGTACCGAAATTAGGTCCAATCAGTTTTTTGTCACGACTTCTATACAGCTCGTATTTATGAACTGATCTTCACGAAACTTCTTGGGTCCCTTTGTTTTCACCTTGGGACAAGAACGAGTGTGTTTTGGGTGCCTTTGTTATCACTGTGCTATGAGAACAAATATTTAGGGGTTCAGTCAGACCCACTCTGGTACTCAAAGATTTCTTTTCTAGTTTAGCATCTGGCTGTCACCCACCTTTACAATACTTTACCTGTACATTTGTTACAGGCTACGGTCAGTATTTATGTACAGACCGTTACACTACTTTATATGTACCTTTGTTATCAGGTCATTACCTAGATGTTTGTCATTGCTGTGTCACATACTATACATGTACATGTCTTAACAAGTTGAGCTACAGTGTCATTGACACTTTCATTTGTAGATCAGCTTGTCAAATGATTTTCAATTTTTGGTAGATCGAATGTACCTTTTGTCGCAAAAGTTCTGTAAAAGGTAGTAGCTAAACAACTTCAGAATTACCTTCAAAGTAATAATCTCCTTGAACCATATCAGTCGACTTATAAGCCAAACCACAATGTAGAAACTGCCCTTTTGAGAGTCTGTAATGACATAATTTGTTCGTTAGGTCAATGCAAGTCAGTTCTCTTGGTCTTGTTGGATCTCTCGGCAGCGTTTGACACGGTAAATCATCCCCTGCTCCTATCCATGTTACGTCAACTAGGAATAGCAGGAACAGTTCTGGAATGGTTTGAATCTTACTTTTCACTGAAAAAGCAACAGGTTTCTATATTAAAGACGAAATCAGATAGTAAATTCCTTGTACGTGGTGTACCACAGGGCTCAATTCCGGGTCCTATGTTATTTACATTATATACTGCTTCGTTGGGCCAAATGCTGAGGGATGAAGGCATTCCATACCACCTCTATGCTGATGATACTCAGCTGTATGTGTCTATTAATGCACTTTGTGAGTCTGATTCGCTGAAATCAGTGCAGATGATGCAAAACTGTGTTAATAAGGCTAAAAAAAAGAAGATTTTGGTTCTCAGGCACTGCCGCGGTGGAAAAATCCCCCCCCCACCGCATTGAATTTTTTTATGGCAGTTCGTGATTTCCCCCAAAATAAACAATGCACCGCTGATCTCAGATGTTCATTGCAGTATAACAAAAATAGGTAAAACGAACAGTAAAAACCCTCCTGACTTGCTATAACACGCCAGGCACGATTACGTTAATATGTCGATGCCCAACTGAACTTGATCTGTACCGGTATTTATATAAACGTTCAAACAACTCGGACTTGGCATAAACAAACAACACAATTGATCAGTGGTGGCCGAGCAGTGATGACCCCCCCCCCCCCCTCCCCCCCCACACACACACACACACACTTTTTATTTCATGCAGTGGAAATTGCTGATAGTGCTTACGCCTAATGTGACCCCTGCCGCTCACATTGTTAAGGGATCCAGACGCTATGATCACATAGCCCCTTTGCTCCATAAATTACATTGGCTCCCTGTTCAACAGCATATCACTTTCAAAGTTTTGGTGTTGGTCATTATGTGCATTAATGTTTTGGCTTCAAAATATCTTCAGGACCTTTTGACTGTTCGATCATCAAAACGGAATCTCCACTAATCCAAATGGCTCAGGCTTCTTTTCCTTTTTCAAGTTCCACCTTGGTGAATACCAGGGCCATTTCCTTCGTTGGTCCACGACCCTGAAACTCATTGCCAGTGCACATCCAGGCTTCCATAAGCTTTGACAACTTCAAAACAAAACTCATGTCCCATCTCTTTTGAGAGGCCTTCAAGGTTTCAGCTATCTAATTTGATCAGTTTTTGTTTACATCAGTGCTTTTAGTAGGGAGCTCAAATATGTATTTCATATATCATGTAAAGCGTTTTAGAGCACAACCTTGTGATTTTACGCTATATAAAAACTGTGTATTATTATTATTTTATTTACAGTATATAGTTCAGTTTGGTTCCACTTATTACTGTTAAACACTTTACCTCACAAGAAAAGCAGATAGCACTTCTTGACATTTCTTGAATGATTGAAAACTTTCATATTTTTATACTGTACCAATGACCCAGACATAGCTGGTGCTAACTCTTAAAATATAGGGCCAAACACAAATTTTGCCCCCCAATCCCCAAAATTTGCATCTAAAACTAAAGAAAACATGTCCTGAAAGGCCCTCCACACCTCGCCCCCACTGCGCATGCGCAGTGTCAAGGACGTTCCGAAATTGGCGCCATTTATCATTCTAAGTTTGGCCCTTCATCAGTTAACATCTTACTGATCTTTGTGCTTTTAAATCTCAGTTTAAATGATGCCAGACACATAAATATTAGTGAAATGGTGATTCTAAGGAGGATAGAAAAGGAGGAGAGGAAAAGAATGTGTGACAGAATATTATCAGGGCTGTAACTTAAAATTTTTAATGAAATTATGTTAAGTTACCTATTTTCATGGCAGCAGCCATTTTGTTGTCATTCTGATTATTTAGTTACACTGTTTTTTCAAGTGTTTTTCCTCTCTCCCTGTCCTTTAAGTTCCCCCTTGCTATTCTCCCATGCTTTTGGCATAGTTTCTGTAATTATTATTACTAAAATTTCTTGGGAGTTTTAGCTTAATAACAGAATGAATTCTGTTCTTTCCCCATGTTTACGTCTTCACCTACGGGTGGTTAGGCGTTGTGTTCTGCATCTACCATCTGATGTTCTGCAGTTTCTTCCCTGGAAGTCTCTGTTTTGCATCAGATGGGGTATTTTTGGTAACTGATTTCGGGCCTGGGTGCCTGGAGTCTTATTTTAGTGTTTTTACACTCATTGTTTACATTTACAACAGCCCTCTGTGTGAGGGGGGGATTTCTAAATAATAATATCTTTGTTATTTTAATCATAACTAGATACATTATTATTGTTCGTAAGTGTTGAATAAATTGTTTAAAATATTTTTAAAATTTTTGTCCACACTTAGGCTTGGGATCCATTGGGGCTCAACGTTACTTTTCAGAAACTTGGGCTGTTCTGAAAAAATATTTTTTCAAAATATTTTGATTTCAATTATTTTTTCTATATTAATGGATCATATTATTATTATGTATTTTGATTGCCAGGGGTTAGTACGAGTACCAGGACTTGTTTTCTTTTCACATTGAAAGGATATTGATCAATTGTTTTAAGAGGAAGTCTTCCTCTGACCTTATTATCATTCTATATGTGGTCAGTGTACTCGCATTAACTCCTGTTCTGTATCGTATGATTTCGATGACAATATGGGAAGCGTATGTCACGGTATGTTGTTGGGGATTTGGACACTCCGGTCCTTTCCCCGCAGGGTCACTCTACTTTATCAATTTCTATTTCAGACGATCAAGATTAGGGTGATGTATCTGTGATGTCTTCCAACAGTGTGCCTCCGTCGTCACAATTAATGAAGGGCTAGCGGAAAAGTGCTCATGTAATACGCCAATTGCCTAAGAGGACCCTAGTAGGTTCGACGGCCTTTGACGTCCGCTAGCTCGCCCGGTGTAGCGTCCATTCACCGAATGGTTCGGCAGCCGGGTTCGTCCGTTGCGGTCTAGAAGGAATTTTGGGGTGATGCGAGCACTATAAAATTAACTTAATGCACACCCAGTGACGGCGGATCGGAGGGAGAACGGAGGAAGCCTTTTAGTCCGGTTCATAGGTCGTTCCGGTCCATCCGGACGGCAAGCGAGAGAGGCCCCTCTCTCGTTCAACAACATCTGGCCCCAGATGTTGTGGTACAAATGTGTCGTTAGCGGAGCATACGTCCGTCGCTCGGGACGCTCCGTTGTATAGGCAGTCCGCTGAGACTGCTAAGGCTTCCTCTTCTCGTCAGCGCACACGACCGCACCTTGGCTGCGTGACCGCCGATATATTACCAGCTTCGCCGATCAAGGATTCTTCGGCGACCAGGTCACACCATCCGGCAGCCAGGGATTCGAGACCGATGGACTCCGGACGTTCGCATAGGAAGTATGCGGGAGCCATCTGATGCGGAGCAGCCCTCGGCGAAGCACCGATAGACTGCGCCTCCGCAGGTCTCGACGCCGGACATTCTTGTGCACATAGCGCAGCTTATCGCAGCATCCCAGCAGCCGACAGAAACGGTGTCGGATCGAGAATTATCCGACAGCGCTGGGTCGGTAGCCGGGGACTCGAGGCCTGCAGACTCCGGACGTTCGCATAGGAAGTGTGCGGGAGTCAACGTACACGGAGCTTCCAGCGGCAATGCATCGTAAGTCCGCTACTGCACAGGCCTCGGGAACGGACGTGCTTTCCTTAATAGCACAGTTTATCGCAGCATCCCAGCATCAACTGAATCTGTCGCATATATTTTATCCGACGATGCTGGGTCGGGACGCTCCGCGGAAGCGGGTACGGACGTCCGAAAGTTTCATCCGGTCCGACGGGATACCGAAAGGGATTCGGTGGATTTCAAGCTTTCCTTTTCGGAACAACATATGCTGCGATGCCGGATAAGAAACTGATAGCGTCGGTGGACTTAGAAATTTTTGGTTCGGTCCAGGGACATCGTCCCTCAGTTCCGACATAGTCCAATAATGTCACACAACTTTCGAATTATTGAACGACGCTATATATATTATTATTTTATGCTTGCTATCCAAGCATTTCTGGTTTCTTGTTCGAAGAGTTATGGAGATGTCTTCAAAAGTGTGCCTCTGTCGTCATAGTTAATGAAGAGTTAGCGGCAATAAGTGCTCATGGAATATGTCTGTCGCTTACGGAGTGACATTCGCTAGCTCACCCGGTGTAGCATACATTCATCGAATGGTTCGGCTGCCGGGTTCGTCCGTTGCGGTCTAGGAAGGAGATTTGGGTGATGCGAGCACTTTAATTACTTTAGTACTCACCCAGTGACGGCAGATTGAGGACAGATCGGAGGAAGCCAACAACATAGGGGACCGCATGTTGTGGTTCAGATATTTTACATTCGGAGCATATATCCGTTGCTCGGGACGCTCCGTTATATTGACAGTCCGAGAGACTGTCTTTAATGCTTCCTCATCCTCACAGCAGGGCACACGACCGCACATTGGCAACGTGACCTCGAGTATCCGATCAGTTTCGGCATTCAGTGATTCCACAGCGAATAGGTCGCGCCATCTGGTAGCCAAAGGACACGAGGCCTATACACTCCGTTCGCTCGCATATTGGAAGTATGCACGGGGTAACGATCTCGGAGCTTCCTGCGGCAATGCATCGTAAGACCGCTGCTCCTCAGGCCTCAGTGACGGACGTGCTATCCGAGTTAGCACAGTTGTTTCGCAGCATCCCAGCAATTGACGGTTTCTCGGTCGAATCAGGAATTATCCGACGGCGCTGGGTCGGTGCGGTCCGCGGTTGCATCAAGCTACGGACGACCGAACGCTTTATAGGGTCCGACAGGATGGCGAAAGGGATTCGAAAGATTTCGAGTTTTCCCTTTAGTAGTATCGGAAGATGCCTTTCATATCTTCTGGCATTTCTTCCAGTGATTATTGTTCGGACTTCATTGCTGCGATCTTGGATAAGAGACTTATAGCGTCATTGGACTCGGATTTTTCGATCGGTACAGGGACTTTGTCCCTGACTTACCGACGCAGTCCAATATTGTCATTACAACATGTGTTTTATTTTTCGACGCTATATATTATATATATATACAAGCCTGCTACTAAGCATGATAGTTTAGTTTCTTGTCCGCGTGGCTCATTTCTGCCATTTTATCTTTTTTACATATAGTTTATTTTGGCCGAGCAGGGCATACCGAGAGTTCATATGCGTCTAGACGGTGTGATTAAAGACTGCATATATTCTTTTTCGCCGTTTATGTCTTTTCCAATTTCAATGTTGGGAACGACATTATGTATAGTAGACTTAACTTAGACGCTTTATTATACGTAATCCGCCTTACTGAGGCGTTATCATTACGTCTTCAAGAAAAGATTTACGGGATATTATTCTCAATGTAATTTCTTTTGAGGGCAGTAGTTTCTTCACGTATAACTCCGCCCTTCAGTGGCTGATTGGAGTTGGTTAGACGTGATGCAGCCCTAGCTACATCCACGCGTGGATAGTAGGTTAAGAACTCTCTCAGAGTCGCTTCGTTCTCGGAGGAGCTTCTCTTCGACGGCAACTTTCCGGCAATCCATGAATTGCTTGATTTATACATTCTCTTGTCTATCTAGTGTTACAAGAGATTCAGACTGGGGCAAACATTCGGTGGTTGTCTCAGAGAGTGCCGCCGCAGTTGCCGGACCCTAGTGTGGCTGTTATGATGGTTGCCAGTCAAACAGATTGGGATATACTGATCCCTACGGATTCGAAGTGCCAGGGTCTTTGGGTTCCGCAGTCTTTTAGCTATCAGTTTAACTTCCGTGGAATAATGTTTTTTAGGCTTGCTTTATGTCATTGCATGAACATTATTCAGAAACGCATGCCCAAATTCCTGTCCTTTAATTCGACAGTAGTGGCGTATCTCCGGAACCAGGGAGGCACTCTTTCGTTTCCGTTATTCAATTTAATGGAAAGAATCCGTCTGTTGGTTATAGTACACCAAGTTCAGTTTTGGTCCGTCATATTCTGGGTCGTCTGATTGTTTTATCGCACTCCCGTTCTCTTACGGGTCGCTTGTTGCTGTCAGAATGGACTCTCAACAAACAAGTATTTAATCAGATTTGCTATCTATGGGAGCGCCCAATGATGTTTTATTTATGACACAGCTTGCTAATCAATTGCAGACGTATGTGTTGGCTTGTCCAGATCTCTGAGCTAATACTGTTAACGCTCTATTGATCTATAGGACGGAATGATAGGATACGCGTATCCTCCGGCGCTGTTGTTTTAGCAGGTATTGCTAAGATAAACAACCACAATACATTTCTGTTGATAGCATCTCTATCTTCACAGAGATCATGAGTAATTTACTCTCTTGTCTACTGTGGATCTTAACGTGAAATCTTCCTCTATGTGAGGATCTTTTTTCACTGGGTAAATCGTGTCATCTTTATCACAACCAGCAAGGTCGCAACCTTCATGTATTCCGTTGTGTGGTCCGTATTACATTGTAAGCACTGTATTGGACGAGCTTTGGACGCGATTTCTTACTATAGGAGATCCTCTTCTTCGCTATTCTATGCGACTAAAGTGGAGGCTCTTCCGTCGTGGTGTAGGGATCATTATGTTCATATGGTTGATCCCTCCATACTACGCATTGCTAGTTTTTAGTATACTTGTTTCACAAGATCTACTGCAGCCTGTTGTTATTTAGGTTATAGGTTTATGTTACCTCATACCTATGCACTCTACGATAGTTTACAATTGAGTCTTTTGTCTCTTTATCTAAGTCAGTTAGTAACTTTTTGATAAATAGACTTAGAATCTTTAGATTAAATTCCTATACGGATTTTAACTTCGGTTCTTATTTAGCTATGTAATCATTTGAGCCTCTGGAAACAGTAGTTTTCAAATTCTGACCTTTTAGACAGTAATTCTGTTGGTTTCTCTTTTACTGTAGAGTCAGTGAGTTTCATGCACTATCGATGGATGATTTTCACTTTCATAGTTTCGGAATCAATACTTCCGTTACTATTTAGGTTGGATTGTTGCATAAGAGTTAGGCTCCTATTTCCGGAACCTATTATTTTAAGGTCCTTCCGTCTTCGTATGGGCATAGGCCTTTACTCTTTCCGGGTACAGTTTATGTATTTATAAACAGATATCTGTTTATTACAAGGGCGTAAGCTTCTTCTGTCTTTGATGTTTAGTAGAAGGACGTTACGCTCCATTTTATTTTTAATGGATTCTATTAACTAGCGTACTGCTTATGGTATATCATTGGCTTAGCAGTTGTGCTTAAGATTTCGGCTCATGAAGTAAGAGTTCTTCTACTTCTTGGGCTTAAATTAATAGTGTTGCTATTATAGATTTTTGAAGGCTGCTCATTGCGCTCAGCCATCCATTCATGAATTTTATCTCAGAAATATCGAGTCCATTTCTGGAGGCCTCTATTGTTAGGTCTATTATCTACTGCTCAGAATGTCATTCACTTAACAGTTGCTACTATAGCTAGGTAGGCTGTCTGTTTCGGCAGTGTCTCCGTTCGGCTGCCCTCTTCGCTCTGGGCTATTTGACCCAGGGCAAGAAAAAGGGGGGGGGGGGGGGGGGGAGGGTGTTCCCTTGGGTCACCTGTTTTTACTATGAAAACAAGGGGATACCTCCTCCGGAGTTAGTAATTCTGAGCTGTTATTGGGATGGTTGTTTAGTGAGAAGTTTAAGTTTATAAAATTCATTCAAGTCTTAGTTTTTAAAGTATAGCTTTTGAATATTGCATATGTCCACGGACATGATTATGCAATTCTCACACACTTTTAGGAGTATAAGAGTCTCTATTCTCTAGACTTACTTTATTATTGGCTTACTTTAAAAATTATTAGTATAAGGATTATTGGATATTAATAGAGTACATGGATGTATGAAGCTCAATTTTTGGAAGGTGTTGTATCTTTCTAATTTATCATAAATAAGAAAGGTACATGTAAGGCCTATTACTTCTTTTCCCTACAGGGGATGACTCTATTTTATTTTATTGAGCGTATTCCATTTTGCTCTATGTCCTTGGCCCTCCAGCCTTTTTACTATTCAGCTATGTCTGGGTCATTGGTACAGTATAAAAATGTTAAAAAATTTATAGTAATTTATATATTTTTTATACTTACCAATGACCCAGACGGGGATGGCCCTCCCAGGAGTTGGGAACTCTTGCCTCCCCGCTGAGTACATAGCGCTTACCAGGCACTGGTTATTAGAATGATAAATGGCGCCAATTTCGGAACGTCCTTGACACTGCGCATGCGCAGTGGGGGCGAGGTGTGGAGGGCCTTTCAGGACATGTTTTCTTTAGTTTTAGATGCAAATTTTGGGGATTGGGGGGCAAAATTTGTGTTTGGCCCTATATTTTAAGAGTTAGCACCAGCTATGTCTGGGTCATTGGTAAGTATAAAAAATATATAAATTACTATAAATTTTTTAACTTATGGGGTTCAAAAACATAACTATTGACCTCCTCATTGGAATGAGCGAAATAAGATCATTTCAGTGAGCTGTATAAGCTATGTTTTCAAGGGAAAACTTGAACTAAAAAAGAGATTTAAATGGTGATTTGTATGGTTATTGCTGACCGTTTTGGGCCTAAATGTGGCATTAGGTAAAAAGTTAACCCATATTCCTAACATGAATAACAGATCAATATTCTTCTTAAATGCGGCCTCATAAAAGGCCTGAAAACCTTAAATTGATTCTCCTGCAGTTTTATTTTTAAACCAGGTGTGAAGTTTTATTTTCATGGTATCCGGTAGTGATAAAACACAGGTACCAGTCAAAACCAAAATCTACTTTGTGAGATCTAATCACTGTTTGTTTTCATCACCAGAGTGGAAGTTGTATTATAAATTAAATTAATCCTCATATGAACCCCAGAAAGTGGTAAACGCATCCTGTATTACTGGTATAATGAGAACTGTACAGTTGGCTGTATGGGTATAAACTCTTTGCCAAACTTTACTTTATACTTGTGTTACAGTCATCATTTGACCACAGATGCTGAAAGTGACCATAAACACCAATAAAGTTATAATTTAATTGAATTGATTACTTCAACAATTGAAGCCCTAATTTTGACTGACAAATTTGTATGCCTGTGGAACAGGTGTCCTAACATGACGTTCTGCAGTTCTTCTAACAATACCCTGATGTGGTTTCAAGACTAGTGTTGGCTGCCTGCACAGGCAGCCAAGACTAGATTTGAAACTACTGCTAAACCACTAGACTTACAGTTGATGATACCAGTGATGATACAGTGGACATTTTCCCTGTTGGAACCCTGGGAAATGAAACAGTGCTTGTTTACTGTGGTAATTCGGATCTGTATTACTGATAAAATAGGACCCAGTAACCAATGTCTGGGGTGGAAGTCCTCTAAAATGTGCAAATAAATAAATAACTGTGGAAATTTTGTAAATTGCCCAGACATTGAGGGTTAAAGGGATTGGTGTGAAAGAATTAATTTATGTTATGATTTATCAATACAGGATGAGACTATGCACAAATGTAACAGAGTTTGAAGTACAGAGAGCGAAAAATTTACTTAGAACCAATCTTCTCCTTCAGCTGGATGGTTCAACACCTATTTGTGAAGATATTGGAAGGTAAGATTTTCAGTATTTTTTATTCTATAAACCAATGGCCCAGACTAGCTGGTGCAAACTCAAAGTTATCAAGGGCCAAACACAAATTTTGAACCCCCCAAATTTGCTTGCAAAACCGAAAATTAAAAGTCCTATCTGGTCCTCCATACTTTTACTCTCCGCACATGCTCAGCTGTCAGGAAGTGACCGGAATTGGCGCAAACATCTTTGTTTGGCCCTAAAGTCAGCAACAATGAACTGACATCTGTGCTTTAAAATCTCCTATTTTGAGGATGCCAGACACAAATCAATGCAAGAATTGGTGGATCCATGGTTGTTATTGGATGATGGAAGTGTTCAACGGTGGTTTCAGATGTTCAGGGCTGGATCTTAATAATAATTATAAAATTATTTCATGTTTCCCAATTTCGGGACATACGCCTGACGTCATCATTTTTGATAATGATTATTCCACTGTTTGTTAAGTATTCCTTCCCTATCCTTCCATGAACCCTTCCTGTTGAACTCTTAAGCTTTTTTGGCTATATTTTTATACTGTACCAATGACCCAGACATAGCTGGTGCTAACTCTTAAAATATAGGGCCAAACACAAATTTTGCCCCCCAATCCCCAAAATTTGCATCTAAAACCAAAGAAAACATGTCCTGAATGGCCCTCCACACTTCACCTCTACTGTGCATGCGCAGTGTCAAGGACGTTCCGAAATTGGCGCCATTAATCATTCTAAGTTTGGCCCTTCATCAGTTAACATCTGACTGATCTTTGTGCTTGTAAATCTCAGTTTAAATGATGCCAGACACATAAATATTAGTGAAATGGTGATTCTAAGGAGGATAGAGAAGGAGGAGAGGAAAAATGTGTGACAGAATATTATCAGGGCTGTAACTTAAAATTTTTTTAATGAAATTATGTTAAGTTACCTATTTTCGAGGCAGCAGCCATTTTGTTGTCATTCTTGTTATTTAGTTACACTGATTTTTCAGTGTTTTCCTCTCTCCCTTTCCTTTAAGTCCCCTCTTGCTATTCTCCCATGCTTTTGGCATAGTTTCTGTAATTATTATTACTAAAATTTCTTGGGAGTTTTAGCTGAATAACAGAATGAATTATGTTCTTTTCCCCATGTTTACGTCTTCACCTACGGGTGGTTAGGCGTTGTGTTCTGCATCTACCATCTGATGTTCTGCAGTTTCTTCCCTGGAAGTCTCTGTTTTGCATCAGATAGTGTATTTTTGGTAACTGATTTCGGGCCTGGGTGCCTGGAGTCTTATTTTAGTGTTTTTACACTCATTGTTTACATTTACATCAGCCCTCTCTGTGAGGGGGGATTTCTTGAAAATAATATCTTGATGTTAATTTAATCATAACTAGATACATTATTATTGTTTGTAAGTGTTGCATAAATTGTTTAAAATGTTTTTAAAATTTTTGTCCACACTTAGGCTTGGGATCCATTGGGGCTCAACGTTACTTTTCAGAAACTTGGGCTGTTCTGAAAAAATATTTTTTCAAAATATTTTGATTTCAATTATTTTTTCTATGTTAATGGATCATATTATTATTATGTATTTTGATTGTCAGGGGTTGGTGCGAGTACCAGGACTTTGTTTTCTTATCACATTGAAAGGATTTTGATCAATTGTGATAAGAGGAAGTCTTCCTCTGACTTTTATAATCATTCTATATGTGGTCAGTTTACTCGCATTAACTCCTGTTCTGTATCTGATGATTTCGATGACAACATGGGAAGCGTATGTCACGGTATGTTAGTGGGGAATTGGACATTCCGGTCCTTTCCCCGCAGGGACACTCTACTTTATCAATTTCTATTTCAGACGATCAAGATTAGGGTGATGTATCTGTGATGTCTTCCAACAGTGTGCCTCCGTCGTCACAATTAATGAAGGGCTAGCGGAAAAGTGCTCATGTAAATACGCCAATTGCCTAAGAGGACCCTAGAAGGTTCGACGGCCTTTGACGTCCGCTAGCTCGCCCGGTGTAGCGTCCATTCATCGAATGGTTCGGCAGCCGGGTTCGTCCGTTGCAGTCTAGAAGGAGTTTTGGGGTGATTCGAGCACTATAAATCAACCAAATGCACACCCAGTGACAGCGGATTAGAGGGAGAACGGAGGAAGCCTTTTGGTCCGGTTCATAGCTCGTTCTGGTCCATCCGGACGGCGAGCGAGAGAGGCCCCTCTCTTGTACAACAACATCTGGCCCCAGATGTTGTGGTACAAAATGTTTCGCATTCGGAGCATACGTCCGTCGCTCGGGACGCTCCGACATATAGTCAGTCCGGAGAGACTGTCAATAAGGCTTCCTCATTCTCATGGTAGCGCACACGACCGCTCTTGGCTACGTGACCTCGGATATCCAGTCAGCTTCGCCAGTCAGAGAATCATCGGCGACCAGGTCACACCATCCGGTAGCCAGGGACATGAGGCCTGCAGACTCCGGACGTTCGCATAGGAAAGTGTGCGGGAGTCAACGTACACAGAGCTTCCGGCGGCAATGCATCGTAAGACCGCCACTGCACAGGCCTCGGGGACGGACGTGCTATCCTAAATAGCACAGCTTATCGCAGCATCCCAGCAACAACTGAATCTGTCGCATATGTTTTATCCGACGATGCTGGGTTGGGACGCTCCGCGGAAGCGGGTACAGACGTCCGAAAATTTCATCCGGTCCGACGGGATACCGAAAGGGATTCGGAGGATTTCGAGCTTTCTCTTTCGGAACAACATATGCTGTTGTGTATGTCATCTGATTGATCTTCTACAGGTTCTTTCGTCGGACCAGAATGCTGCGATGCCGGATAAGAAACTGATAACGTCGGTGGACTTAGAAATTTTTGGTTCGGTTCAGGGACTTCGTCCCTCAGTTCCGACATAGTCCAATAATGTCACACAAACTTTCGAATTATTGAACGACGCTATATATTTATTATTATATGCTTGCTATTACCAAGCATTTCTGGTTTCTTGTTCGCAAAGTTACGGAGATGTCTTTCAAAAGTGTGCCTCTGTCGTCATAGTTAATGAAGAGCTAGCGGCAATAAGTGCTCATGGAATATGTCTATCGCCTAAGAGGTCCCTTGTAGGATCGACGGAGTGACATTCGCTAGCTCACCCGGTGTAGCGTACATTCATCGAATGGTCCGGCTGCCGGGTTCGTCCGTTGCGGTCTAGGAAGGAGATTTGGGTGATGCGAGCACTATAATTACTTTAGTACTCACCCAGTGACGGCGGATTGAGGACAGATCGGAGGAAGCCTGTTAGTCTGGTTCCTGGCTTGTCCAGGTCCGTCCGGGCTGTGAGCGAGAGAGGTCCCTCTCTCGTCCAACAACATAGGGGACCGCATGTTGTGGTTCAGATATTTTACATTCGGAGCATATGTCCGTCGCTCGGGACGCTCCGTTATATTGACAGTCCGAGAGACTGTCGATAATGCTTCCTCATCCTCACAGCAGTGCACACGACCGCACATTGGCTACGTGACCTCGAGTATCCGATCAGTTTCGTCATTCAGTGATTCCACGGCGAACAGGTCACGCCATCCGGTAGCCAAGGGACACGAGGCCTATACACTCCGTTCGCTCGCATATTAGTAGTATGCACGGGGTAACGATCACGGAGCTTCCAGCGGCAATGCATCGTAGGACCGCTTCTCCACAGGCCTCAGTGACGGACGTGCTATCCGAGTTAGCACAGTTTTTTCGCAGCATCCCAGCAATCGACAGTTTCTTAGTCGAAGCAGGAATTATCTGACGGCGCTGGGTCGGTGCGGTCCGCGGTTGCATCAGTACGGACGACCGAACGCTTTATAGGGTCCGACAGGATGGCGAAAGGGATTCGAAAGATTTCGAGTTTTCCCTTTCGTAGCATCGGAAGCTGCCATTCATATCTTCCGGCATTATCTTCCAGTGATTGTTATTTCGGACTACATTGCTGCGATGTTGGATAAGAGACTTATAGCGTCATTGGACACGGAATTTTGGATCGGTTCAGGGACATTGTCCCTGACTTACCGACACAGTCCAATAATGTCATTAGAACATGTGTATTATTTATCGACGCTATATATACATATAAGCCTGCTACCAAGCATGATAGTTTAGTTTCTTGTCCGCAATGCTCATTTCTGCCTTTTTTCATTTATACGAATAATTTATTTTGGCAGAACAGGGCATATCGAGAGTTCATATGCGTCTAGACGGCGTGGTTAAAGACTGGAAATATTCTTTTTCGCCGTCTATGTCTTTTCCAACCACAATGTTGGAAACGACAGTGATGTCTAATAGACTTAACTTAGATGCTTTATCATACGTAATCCACCTTACTGAGGCGTTATCAGTACGTCTTCAAGAGAAATAATTACGGGGTATTATCCTCAATGTGATTTCTTTTGAGGGCAGTAGTTTGTTCACGTATAACTCTGCCCTTCAGTGGCTTATTGGAGTTGGTTAGACGTGACGCAGCCCTAGCTACATCCACGCGCGTGGATAGTAAGGTGAAGAACTCTCTCAGAGTCGCTTCGTTCTCGGAGAAGCTTCTCTTCGACGGCAACTTTTCAGCAATCCATGAATTGCTCGATTTACACGTTCTCTTGTCTATCTAGTGTAGCAAGAGATTCAGACTGGGACAAACATTCGGTGGTTGACTCAGAGAGTGCCACTGCAGTTGCCCTGATCCGAGTTTTATAATTATGACGGTTGCCAGTCAAACAGGTTGGGATATAATATTGATCCCAACGGATTCGAAGTGCCAGGGTCTTTGGGTTCCGCAGTCTCTAAGCAAGCACTTATCTTCCACGGAATAATGTTTTTTTAGGCTTGCTTTATGTCATTGGATGAACATTATTCAGAAACGCATGTCCAAATCCTGTCCGTTAATTCGACAGTAGTGGCGTATCTCCGGAACCAGGGAGGCACTCATTCGTTTCCGTTATTCAATTTAATGGAAAGAATCCTTCTGTTTGTTATAGTACACCAAGTTCTGTTTCGGTCCGTCATATTCCGGGTCGTCTGATTGTATTACCGGACTCCCGTTCACTTATGGGTCGCTTGTTGCCGTCAGAATGGACTCTCAACAAACAAGTATTCAATCAGATTTGCTATCAATGGGAGCGCCCAATGATAATTTATTTACGACACAACTTGCTTGTCAATTGCAGACGTATGTGTTTCCTTGTCCGGATCTCTGAGCTAATGTTGTTAACACTCTATTGATGTAATAGGACGGAATGATAGGATATGCGTATCCTCCTGCGCTGTTGTTTCAGCAAGTATTGCTAAGATAAACAACCACAATACATTTCTGTTGATAGCATCTCTGTCTTCACAGAGACCGTGGGTAAATTTACTCTGATGTCTACTGTGGGACTTAACGCGAAATCTTCCTCAATGAGAGGATCTTTTTTCGCTGGGTAAAATCGTGTCATCTTTATCACAACCCGCAAGGTCGCAATCTTCACGTATTCCGTTGTGTGGTCCTTATTGCATTGTAAGCATTGTACTGGACGAGCTTTGGACGCGATTTCTTACTATAGGAGAACCTCTTCTTCGCTATTCTATGCGGCTAAAGTGGAGGCTCTTCCGTCGTTGGTGTAGGGATCACTATGTTGATATTGTTGATCCCTCCATACTAGTCATTGCAACTTTTTAGTATACTTGTTTGACAAGATCTACTGCAGCCTGTTATTATTAAGGTTATAGGTTTATGTTACCTCATACCTATGCACTCTATGATAGTTTACAATTGAGTCTTATGTCTCTTTATCCAAGTCAGTTAGCAACTTTTCGATAAATAGACTTAGAATCATTAGATTAAATTCCTATATGGAATTTAACTTCGGTTCTTATTTAGCTAAGTAATCATTTGAGCCTCTGGAAACAGTAGTTTTCAAATTCTGACCTTTTAGACAGTAATTCTGTTGGCATCTCTTTTACTGAAGAGTCAGTGAGTTTCATGCACTATCGGTGGATGATTTTCACTTTCGTAGTTTCAGAATCACTACTTCCTTTACTATTTAGGTTGGATTTTTGCATAAGAGTCAGGCTCCTAATTAATATCCAGAACCTATTGTTATTAAGGTCCTTCCGTCTTTGTACGGGCATAGGCCTTTACTCTGTCCGGGTAGAGTTTATGTATTTATAAACAGATATCTGTTTATTACTACAGGCATAAGCTTCTTCTGTCTTTGATGCCTAATAGAAGGACATTACGCTCCATTCTATTGCTAATGGATTCAATTAACTATCGATACTGCTTATGGTATATCATTGACTCAGCAGTTGTGTTTGAGATTTCGGCTCATGAAGTAAGAGTTCTTCTACATCTTGGGCTTACATTAATAGTGTCGCTATTATAGATTTTTGAAGGCTGCTCATTGCGCTCAGCCATCCACATTCATGAATTTTTATCTCAGAAATATTGAGTCCATTTCTGGAGGCCTCTATTGTTAGGTCTATTATCTACTGCTCAGAATGTCATTCACTTAACAGTTGCTACTATAGCTAGGTAGGCTGTCTGTTTCGGCAGTGACTCCGTTCTGCTGCCCTCTTCGCTCTGGGCTATTTGACCCAGGGCAAGAAAAAGGGGGGGGGGGAGGGTGTTCCCTTGGGTCACCTGTTTTACTATGAAAACAAGGGGATACCTCCTCCGGAGTTAGTAATTCTGAGCTGTTATTGGGATGGTTGTTTAGTGAGAAGTTTATGTTTTAAAAATTCATTCAGGTCTTAGTTTTTAAAGTATAGCTTTTGAATATAGCACGTGTCAACGGACATGATTATACAATCCTCAGACACTTTTAGGAGTATAAAGAGTCTCGTTTCTCTAGACTTACTTTATTTATTGGCTTACTTTAAAAATTATTAGTATTAGGATTATACTAGATATTAATAGAGTACATGGATGTATGATGCTCAATTTTGGAAGGTGTTGTATCTTTCTAATTTATCATAAATAAGAAAGATACATGTAAGGCCTAATACTTCTTTTTCCCTAGGGGGGATGACTCTATTTTATATAATTGAGCGTATTCCATCTTGCTCTATGTCCTTGGCCCTCCAGCCTTTTTACTATTCAGCTATGTCTGGGTCATTGGTACAGTATAAAAATGTTAAAAAATTTATAGTAATTTATATATTTTTTATACTTACCAATGACCCAGATGGGGATGGCCCTCCCAGGAGTTGGGAACTCTTACCTCCCCGCTGAGTACATAGCGCTTACCAGGCACTGGTTATTAGAATGATTAATGGCGCCAATTTCGGAACGTCCTTGACACTGCGCATGCGCAGTAGAGGTGAAGTGTGGAGGGCCATTCAGGACATGTTTTCTTTGGTTTTAGATGCAAATTTTGGGGATTGGGGGGCAAAATTGGTGTTTGGCCCTATATTTTAAGAGTTAGCACCAGCTATGTCTGGGTCATTGGTAAGTATAAAAAATATATAAATTACTATAAATTTTTTAACTTTTTATTGAAAATTTTTTTTTATTAAATTTCTTGGGAGTTTGACAGGTATTACAGAATATTTATTCTCTTTTTCCCAATCGTTACGTCCTCACCCTAGGGGTGTTAGGTCGTTTAGTCTTGCATCTTCTATCCGATGTATCATTTTTAGCTCAACTTGACAAAGTCAAGCTGAGCTACTGCCATCACTTCTCGTCTGTCGGCGTACGTACGTACCTCACAGGTAGCATTTATGATCAGATCGCTTTGAAACTTGGTATGCTTGTTTGGGGTGACCTCTAGATAGGAGCTATTGATTTTCTTCAATTTCTGTCAAAAAATGTTGCCACGGCCAATGTTCTTAGAACTTAGTTTAGTCAGACCTCAATATTTCCCTTTGGCACACCCTACACGGCACATTTATGATTGCATTGCTTTGAAACTTGCCATGTTTGTTTGGGGTGACCTCTAGATAGGAGCTATTGATATTTTTATACTGTACCAATGACCCAGACTTAGCTGGTGCTAACTCTAACAAAACCAGGGCCAAACACAAATTTTGCCCCCCAATCCCCAAAATTTGCATCCAAAACAAAAAGAAATCATGTCCTAAAGGACCTCCATACTACGCCTCTACTGCGCATGCGCAGTGACGCAGACGTCCCGAAATTGGCGCCAATTATCATTCTCTGTTTGGCCCTTCATCAGTCAACGTCTCACTGATCTTTGTGCTTGTAAATCTCAGTTTAAAGGATGCCAGACACGTAATTTTTGGAGAAAATGTGATTCTAAGGAGGATAGAAGGAGGAGAGGAAAAAGAAGTGACAAAAAATAATCAGGGCTGTACTTAAAATTTTTTGATGAAATTATGTTAAGTTGCCTATTTTCGAGGCATGGGCCTCCTGTTGTCATTCTTGCTAATTGTTGCACTGCTTATTCAGTGTTTCCTCTCCCCTAGCCTTCTAAAGTCCCCCCTTGCAATTCTCCCATGCTTTTGGCATATTTTCGAGAAATTTCATTTCTAAAATTTCCTGGGAGAGTTGCTTGGTTACAGAATGTTTTCTGTTATTTTCCCCATAGTTACGTTTTCACCCATGGGTGTATAACGTTTGTGTTCTGCATCTTCCATCTGATGTTCTACAGATTCTCCCCTGGGAGTCTCTGTTTTGCATCAGGTAGAGTGTAATTGATGACTGATTCCGGGCCAGTTTTTTCAGTGCCTGGAGTCATGTTTTCTGGTGTTTTTACACTGTTTGTTTTCATTGGCAACAGCCTTTTTTGAGGGGGGCTGTTTGCCTTTGCTGTAGTTTATCTCACTATAAGATACATTTATATTATCCGAAAGTGTCTCATTAATTATTTAATATAAATTTAAAATTTTTGACCACACTTTGCCATCGGATCCATCGGGGCTCAACGTTACTTTTCAGCAACTTGGGCTTCGCTGAAAAAATATTTTTTCAAAATTATTTTGTTTTGCAATTGTTTTTTCATTTATTAATGGATCATGTTATTATGTATCTTTGTGTCAGGGGTTTTTGCGAGTAACTAGGACTTATTGTTGTTCTTTCACAATGAAGGGACGTTGTTCAAATTGTAATAGGAAGAAATCTTCCTCTGACTTTCATGATCATTGTATTAATTGTAGTCAGTGTTCTCGCATTAATCCCTGTCCTATATGTGAACATTGGGATGAGAAACATTGGAAACGTGTGTCACGATATGTTGTTTCTGGAGAAAGAGCGATGCTGGCTCTTTCTCCGCAAGGTCACTCTACTCTCTCAGTTTCTATTTCAGAGGAACCAGAACAGGGTGATGTTTCCATGTTATCTTCTTCAAGTGTGCGTCCGTCGTCACAAATGAATTCAGAGCTAGCGGCAAAAGTGCTCATGGAGATTAGACAAATGTCGTCCGCTAGCTCGCCCGGTGTAGCGTCCATTCACCGAATGGTTCGGCAGCCGGGTTCGTCCGATGCGGTCCAAGAGGAAATTTTGGGTGATGCGAGCACTATAAACATAATAGATGCACACCCAGTGACGGCGGATAGTAAGCGAGAATGGAGGAAGCCTTTGAGTCCGGTTCCTAGCTCGTCCAGGTCCAGCCGGGCCACGAGCGAGAGAGGCCCCTCTCTCGTACAACAACATCTGGGACCAGATGTTGTGGTACAAAATGTGTCTTTAGCGGAGCATACATCCGTCGCTCGGGACGCTCCGTTGTATAAGCAGTCCGCAGAGACTGTTAAGGCTTCCTCTTTTCGTCAGCGCACACGACCGCACCTTGGCTGCGTGACCGCCGATATATTACCAGCTTCGCCGATCAAGGATTCTTCGGCGACCAGGTCACACCATCCGGCAGCCAGGGATTCGAGACCGATGGACTCCGGACGTTCGCATAGGAAAAGTATGCGGGAGCCATCTGATGCGGAGCTGCCCTCGGCGAAGCAGCGAAAGACTGCGCCTCCGCAGGTCTCGACGCCGGACATTCTTGTGCAGATAGCACAGCTTATCGCAGCATCCCAGCAGCCGATAGAAACGGTGTCGGATCGAGAATTATCCGACGGCGCTGGGTCGGTACGCTCCACCGAAGCATCGGGGGCGGACGACCGGGAACATCATGAGGTCCGACCGGATGGTGAAAGGGATACGGATGACTTGGAGCTATCCCTTTCGGAACAACATAAAGCTGCCGTGGACTTCATCCGGCACTTTCTCCCTCAAGTTGTTCCGTCGGGCCAGACTGCTGCGCTTCCGGACAAGAGAATTATAGCGTCATTGGACTCTGAATTTTTTGAGCGGTTCAGGGACATCGCTCCCGAGTTTCCGTCGCAGTCCAATAATGTTGCAAGAACATTTGAATTATTGAACGACGCTATATTTAAACTTGCTTCCAGGACGGGGAAAGCAGGTTTCTTGTCCGCTAATACTCTCAACCTGCCTTTCATTAATGCAAGGAATAATTCGATACGGCAGGACAGGGTATACCGAGAGTTCCTCTGCGTATGGACGACGAGGCGGAAGACTTAGAGCTATCATTACCGTCGTCAGCTTCTATTCCAACCGCGGTGTTGGAAACAGCTATTGCGTCTAACAGAGCCAATTTAGATGCCTTATCTTACGCAGATCACCTTACTAAGGCGTTATCACTGCGCCTTCAGGGGAAAGAGTTTCAGGATATACAATCCTCTTTAAGACTTCTTTCAAGGGCAGTAGCTTATTCCATGTGTAACTCCGCCCTTTCAGTGGCAAATCTGGAGTTGGTTAGACGTGACGCAGCCCTAGCTACATCCACACTAGTGGATTCTAAGGTGAAGAACTCTCTTAGAGTCGCTTCGGTCTCAGGAGAACTTCTCTTTGACGGCAAGCTTTCCGCTATTTATGATAAAATTACAAAGAAAGCTAAGGATTCTCTGTTGTTCAAATCTGCTCCTAAGAAGTCGGATACAGCAGACACGAATAAGACAGGCACTTCTGGGTCTAATGCGCCCAAGAGAGGTTCCTATAGAGGTTTCGGTGCGTCCTCTTGCTCTTATTCGAGAGACCGTCAGGATAGCGACTCTCGTTCGGGACGTCCTTCAGGCCGGGACAATTGGTCGGATGCCCCGAGGTCGACGGGGCGAGGTGCGGGTCGTGGAAGACGTGGTTTCTCCTACCGCAGGCCTCGCAGGTCCAGGAGGTGATGGCTTAAACCTCTATCGCGTTCCGGTTGGCGGAAGATTGTCGAGCTTTTCACAAGAATGGGCGTCGATTACGGACGACCCTTGGGTGAGAGGATTGACTTCGGAAGGTCTAAAGATATCCTTCAAACGAAAGCCTCCATTAACTCGAAGTCCAAAGTGGACTCATCTTCCGTCAAATCCGCAGAAAAGAGACGCTCTGTTATCAGAGGTGCAGTCTCTTTTAATGTAGAATGCGGTAGAGGTCGTAGAAAACCAGGAATCTCCGGGATTCTACAGCCATCTGTTTCTGGTTCCGAAACCAGACGGCTCGTTCCGTCCAGTCATAGATTTGAGCTGGATAAACAAGCTGATCGTCGCTCCGAAGTTTTATATGGAGACGATTCGATCGGTCAGAGCGAGTATTCGGGTGAACGATTATGCAACGAGCATAGATCTCAAAGATGCGTACTTTCACGTCATGGTACATCCGACATTCCGAAAGTATCTACGCTTCGCAGTCCTTGGAGTGGTATATCAATTCCGGGCGATGTGCTTCGGATTGAATCTAGCACCCTGGGCTTTCACTCGGGTAATGAACTCGGTAATGATCTACTTCCGAGCTCATTCGTCTGCGGTAACGTCAGCCTACCTGGACGACATTCTTCAGAGGTACGGCAACGAGTTAACGCTTCAGAACGATGTTCAGAATCTTCTTCTATTGCTCCGACGTCTCGGTTTTATAGTAAACGAGGAGAAGTCGGATCTGGTGCCGTCCAAGTCATTCACTCATCTGGGAATGAGCTTTGAGACGCACAACAATCTCGTTCGTCTGCCGTTAACCAGAGCGAAATTAGTCAGTTGTTACGCTCGCTATTGTCTGCACGCAGACAAAGTCACGGCGAGAGAATTTATGAGACTGATAGGTCTGTGCGGAGCCGCCGCGGATCTCATTCCGATGGGGCGGTTACGCACACGTCCTCTTCAAATTTTCCTGACTCAGAATTGGAGTGTGAAAATTCATTCGCTCGATGTAGACGTTCTCTTGTCAGATCAAGTGAAACAAGAGATTCAGACTTGGGCAAACATTCAGTGGTTAACTCAAGGAGTTCCGCTGCAGTTGCCGGATCCGAGTTTTACCGTTATGACGGATGCCAGTCAAACAGGTTGGGGTGCATCATTAATCCCAACGGATTCGAGATGCCAGGGTCTTTGGGATCCGCAATTCCTGTGCAAGCACATAAACATCAAGGAAATGATGTCAATTTGGCTTGCGTTACGTCACTGGATGGACATTATTCACGATGCTCATGTCCAAATCCTATCCGACAATACGACAGTAGTGGCGTATATACGGAATCAGGGAGGCACTCATTCAGTTCCGTTGTTCAATCTGACGGAAAGAATCCTTCTGTTTGCGTTAGAACATCACGTTCTTCTTTCGGTCCGTCACATACCGGGTCATCTGAATGTGCTAGCAGACTCCCTTTCACGAAAGGGTCGCTTGTTGCCGTCGGAGTGGACTCTTAACAAACAAGTATTCAATCATATTTGCTACCAATGGGAACGGCCAATGATAGACTTATTTGCGACACATCTCAACAATCAGTTGCAGACGTATGTGTCTCCGTGTCCGGATCCAAGAGCATTTGCAGTAGACGCTCTGTCGATCCCTTGGGACGGAATGATAGGATATGCGTATCCTCCAGCGCCGTTAATTCAACAAGTATTGCTAAAGATAAAATAATCTCAATGCAAGATTCTGTTGGTAGCATCTCTGTCGCCACAGAGACCGTGGATAAATCTACTCAGGTGTCTGTTGTGGGACCTACCGCGGAAGCTTCCTCCACGGGAGGATCTTCTTTCGCAGGGGAAATCGCGCCAACTCCATCACAACCCGCAAGGTCTCAACCTTCACGTTTTTCCGTTGTGCGGTCCTTCTTGCATGGCAAGCACTTTACAGGACGAGCAGTGGACGCGATTTCTAACTGTAGGAGGACCTCCTCTTCGCTAAACTATGCGGCTAAGTGGAAGGTTTTTCGTCGTTGGTGTAGGGATCATTCTGTAGATATATTCGATCCCTCTATACCAGACATTGCAAACTTTCTAGTATACTTGTTTGACGAAATCAAACTGCAGCCTGTTACTATAAAGGGTTATAGATCTATGTTATCTGATACCTATGCACATCATGATAGTTTACAAATTGGATCTAATGTCTCTTTATCGAAGTTGGTTAGAAACTTTTCGATAAATAGACCCAGAACTCTTAGATTAATTCCTAAGTGGAATTTAGCTTGGGTTCTTCTTAAATTGAAGGAAAAGCCATTTGAACCTCTTGGGACAGTAGATTTCAAATTCTTATCTTATAAGACAGCTTTTCTCTTAGCTTTCTCTTCTGCTAGAAGAGTCAGTGAGCTTCATGCACTATCGGTGGATGATTCTCATTATCGTAGTGTTGGGAACACTATCACCTTCACTACTAATGTGGGTTTTTTAGCTAAGAATCAGGCTCCTAATAAATATCCGGAACCTATTGTTATTAAGGCTCTTCCGTCTTCAGACGGGCGTAGGCCTTTACTCTGTCCTGTTAGAGCATTACGTATCTATAAACAGAGATCTCAGTTTATCAGAAAGGGACAGAAACGTTTCTTTCTGTCTTGGATTCCTAATAGAAAGGATATTTCAGTCCATTCTATTGCTAGATGGATTCAGTTAACTATCCGTACTGCTTATGAAGATTTATCTTCTTCTCAGCAGTCTGTGCTTAAGATTTCTGCTCATGAAGTAAGAGCTCTTTCTACTTCCTGGGCTTATGCTAATAGTGTTGCTATTACAGATTTAATGAAGGCTGCTTATTGGTCTCAGCCATCCACATTTACGAATTTTTATCTCAGAAATATTGAGTCCATTTCTGGAGACCTGCATTGTTTAGGTCTGTTATCTGTTGCTCAGAATGTCGTCCACTAAACAGTTGCAACTATAGTTATGCAGGCTTTCTGTTCCGGCAGTGACTCCGTCCGGCTGCCCTCTTCGCTCTGGGCTATTTGACCCAGGGCAAGGGGAATGGGGGGGGGGGGGGGGGGGGCGGGTGTTCCCTTAGGTCACCTGCTTTATAGTGAAAAGCAAGGGAATGCCTCCTCCAAGTCAGTATTTCTGAGTCGCTTCCGGGATGGTTTTAAAGTGTAATATTAATGTTTAAATTCATTCATGTCTTATTTTTAAAGTGTAGCTCGGTGTGAAGCATTTGTATATGTCAAGTGTCAAACGGGCTTTAATATACAATACTCGGACACTTTTAAATGACTATAAAGAGTCTCAATTCTCTGGACTACTTTATTTATTGGCTTGCTTTAAAAATAATTAGTATAAGGGTTATACTGGATGTTAATAGAGAACATGAATGTTATTGTGCTCAATTATTAAGGGTAGTGTATCTTTCTAATTTAATATTAAATAAGAAAGATACATGTAAAGCCTAATACTCCTTTTCTCCTTAAGGGGTTACCTCTTTACTATATAGTTGAGCTTATTGGATTTTCCTCTATGTCCTAGGCCCTCCAGCCTGTTTACTATTCAGCTAAGTCTGGGTCATTGGTACAGTATAAAAATGTTAAAAAATTTATAGTAATTTATATATTTTTTATACTTACCAATGACCCAGACGGGGATGGCCCTCCCTGGAGTTGGGAACTCTTGCCTCCCCGCTGAGTACATAGCGCTGACCAGGCACTGCCAGTAAGAATGATAATTGGCGCCAATTTCGGGACGTCTGCGTCACTGCGCATGCGCAGTAGAGGCGTAGTATGGAGGTCCTTTAGGACATGATTTCTTTTTGTTTTGGATGCAAATTTTGGGGATTGGGGGGCAAAATTTGTGTTTGGCCCTGGTTTTGTTAGAGTTAGCACCAGCTAAGTCTGGGTCATTGGTAAGTATAAAAAATATATAAATTACTATAAATTTTTTAACTTTCTTCAATTTCTGTCAAAAAATGTTGCCACGGCCAATGTTCTTAGAACTTAGTTTAGTCAGACCTCAATATTTCCCTTTGGCACACCCTACACGGCACATTTATGATTGGATTGCTTTGAAACCTGGCATGCTTGTTTGGGGTGACCTCTAGATGGGAGCTATCAATTTTCTTCAATTTCCGTCAAAAATTGTTGCCGCGGCCAACATTCTTAGAACTTAGTTTAGTCAGACCTCAATATTTCCCTTTGGTAGACCCTACAGGGCATATTTATGATCGGATTGCTTTGAAACCTGACATGCTTGTTTGGGGTGACCTCTAGATGGGAGCTATCAATTTTCTTCCATTTCCATCAAAAAATGTTGCCACGGCCAACTTTCTTAGAACTTTTGTGTTTATTCAGACCTCAATATATCCCTTTGGCACACCCTACAGGGCACATTTATGATTGGATTGCTTTGAAACGTGGCATGCTTGTTTGGGGTGTCCTCTAGATGGGAGCTATCGATTTTCTTCAATTTCCGTCAAAAAATGTTGCTGCGGCCACCGTTCTTAGAACTTAGTTCAGTCAGACCTCAATATTTCCCTTTGGCACACCCTACAGGGCACATTTATGATTGCATTGCTTTGAAACTTGCCATGTTTGTTTGGGGTGACCTCTAGATGGGAGCTATCGATATTTTTATACTGTACCAATGACCCAGACATAGCTGCTGGTGCTAACTCTTAAAATATAGGGCCAAACACAAATTTTGCCCCCCAATCCCCAAAATTTGCATCTAAAACTAAAGAAAACATGTCCTGAGAGGCCCTCCACACTTCGCCCCTACTGCGCATGCGCAGTGTCAAGGACGTTCCGAAATTGGCGCCATTTATCATTCTAAGTTTGGCCCTTCATCAGTTAACATCTGACTGATCTTTGTGCTTTTAAATCTCAGTTTAAATGATGCCAGACACATAAATATTAGTGAAATGGTGATTCTAAGGAGGATAGAAAAGGAGGAGAGGAAAAGAATGTGTGACAGAATATTATCAGGGCTGTAACTTAAAATTTTTTAATGAAATTATGTTAAGTTACCTATTTTCAAGGCAGCAGCCATTTTGTTGTCATTCTGATTATTTAGTTACACTGTTTTTACAAGTGTTTTTCCTCTCTCCCTGTCCTTTAAGTTCCCCCTTGCTATTCTCCCATGCTTTTGGCATAATTTCTCTAATTATTATTACTAAAATTTCTTGGGAGTTTAGCTGAATAACAGAATGAATTCTGTTCTTTCCCCATGTTTACGTCTTCACCTACGGGTGGTTAGGCGTTGTGTTCTGCATCTACCATCTGATGTTCTGCAGTTTCTTCCCTGGAAGTCTCTGTTTTGCATCAGATGGTGTATTTTTGGTAACTGATTTCGGGCCTGGGTGCCTGGAGTCTTATTTTAGTGTTTTTACACTCATTGTTTACATTTACAACAGCCCTCTGTGTGAGGGGGGGATTTCTAAATAATAATATCTTTATGTTATTTCAATCATAACTAGATACATTATTATTGTTCGTAAGTGTTGAATAAATTGTTTAAAATATTTTTAAAATTTTTGTCCACACTTAGGCTTGGGATCCATTGGGGCTCAACGTTACTTTTCAGAAACTTGGGCTGTTCTGAAAAAATATTTTTTCAAAATATTTTGATTTCAATTATTTTTTCTATATTAATGGATCATATTATTATTATGTATTTTGATTGCCAGGGGTTAGTGCGAGTACCAGGACTTGTTTTCTTTTCACATTGAAAGGATATTGATCTATTGTTTTAAGAGGAAGTCTTCCTCTGACCTTATTATCATTCTATATGTGGTCAGTGTACTCGCATTAACTCCGGTTCTGTATCGTATGATTTCGATGACAATATGGGAAGCGTATGTCACGGTATGTTGTTGGGGATTTGGACACTCCGGTCCTTTCCCCGCAGGGTCACTCTACTTTATCAATTTCTATTTCAGACGATCAAGATTAGGGTGATGTATCTGTGATGTCTTCCAACAGTGTGCCTCCGTCGTCACAATTAATGAAGGGCTAGCGGAAAAGTGCTCATGTAATACGCCAATTGCCTAAGAGGACCCTAGTAGGTTCGACGGCCTTTGACGTCCGCTAGCTCGCCCGGTGTAGCGTCCATTCACCGAATGGTTCGGCAGCCGGGTTCGTCCGTTGCGGTCTAGAAGGAATTTTGGGGTGATGCGAGCACTATAAAATTAACTTAATGCACACCCAGTGACGGCGGATCGGAGGGAGAACGGAGGAAGCCTTTTAGTCCGGTTCATAGCTCGTTCCGGTCCTTCCGGACGGCAAGCGAGAGAGGCCCCTCTCTCGTTCAACAACATCTGGCCCCAGATGTTGTGGTACAAATGTGTCGTTAGCGGAGCATACGTCCGTCGCTCGGGACGCTCCGTTGTATAGGCAGTCCGCTGAGACTGCTAAGGCTTCCTCTTCTCGTCAGCGCACACGACCGCACCTTGGCTGCGTGACCGCCGATATATTACCAGCTTCGCCGATCAAGGATTCTTCGGCGACCAGGTCACACCATCCGGCAGCCAGGGATTCGAGACCGATGGACTCCGGACGTTCGCATAGGAAAAGTATGCGGGAGCCATCTGATGCGGAGCTGCCCTCGGCGAAGCAGCGATAGACTGCGCCTCCGCAGGTCTCGACGCCGGACATTCTTGTGCACATAGCACAGCTTATCGCAGCATCCCAGCAGCCGACAGAAACGGTGTCGGATCGAGAATTATCCGACAGCGCTGGGTCGGTAGCCGGGGACTCGAGGCCTGCAGACTCCGGACGTTCGCATAGGAAGTATGCGGGAGTCAACGTACACGGAGCTTCCAGCGGCAATGCATCGTAAGTCCGCTACTGCACAGGCCTCGGGAACGGACGTGCTTTCCTTAATAGCACAGTTTATCGCAGCATCCCAGCATCAACTGAATCTGTCGCATATATTTTATCCGACGATGCTGGGTCGGGACGCTCCGCGGAAGCGGGTACGGACGTCCGAAAGTTTCATCCGGTCCGACGGGATACCGAAAGGGATTCGGTGGATTTCAAGCTTTCCCTTTCGGAACAACATATGCTGCGATGCCGGATAAGAAACTGATAGCGTCGGTGGACTTAGAAATTTTTGGTTCGGTTCAGGGACATCGTCCCTCAGTTCCGACATAGTCCAATAATGTCACACAAACTTTCGAATTATTGAACGACGCTATATATATTATTATTTTATGCTTGCTATCCAAGCATTTCTGGTTTCTTGTTCGAAGAGTTATGGAGATGTCTTTCAAAAGTGTGCCTCTGTCGTCATAGTTAATGAAGAGTTAGCGGCAATAAGTGCTCATGGAATATGTCTATCGCTTACGGAGTGACATTCGCTAGCTCACCCGGTGTAGCGTACATTCATCGAATGGTTCGGCTGCCGGGTTCGTCCGTTGCGGTCTAGGAAGGAGATTTGGGTGATGCGAGCACTTTAATTACTTTAGTACTCACCCAGTGACGGCAGATTGAGGACAGATCGGAGGAAGCCAACAACATAGGGGACCGCATGTTGTGGTTCAGATATTTTACATTCGGAGCATATGTCCGTTGCTCGGGACGCTCCGTTATATTGACAGTCCGAGAGACTGTCTTTAATGCTTCCTCATCCTCACAGCAGGGCACACGACCGCACATTGGCTACGTGACCTCGAGTATCCGATCAGTTTCGGCATTCAGTGATTCCACAGCGAATAGGTCGCGCCATCCGGTAGCCAAGGGACACGAAGCCTATACACTCCGTTCGCTCGCATATTGGAAGTATGCACGGGGTAACGATCTCGGAGCTTCCTGCGGCAATGCATCGTAAGACCGCTGCTCCTCAGGCCTCAGTGACGGACGTGCTATCCGAGTTAGCACAGTTGTTTCGCAGCATCCCAGCAATTGACGGTTTCTCGGTCGAATCAGGAATTATCCGACGGCGCTGGGTCGGTGCGGTCCGTGGTTGCATCAAGCTACGGACGACCGAACGCTTTATAGGGTCCGACAGGATGGCGAAAGGGATTCGAAAGATTTCGAGTTTTCCCTTTAGTAGTATCGGAAGATGCCTTTCATATCTTCTGGCATTTCTTCCAGTGATTATTTTTCGGACTTCATTGCTGCGATCTTGGATAAGAGACTTATAGCGTCATTGGACTCGGATTTTTCGATCGGTACAGGGACTTTGTCCCTGACTTACCGACGCAGTCCAATATTGTCATTACAACATGTGTTTTATTTTTCGACGCTATATATTTATATATATATTCAAGACGGCTACTAAGCATGATAGTTTAGTTTCTTGTCCGCGTGGCTCATTTCTGCCATTTTATCTTTTTTTACATATAGTTTATTTTGGCAGAGCAGGGCATACCGAGAGTTCATATGCGTCTAGACGGTGTGATTAAAGACTGCATATATTCTTTTTCACCGTTTATGTCTTTTCCAATTTCAATGTTGGGAACGACATTATGTATATTAGACTTAACTTAGACGCTTTATTATACGTAATCCGCCTTACTGAGGCGTTATCATTACGTCTTCAAGAAAAGATTTACGGGATATTATTCTCAATGTAATTTCTTTTGAGGGCAGTAGTTTGTTCACGTATAACTCCGCCCTTCAGTGGCTGATTGGAGTTGGTTAGACGTGAGGCAGCCCTAGCTACATCCACGCGTGGATAGTAGGTTAAGAACTCTCTCAGAGTCGCTTCGTTCTCGGAGGAGCTTCTCTTCGACGGCAACTTTCCGGCAATCCATGAATTGCTTGATTTATACATTCTCTTGTCTATCTAGTGTTACAAGAGATTCAGACTGGGGCAAACATTCGGTGGTTGACTCAGAGAGTGCCGCCGCAGTTGCCGGACCCGAGTGTGGCTGTTATGACGGTTGCCAGTCAAACAGATTGGGATATATACTGATCCCTACGGATTCGAAGTGCCAGGGTCTTTGGGTTCCGCAGTCTTTTAGCTATCAGTTAACTTCCGCGGAATAATGTTTTTTAGGCTTGCTTTATGTCATTGCATGAACATTATTCAGAAACGCATGCCCAAATTCCTGTCCTTTAATTCGACAGTAGTGGCGTATCTCCGGAACCAGGGAGGCACTCTTTCGTTTCCGTTATTCAATTTAATGGAAAGAATCCGTTTGTTGGTTATAGTACACCAAGTTCAGTTTTGGTCCGTCATATTCTGGGTCGTCTGATTGTTTTATCGCACTCCCGTTCTCTTACGGGTCGCTTGTTGCTGTCAGAATGGACTCTCAACAAACAAGTATTCAATCAGATTTGCTATCTATGGGAGCGCCCAATGATGTTTTATTTATGACACAGCTGGCTAATCAATTGCAGACGTATGTGTTGGCTTGTCCAGATCTCTGAGCTAATACTGTTAACGCTCTATTGATCTATAGGACAGAATGATAGGATACGCGTATCCTCCGGCGCTGTTGTTTTTAGCAGGTATTGCTAAGATAAACAACCACAATACATTTCTGTTGATAGCATCTCTATCTTCACAGAGATCATGAGTAATTTACTCTCTTGTCTACTGTGGATCTTAACGTGAAATCTTCCTCTATGTGAGGATCTTTTTTCACTGGGTAAATCGTGTCATCTTTTTCACAACCAGCAAGGTCGCAACCTTCATGTATTCCGTTGTGTGGTCCGTATTGCATTGTAAGCACTGTACTGGACGAGCTTTGGACGCGATTTCTTACTATAGGAGATCCTCTTCTTCGCTATTCTATGCGACTAAAGTGGAGGCTCTTCCGTCGTGGTGTAGGGATCATTATGTTCACATGGTTGATCCCTCCATACTACTCATTGCTATTTTTTAGTATACTTGTTTCACAAGATCTACTGCAGCCTGTTGTTATTTAGGTTATAGGTTTATGTTACCTCATACCTATGCACTCTACGATAGTTTACAATTGAGTCTTTTGTCTCTTTATCTAAGTCAGTTAGTAACTTTTTGATAAATAGACTTAGAATCTTTAGATTAAATTTCTATACGGATTTTAACTTCAGGTTCTTATTTAGCTAAGTAATCATTTGAGCCTCTGGAAACAGTAGTTTTCAAATTCTGACCTTTTAGACAGTAATTATGTTGGTTTCTCTTTTACTGTAGAGTCAGTGAGTTTCATGCACTATCGATGGATGATTTTCACTTTCATAGTTTCGGAATCAATACTTCCGTTACTATTTAGGTTGGATTGTTGCATAAGAGTTAGGCTCCTATTATCCGGAACCTATTATTTTAAGGTCCTTCCGTCTTCGTATGGGCATAGGCCTTTACTCTTTCCGGGTACAGTTTATGTATTTATAAACAGATATCTGTTTATTACAAGGGCGTAAGCTTCTTCTGTCTTTGATGTCTAGTAGAAGGACGTTACGCTCCATTTTATTGTTAATGGATTCTATTAACTAGCGTACTGCTTATGGTATATCATTGGCTTAGCAGTTGTGCTTAAGATTTCGGCTCATGAAGTAAGAGTTCTTCTACTTCTTGGGCTTACATTAATAGTGTTCTATTATAGATTTTTGAAGGCTGCTCATTGCGCTCAGCCATCCATTCATGAATTTTATCTCAGAAATATCGAGTCCATTTCTGGAGGCCTCTATTGTTAGGTCTATTATCTACTGCTCAGAATGTCATTCACTTAACAGTTGCTACTATAGCTAGGTAGGCTGTCTGTTTCGGCAGTGTCTCCGTTCGGCTGCCCTCTTCGCTCTGGGCTATTTGACCCAGGGCAAGAAAAAGGGGGGGGGGGGGGGGGGGAGGGTGTTCCCTTGGGTCTCCTGTTTTTACTATGAAAACAAGGAGATACCTCCTCCGGAGTTAGTAATTCTGAGCTGTTATTGGGATGGTTGTTTAGTGAGAAGTTTAAGTTTATAAAATTCATTCAAGTCTTAGTTTTTAAAGTATAGCTTTTGAATATTGCATATGTCAACGGACATGATTATGCAATTCTCACACACTTTTAGGAGTATAAGAGTCTCTATTCTCTAGACTTACTTTATTATTGGCTTACTTTAAAAATTATTAGTATAAGGATTATTGGATATTAATAGAGTACATGGATGTATGAAGCTCAATTTTTGGAAGGTGTTGTATCTTTCTAATTTATCATAAATAAGAAAGATACATGTAAGGCCTATTACTTCTTTTCCCTACAGGGGATGACTCTATTTTATTTTATTGAGCGTATTCCATTTTGCTCTATGTCCTTGGCCCTCCAGCCTTTTTACTATTCAGCTATGTCTGGGTCATTGGTACAGTATAAAAATGTTAAAAAATTTATAGTAATTTATATATTTTTTATACTTACCAATGACCCAGACGGGGATGGCCCTCCCAGGAGTTGGGAACTCTTGCCTCCCCGCTGAGTACATAGCGCTTACCAGGCACTGGTTATTAGAATGATAAATGGCGCCAATTTCGGAACGTCCTTGACACTGCGCATGCGCAGTAGGGGCGAAGTGTGGAGGGCCTCTCAGGACATGTTTTCTTTAGTTTTAGATGCAAATTTTGGGGATTGGGGGGCAAAATTTGTGTTTGGCCCTATATTTTAAGAGTTAGCACCAGCTATGTCTGGGTCATTGGTAAGTATAAAAAATATATAAATTACTATAAATTTTTTAACTTTCTTCCCTTTCCATCAAAAAATGTTGCTGCGGCCAACGTTCTTAGAACTTAGTTTAGGCAGACCTCAATATTTCCCTTTGGCACACCCTACACAGCACATATATGATCGGATTGCTTTGAAACCTGGCATGCTTGTTGGGAGTGACCTCTAGATGGGAGCTATCAATATTTTTATACTGTACCAATGACCCAGACATAGCTGGTGCTAACTCTTAAAATATAGGGCCAAACACAAATTTTGCCCCCCAATCCCCAAAATTAGATACATTATTATTGTTCGTAAGTGTTGAATAAATTGTTTAAAATATTTTTAAAATTTTTGTCCACACTTAGGCTTGGGATCCATTGGGGCTCAACGTTACTTTTCAGAAACTTGGGCTATTCTGAAAAAATATTTTTTCAAAATATTTTGATTTCAATTATTTTTTCTATATTAATGGATCATATTATTATTATGTATTTTGATTGCCAGGGGTTAGTGCGAGAACCAGGACTTGTTTCTTTTCACATTGAAAGGATATTGATCAATTGTATAAAGAGGAAGTCTTCCTCTGACTTTATAATCATTCTATATGTGGTCAGTGTACTCGCATTAACTCCTGTTCTGTATCGTATGATTTCGATGACAATATGGGAAGCGTATGTCACGGTATGTTATTGGGGAATTGGACACTCCGGTCCTTTCCCCGCAGGGTCACTCTACTTTATCAATTTCTATTTCAGACGATCAAGATTAGGGTGATGTATCTGTGATGGAATACTATCACCTTCACTACTAATGTGGGTTTTTTAGCTAAGAATCAGGCTCCTAATAAATATCCGGAACCTATTGTTATTAAGGCTCTTCCATCTTCAGACGGGCGTAGGCCTTTACTCTGTCCTGTTAGAGCATTACATATCTATAAACAGAGATCTCAGTTTATCAGAAAGGGACAGAAATATTGAGTCCATTTCTGGAGACCTGCATTGTTTAGGTCCGTTATCTGTTGCTCAGAATGTCGTCCACTAAACAGTTGCAACTATAGTTATGCAGGCTTTCTGTTCCGGCAGTGACTCCATCCGGCTGCCCTCTTCGCTCTGGGCTATTTGACCCAGGGCAAGGGGAAGGGGGGGGGGGGGGGGGTGTTCCCTTAGGTCACCTGCTTTATAGTGAAAAGCAAGGGAATGCCTCCTCCAAGTCAGTATTTCTGAGTCGCTTCCGGGATGGTTTTAAAGTGTAATATTAATGTTAAAATTCATTCATGTCTTATTTTTAAAGTGTAGCTCGGTGTGAAGCATTTGTATATGTCAAGTGTCAAACGGGCTTTAATATACAAGACTCGGACACTTTTAAATGACTATAAAGAGTCTCAATTCTCTGGACTACTTTATTTATTGGCTTGCTTTAAAAATAATTAGTATAAGGGTTATACTGGATGTTAATAGAGAACATGAATGTTATTGTGCTCAATTATTAAGGGTAGTGTATCTTTCTAATTTAATATTAAATAAGAAAGATACATGTAAAGCCTAATACTCCTTTTCTCCTTAAGGGGTTACTCTTTACTATATAGTTGAGCTTATTGGATTTTCCTCTATGTCCTAGGCCCTCCAGCCTGTTTACTATTCAGCTAAGTCTGGGTCATTGGTACAGTATAAAAATGTTAAAAAGTTTATAGTAATTTATATATTTTTTATACTTACCAATGACCCAGACGGGGATGGCCCTCCCTGGAGTTGGGAACTCTTGCCTCCCCGCTGAGTACATAGCGCTGACCAGGCACTGCCAGTAAGAATGATAATTGGCACCAATTTCGGGACGTCTGCGTCACTGCGCATGCGCAGTAGAGGCGTAGTATGGAGGTCCTTTGGGTCATGATTTCTTTTTGTTTTGGATGCAAATTTTGGGGATTGGGGGGCAAAATTTGTGTTTGGCCCTGGTTTTGTTAGAGTTAGCACCAGCTAAGTCTGGGTCATTGGTAAGTATAAAAAATATATAAATTACTATAAATTTTTTAACATTCATATTGTGTGGTTCCCTCTTGTAATTAATAACGGGGGTATCTTGCGCTCGTGGCACAGCTGTTTATTATTTCATTGATGTTGTTTACATTGACAACGCCCTCATATATAGGCAGTATTTTATATTCTATTACTGTAAAATTACTGTAGGATACATGGATTATTATTCCGGTAGTGTAGCTCAATAAAATTGGATTTTGTCCACACTTCGGCTCTATCGGGATGCCTTTGGGCTCTTAATGTTCCCTTTGGGAACTTAGACGTTTTTTAAAAAAAAAAAGTTTTCCAAAAAATATTTTGAATTTAATTTTGATTGCTATTATTCATATATCTTAATTATATATTTTGTTGTGGAGTTTGGAGGACTGATATCAACTTTAGTTGATGCACTCCTGCGGACTCTTGTGTTCACTGGGATGACTAATGTTGGAGCCGGGTGTCGCGGTACGTTGTTGGCGGTGAGGTTCTGAGGTCAGGCCTCTCACCGCGTTATAATTCTTTTTTTCAGTTTCTATTTCAGAGGAACATGAAGCCTATGCTAATTGGATGTAATGAGTTCCCAATTTTAAGGCAAGTCCGGACTAAGCCCCAAAAATTAGGATGGCGTATATGAGAATGAGAGGATATCCCCCACAAACATACGCCATATACAATAAAACACAAGCTGTATCCAGGATATAATCTACAGACAAAACAGCTTCACTCATAGTTACACACTTATCAAGCTGGAATAAAGGTAAAAATTCACACCCTCCTCCCCCTCCTTTGAAGGAAACTTCTTCAAATAGAAAGAGGGGAGCGCTCTGGAATCAGTAAAAGCGGTATCAAATAACAATATAAATATTCATCGAACAGGCACCCAGGTATTAATTATTATTAATAAATTGATGCTTAATGCAACTTAGAAGCTAAGGCTGCAGCGGCGATTCCGGTAATTAATATCGCCCGCTTGTAACATATACTGTAGATAGGTCGAAAACCAGTGATATAATATATAACATCCACATGTCCAATAGAATCACAATGGACGATCTCTGGAGAGTAAACACACTTCCAAGGTAACCCACAGGCGACCCCATTCAGGTGTACAATTACAGTAAATAACACTCACAGACGTGTACTACCCGATATCTATGCTCCTAGAAACATGCGAATATACGCGAATGTAAAGACAAGTTGTATTCAGTTGGGTACCAAAATTTAATAGAAACGTGGATCTTGAAATGGAACGAGCTATGATTAACAGACTGATCACTGACCGCCCCCAAAATAATTCATTGTTTCTAAGGTCCATAACATACAATAATGTGTCTGCCTAATAATACACTTAATATGCACGCGAGCATTGAAATCCCGCATGTAATAATCTGAATACCAGTTAACTGACTAGACAGCCTTACAGGTACCCAAAGGCTAGCAATTTATTGATGATGAATCATATGCTCGTATATGACATATTGACGAACAACCACAGGAAACCAACCAACTAAAAAGTGGATGTGCCCGTTGGTCGCCATAGAATACAACCCAGCCGCCAATCGAGAAGTCATGAAATGCATGAATGTACATAAAATCATATGAGACTTACGAGAAGAAAACTCCACGTCTTGCCCGGGAATCGCCTCATAATACAAAAGTTGGGTGGGGGGATTCAAAATCATATTGAACGCCCCCTCACCTGCATTACCTGAATCGTTCTTGTGTCATCAAATAGTATAGGAACCGCAAGGCTCCCTCACGTCTGACTGACTCCTTAATGCCACTAAGGGTGGAGAAGGACGTGATGAACAAATACACCGTATTTACATAATAACTCGCACCAAACCATACCAGTTTGAAGAGATTAACCTCCTCTAACAAACGGTATCATGTCCGATAGGACAACTAACACAGCCTAGATGAAGCAGCTAAAGGTCTTCCTGTACATGAAAACTATCAAAGCTGATAACTGAGATCCCAGAAGCTCACTAGAGAGACTTACAATGCTAGCCATAACTTATAAGTCTTCATCTACGTGAAGACAGATATATCGGTGTAAGTTCCTTTCAAAGCGAGTCGCTCCTAGTGGAGGTAAAGGCTCTCTTAATGAAGGGATCAATTGAGGTCTCCGAGAATAGATTTCGGTTGCTTGCCACTTTGCCGTAGGTTACAACCTCGCAAAAGTGGATAAATTGCAGAAGATTAGTGGATGAGAATGTAGTCTCGGCAGGCCTGCAGCTATCAGCCTGAGCAAGCTCCACTTACCAGAATACTTGTTAGACAAATCTTCCAAGAGAGGCTTCCTTCTGGAGGTATAAGCTTTCCTATTGAAAAAGAGCATAAGACGTGATCGAAAAATTCTTCAGTTTTTATACGCCCGTTTTGAAAAAACGGGTCGTATTATGGTATACCGCTGTCCATCTGTCCGTCCATCTGTCCGTCCGGTCACATGTCGTACGATAACTCAAGAACGCTTTGAGAGATTTTTGTGATTTTTGGGTAGGTGGTGTATATCGATGGAGGGAAGCTCCCTTTCGTTTAGTGTCGCCGTTCAATTAGTCATTCCAGAGTTATGGGACTTTATTACGTAGAAAATTGTTGATTTTTTACACGTCGTACGATAACTGGAGAACGCTTTCCAGAGATTTTCACGATTTTTTGGTAGGTGGTTTATGTTGATGGAAAGAAGCTCCCTTTCGGTTGGTGTCACCATTTGATTAGTCATTCCAGAGTTATTGGACTTGATTACTTAGAAAATCGTTGATTTTTTCTTGAAATTATGATCTCTATAGACATAAGGTATATACATGAAATTCAAATAATTTTATTTCCAAATTATTGAACACAGTATGTTGTTGGTTATGATTATTGTACAAGAATATAAAAAAAAACTGACAAGTACACATGTATACTCATATTGTGTACTTCCCTCTTGTAATTAATAACGGGCGTATCATGCGCTCATGGCACAGCTGTTTATTTATTATCACCTGTTTCTCGTCCTGAATCCAGATGGATAGTGCATAGATAGGTGAGATATGTCTTGGCGTCATGACAATTATGTCATTGTGGACGCCATAGTAGCCTTCTGTAAGGTCACAGCGGTCTCTTCGGTTAGGCTCTGTATGCTGTCTTTGGATTACAACCAAAACAGATACTGTGTGGTTTGTTTTTCCTAGGTGTCATAGACTTGGTCTTATTGTTACACCATAGTAGCCTAGCTAAAATCTTGAGTGAGATTTTTTCAGTATTATGCAGTGGCATAACTGAATCTCTTGGGACTAGGGTCTCTTTGGGAATTCAGGGCTGTTTATATAGTGGCTCTTCATTCCCTATCTTGCACGGCGATAATGGTAAGCCTCCATTAAGTGAGCCTTCAGGGTCGCAACTTACACCAATATATCTGTCTTCACGTAGATGAAGTCTTATAAGCTATGGCAGCATTATAAGTCTCCTTAGTGAGCTTCTAGAGCCTCAGTTATCAGCTTTTAATGGTCTTCACGTGCAGGAAGACCTTTATCTTCTTCAGCTAGGCTGAGTTAGTTGTCCTTTCCTTTTACCGTTTGTTAGAGGTGGCTATTCTCTTCAAACCGGTATGGTTTGGTGTGAGTTATTTGTTAATACAGCGTATTGGTTCATCACATTCTTCTCCGCCCTTAGTGGCATTACAGAGTCTGTCAGACGTGAGGAAGCCTTGCAGTTCCTATACTATTTGATGACTAACAAAGAACGATTCTAGTAATGTGGGCGAGGTGGGTTTGATATAATTTTGAATCCTCCCCACCCCACCTCCAATGTGTTAAGAGGCGATTACCTGGCAAGACGTAGTTTTCTTCCCATAAGCCTTGTATGCATTTAAGTATATACATGCATTTCATGACTTCTCGATTGGCAGCTGGCTCGTGTTCTATGGCGACCTCATGGGCACATCAACTTCTTAGTTGGTTTGTTTCCTGGGGTTGTTCGTCGATATGTCATATACGAGCATATGATTCATCATCAATAAATTGCTATCCTTTGGGTACCTGTAAGGCTGTCTAGTCAGTTAACTGATATTCAGATGATTACATGTGGGGTTTCAGTGCTCACATGCATAATAAGTGTATTATTAGGCAGATGCATTATTGTATGTTATGGACCTTAGAAACAATGAATTATTTCGGGGGCGGTCTGTGACGAGTCTGTTAATCATAGATCATTCCATCTCTAAATCCAGGTTTCTATAATTTTGTTACCCAATCGAATATAACTGTCTATACATTCTCTTATATTTGCACGTGTCTGGGAGCAGAGATATCGGATAGAACATGACTGGGAGTGTTATTATTGGAATTTATTGTACACCTGAATCGAGTCGCCTGTGGGTTACCTCTGAAGTGTGTTTATTCTCCAGAGATCGTCCATTGTGATTCTATTGGACATGTGTATGTTGTACATATTATATCACCGGTTTTCAACCTCTCTATGTATGCCGATTCCGGTATACGTTATGAGCGGGTGCTATTAATTACCGGGATCGCCACTATAGCCTTAGCTTCTGAAGTGGCATTCTACGAATATATATATTGTTATTTGGTGCCGCTTTTACTGACTCCAGAGCGCTCCCCTCTTTGTTTTTGAAGTTTCCTTCAAAAAAAAGGGGGGTGGGGTGGGGGATTTTTCAAATCTCCTCCGGTTTGATAATTGTGTAACTTGAGGGAAGCTGTTTTGTCTGTAGATGATATCCTGGATACAGCTTGTGTATTATTGTATATGGTGTACATTTGTGGGGGTTAACCTCTCATTCTCAAATATGCCTTCCTAAGGGCTTAGTCCGGACTAGCCTTAATAATTGGGAACTTGTTACATTCAATTAGCATAGTCATTAATGCTAAGAAAACAGAATTACTTGAATTTGGCTCCTTATTTATGATATGTCTTCTCTATTACTGTATAGAGAGACATACCTGTAATTCCTTTTAAATTTAATTTCCTTTCACCTTGGATTGTAGGCTTGGGAACTATGTTGGTCTGCTAATTCTAAAGTCCTAGGCTTTTTACGATTCAGCTAAGTCTGGGCCATTGGTTTATAGTATAAAAATATGATAAATTTAAAGTAATTTGTATATTTTTTATGCTTACCAATGGCCCAGACGGATATGGCCCTCCCATGAGTGGGCACTCATACCTCCCTGCTGAATTATTATGTTGTACTCTCTTCTACAAAAAATGATGTTGGCACCAATACCGGCCACTTCCTAACGGCTGCGCATGCGCAGAGAGTAATTAAGACTTTTAATTTTCGGTTTTCAAGCAAATTTTGGGGATTGGGGGGGGGGGGTTCAAAATTTGTGTTTGACCCTTGATAACTTTGAGCTTGCACCAGCTAAGTCTGGGCCATTGGTAAGTATAAAAAATGGTATCTTCCCACTAGACAAATTCCCTTTAGACCAACTCCCTTTAGGCCAGTTCCCAAAAGACCAATTCCCCTTAAGACCAACTACAAACTGCTATTGATTAAGGGTTGATTGAGGATAATTAAGAAAACATTTATTTACTGATAAGCACTTTACTTGATAAAAAAAATATTTATATGCATAACATACAAAAAATATAGGTTTATAACATTTCATCATAGCTCAGTACATATAACATTTTATAAAAAATGAGGTCCCCAGAGGGTGAATTTGGTGATGCTACCCTGCAGAGAGCCAGAGGATAAACTGGCCCACTGTAGGGGATAGCATCAGCAAATTCACCCTCTGGGGACATCATTCCGCAAATGACAGACTGCTTACTTTCAGGCTTGAATATCAATAACATTAAATACATATATAAATATTTATAAATATATCAAATTATTGATATAGAATTATTTTAAAAGTAGAACTCATGAGTTGGTTTAAGGGGAATTGGCCTCCTGGGAATTGGTTTAAAGGGAATTGGTCTAGTGGGAATGATCCTAAAAAATATACAAATTACTTTAAATTTATCATATTTTTATACTGTACCAATGACCCAGACTTAGCTGGTGCTAACTCTAACAAAACCAGGGCCAAACACAAATTTTGCCCCCCAATCCCCAAAATTTGCATCCAAAACCAAAAGAAATCATGTCCTATAGGACCTCCATACTTCGCCCCTACTGCGCATGCGCAGTGTCAAGGACGTTCCGAAATTGGCGCCAATTATCATTCTCTGTTTGGCCCTTCATCAGTCAACATCTCACTGATCTTTGTGCTTGTAAATCTCAGTTTAAAGGATGCCAGACACGTAATTATTGGAGAAATGGTGATTCTAAGGAGGATATAGAAGGAGGAGAGGAAAAAGGAGTGACAAAAAATAATCAGGGCTGTACTTAAAATTTGTTGATGAAATTATGTTAAGTTGCCTATTTTCGAGGCATGGGCCTCTTGTTGTCATTCTTGCTAAAAAGTTGCACTGCTTATTCAGTGTTTCCTCTCCCCTGGCCTTCTAAGTCCCCCCTTGCAATTCTCCCATGCTTTTGGCATATTTTTGAGAAAGTTCATTTCTAAAATTCTCTTGGGAGAGTTGCTTGGTTACAGAATGTTTTCTGTTATTTTCCCCATAGTTATGTTTTCACCCATGGGTGTATAAACGTTGTGTTCTGCATCTTCCATCTGATGTTCTGCAGATTCTCCCCTGGGAGTCTCTGTCTTGCATCAGATAGTGTAATTTTGATGACTGATTTCGGGCCAGTTTTTTCAGTGCCTGGAGTCATGTTTTCTGGTGTTTTTAACTGTTTGTTTACATTGGCAACAGTCTCTTTTGAGGGGGGCTGTTTGCCTTTGGTGTAGTTTATCTCACTATAAGATACATTTTTATTATCCGTAAGTGTTGCATTAATTATTTAATATATATTTAAAATTTTTGACCACACTTAGCCATTGGATCCATCGGGGCTCAACGTTACTTTTCAGAAACTTGGGCTTCGCTGAAAAAATATTTTTCAAAAATTATTTTGATTTGCAATTGTTTTTTCATTATTAATGGATCATGTTATTATGTATCTTTGTGTCAGGGGTTTGTGCGAGTAACTAGGACTTGTTGTTGACTTTTCACAATGAAAGGATATTTTTCAAACTGTAATAGGAAGAAATCTTCCTCTGACTTTCATGATCATTGTATTAATTGTAATCCCTGTTCTATATGTCAATATTGGGATGACAAACATTGGAAATGTGTGTCACGGTATGTTGTTACTGGAGAAAGGGCTATGCCGGCTCTTTCTCCGCAAGGTCACTCTACTCTCTCAGTTTCTATTTCAGAGGAACAAGAACAGGGTGATGTTTCCATGTTATCTTCCGCAAGTACGCTTCCGTCGTCACAAATGAATACAGAGCCAGCGGCAAAAGTGCTCATGGAGATTAAACAAATGTCGTCCGCTAGCTCGCCCGGTGTAGCGTCCATTCACCAAATGGTTCGGCAGCCGGGTTCGTCCGATGCGGTCCAGGAGGAAATGTTGGGTGATGCGAGCACTATAAACATTCAACGTGCACACCCAGTGACGGCGGATAGTAGGCGAGATCGGAGGAAGCCTTTGAGTCCGGTTCCTAGCTCGTCCAGGTCCAGCCGGGCCGCGAGCGAGAGAGGCCCCTCTCTCGTACAACAACATCTGGGACCAGATGTTGTGGTACAAAATGTGTCGCAAGCGGAGCATACGTCCGTCGCTCGGGACGCTCCGTTTTATAGGCAGTCCACGGAGACTGCTCAGGCTTCTTCTCGTCAGCGCACACGACCGCACCTTGGCTGCGTGACCGCCGATATCTTACCAGCTTCGCCGATCAGGGATTCTTCGGCGACCAGGTCACACCATCCGGCAGCCAGGGACACGAGGCCGATGGACTCCGGACGTTCGCATAGAAAAAGTATGCGGGAGCCATCAGATGCGGAGCTGCCCTCGGCGAAGCAGCGAAAGACTGCGCCTCCGCAGGTCTCGATGCCGGACGTACTTGTGCAGATAGCACAACTTATTGCAGCATCCCAGCAGCCGACAGAAACGGTGTCGGATCGGGAATTATCCGACGGCGCTGGGTCAGACGCTCCGCCGAAGCATCGGGGGCGGACGACCGGGAGCATCATGAGGTCCGACCGGATGGTGAAAGGGATATGGATGACTTGGAGCTATCCCTTTCGGAACAACATAAAGCTGCCGTGGACTTCATCCGGCACTTTCTCCCTCAAGTTGTTCCGTCGGGCCAGACTGCTGCGGTTCCGGACAAGAGGATTATAGCGTCATTGGACTCTGAATTTTTTGAGCGGTTCAGGGACATCGCTCCCGAGTTTCCGTCGCAGTCCAATAATGTTGCAAGAACATTTGAATTATTGAACGACGCTATATTTAAACTTGCTTCCAAGACGGGGAAAGCAGGTTTCTTGTCCGCCAATACTCTCAACCTGCCTTTCATTAATGCAAGGAATAAATTCGACACGGCAGGACAGGGTATTCCGAGAGTTCCTCTGCGTATGGACGACGAGGCGGAAGACTTAGAGCTATCATTACCGTCGTCGGCTTCTATTCCAACCGCGGTGTTGGAAACAGCTATTTCGTCTAACAGAGCCAATTTAGATGCCTTATCTTATGCAGATCACCTTACTAAGGCGTTATCACTGCGCCTTCAAGGGAAAGAATTTCAGGATATACAATCCTCTTTAAGACTTCTTTCAAGGGCAGTAGCTTATTCCACGTGTAACTCCGCCCTTTCAGTGGCAAACCTGGAGTTGGTTAGACGTGACGCAGCCCTAGCTACATCCACTCTCGTGGATACTAAGGTGAAGAACTCTCTCAGAGTCGCTTCGGTCTCCGGAGAACTTCTCTTTGACGGCAAGCTTTCTGCTGTTTATGATAAAATTACAAAGAAAGCTTCGGATTCTCTGTTGTTCAAATCTGCTTCTAAGAAGTCGGATATGGCAGACAAGAATAAGACAGGCACTTCTGGGTCTAATGCGCCCAAGAGAGGTTCCTATAGAGGTTCCGGTGCGTCCTCTTGGTCTTATTCGAGAGACCGTCAAGGTAGCGACTCACGTTCGGGACGTCCTTCGGGCCGGGACAACCGGTCGGACGCCCCGAGGTCGACGGGACGAGGTGCGGGTCGTGGAGGACGTGGTTTCTCCTAACGCAGGCCTCGCAGGTCCAGGAGGTGATGGCTTAAACCTCTATCGCGTACCGGTTGGCGGAAGGTTGTCGAGCTTTTCACAAGAATGGGCGTCGATTACGGACGACCCTTGGGTGAGAGGAGTGACTTCAGAAGGTCTAAAGATATCCTTCAAACGAAAGCCTCCATTAACTCGAAGTCCAAAGTGGACTCAACTTCCGTCAAATCTGCAGAAAAGAGACGCTCTATTATCAGAGGTGCAGTCTCTTTTAATGAAGAACGCGGTAGAGGTCGTAGAAAACCAGGAGTCTCCGGGATTCTACAGCCATCTGTTTCTGGTTCCGAAACCAGACGGCTCGTTCCGTCCAGTCATAGATTTGAGCTGGATAAACAAGCTGATCGTCGCTCCGAAGTTTTATATGGAGACGATTCGGTCGGTCAGAGCGAGTATTCGGGTGGACGATTATGCAACAAGTATAGATCTCAAAGATGCGTACTTTCACGTCATGGTACATCCGACATTCAGAAAGTATCTACGCTTCGCAGTCCTAGGAGTGGTGTATCAATTCCGGGCGATGTGCTTCGGATTGAATCTAGCACCCTGGGCTTTCACTCGGGTAATGAACTTGGTAATGATCTATTTCCGAGCTCATTCGTCTGCGGTAACGTCGGCCTACCTGGACGACATTCTTCAGAGGTACGGCAACGAGTTAACGCTTCAGAACGATGTTCAGAATCTACTTCTATTGCTCCGACGTCTCGGTTTTATAGTAAACGAGGAGAAGTCGGATCTGGTGAGTCATTCACACATCTGGGAATGAGCTTCGAGACGCACAACAATCTCGTTCGTCTGCCGTTAACCAGAGCGAAATTAGTCAGTTGTTATGCTCGCTATTGTCTGCACGCAGACAAAGTCACAGCGAGAGAATTTATAAGACTGATAGGTCTGTGCGCAGCCGCTGCGGATCTCATTCCGATGGGGCGGTTACGCACGCGTCCTCTCCAAATTTTCTTGACTCAAAATTGGAGTGTGAAAATTCATTCGCTCGACATAGACGTTCTCTTGTCAGATCAAGTGAAACAAGAGATTCAGACTTGGGCAAACATTCAGTGGTTAACTCAGGGAGTTCCGCTGCAGTTGCCGGATCCGAGTTTTACCATTATGACGGATGCCAGTCAAACAGGTTGGGGTGCATCATTGATCCCAACGGATTCGAGATGCCAGGACATCAAGGAAATGATGTCAATTTGGCTTGCGTTACGTCATTGGATGGACATTATTCACAATGCTCATGTCCAAATCCTATCCGACAATACGACAGTAGTGGCGTATATACGGAATCAGGGAGGCACTCATTCAGTTCCGTTGTTCAATCTAACGGAAAGAATCCTTCTGTTTGCGCTAGAACATCAGGTTCTTCTTTCGGTCCGTCACATACCGGGTCGTCTGAATGTGCTAGCAGACTCCCTTTCACGAAAGGGTCGCTTGTTGCCGTCGGAGTGGACTCTCAACAAACAAGTATTCAATCAGATTTGCTACCAATGGGAACGGCCAATGATAGACTTATTTGCGACACATCTCAACAATCAGTTGCAGACGTATGTGTCTCCGTGTCCGGATCCAAGAGCATTTGCAGTAGACGCTCTGTCGATCCCTTGGGACGGAATGATAGGATATGCGTATCCTCCAGCGCCGTTAATTCAGCAAGTATTGCTAAAGATAAAACAATCTCAATGCAAGATTCTGTTGGTAGCATCTCTGTCCCCACAGAGACCGTGGATAAATCTACTCAGGTGTCTGTTGTGGGACCTACCGCGAAAGCTTCCTCCACGGGAGGATCTTCTTTCGCAGGGGAAATTGCGTCAACTCCATCACAACCTGCAAGGTCTCAACCTTCACGTTTTTCCGTTGTGCGGTCCTTCTTGCATGGCAAGCACTTTTCAGGACGAGCAGTGGACGCGATTTCTAACTGTAGGAGGACCTCCTCTTCGCTAAACTATGCGGCTAAGTGGAAGGTTTTTCGTCGTTGGTGTAGGGATCATTCTGTAGATATTTTCGATCCCTCTATACCAGACATTGCAAACTTTCTAGTATACTTGTTTGACGAAATCAAACTGCAGCCTGTTACTATTAAGGGTTATAGGTCTATGTTATCTGATACCTATGCACATCATGATAGTTTACAAATTGGATCTAATGTCTCTTTATCTAAGTTGGTTAGAAACTTCTCGATAAATAGACCCAGAACTCTTAGGTTAATTCCTAAATGGAATTTAGCTTGGGTTCTTCTTAAATCGAAGGAAAAGCCATTTGAACCTCTTGGGACAGTAGATTTCAAATTCTTATCTTATAAGACAGCTTTTCTCTTAGCTTTCTCTTCTGCTAGAAGAGTCAGTGAGCTTCATGCACTGTCGGTGGATGATTCTCACTATCGTAGTGTCGGGAACACTATCACCTTCACTACTAATGTGGGTTTTTTAGCTAAGAATCAGGCTCCTAATAAATATCCGGAACCTATTGTTATTAAGGCTTTTCCGTCTTCAGACGGGCGTAGGCCTTTACTCTGTCCTGTTAGAGCGTTACGTATCTATAAACAGAGATCTCAGTTTATCAGAAAGGGACGGAAACGTTTCTTTCTGTCTTTGATGCCTAATAGAAGGGACATTTTGGTCCATTCTATTGCTAGATGGATTCAATTAACTATCCGTACTGCTTATGAGAGTTTATCTTCTTCTCAGCAGTCTGTGCTTAAGATTTCTGCTCATGAAGTAAGAGCTCTTGCTACTTCTTGGGCTTATGCTAATAGTATTGCTATTACAGATTTAATGAAGGCTGCTTATTGGTCTCAGCCATCCACATTCACGAATTTTTATCTCCGAAATATTGAGTCCATTTCTGGAGACCTGCATTGTTTAGATCCGTTATCTGTTGCTCAGAATGTCGTCCACTAAACAGTTGCAACTATAGTTATGCAGGCTTTCTGTTCCGGCAGTGACTCCGTCCGGCTGCCCTCTTCGCTCTGGGCTATTTGACCCAGGGCAAGGGTAAGGGGGGGGGGGGAGGGTGTTCCCTTAGGTCACCTGTTTTATAGTGAAAAGCAAGGGAATGCCTCCTCCAAAGTCAGTATTTCTGAGTCGCTTCCGGGATGGTTTTAAAGTGTAATATTAATGTTAAAATTCATTCATGTCATATTTTTAAAGTGTAGCTCGGTGTGAAGCATTTGTATATGTCAAGTGTCAAACGGGCTTTAATATACAATACTCGGACACTTTTAAAAGATTATAAAGAGTCTCAATTCTCTGGACTAACTTTATTTATTGGCTTACTTTAAAAATAATTAGTATAAGGGTTATACTGGATGTTAATAGAGAACATGAATGTTATTGTGCTCAATTATAAAGGGTATTGTATCTTTCTAATTTAATATTAAATAAGAAAGATACATGTAAAGCCTAATACTCCTTTTCTCCTTAAGGGGTTGCCTCTATTTTATATAGTTGAGCTTATTGGATTTTCCTCTATGTCCTAGGCCCTCCAGCCTTTTTACTATTCAGCTAAGTCTGGGTCATTGGTACAGTATAAAAATGTTAAAAAATTTATAGTAATTTATATATTTTTTATACTTATCAATGACCCAGACGGGGATGGCCCTCCCAGGAGTTGGGAACTCTTGCCTCCCCGCTGAGTACATAACGCTGACCAGGCACTGCCAGTAAGAATGATAATTGGCGCCAATTTTGGAACGTCCTTGACACTGCGCATGCGCAGTAGGGGCGAAGTATGGAGGTCCTATAGGACATGATTTCTTTTGGTTTTGGATGCAAATTTTGGGGATTGGGGGGCAAAATTTGTGTTTGGCCCTGGTTTTGTTAGAGTTAGCACCAGCTAAGTCTGGGTCATTGGTAAGTATAAAAAATATATAAATTACTATAAATTTTTTAACTTTCTTAACAAAATGTTGCTACTTCAGTGACAGAAAAAAATTGTTGACATGATTTTTGTGGTTAGGATATAACAAACCAGTTATTGATTCACTTAAGTTGACCAGCTCCAAAATTATGCTTAAAATGAGCCATCATTGTTTCAAAGGTTTTCTTATTAATTTTTTTTGTTTCAGACAAATGCTGTGCTATGGCCGAAGGATACCAATTCCTGAGCTGGAAGAAAGAATAGAGGTATGTATCTAACAGTGACATCCATTTGGCTTTGGCACACAGATTAAACAGACACAAGTGGCACCAGAAAGTTACATTAGGCTCACCTACTTCTGTTAACCCTCTGCACACAGATAGCAAAATGGCAAAGTTTTCAGCAGCAAATATTTCCCGTAATGCAGTTTGAAATTAAACCAAATATAGCCTGTTTGACAGAGCTCAGTGAGCTCTGTCAAACAAGATATACTGAGTCAAAAAAGAAAGTATAATAAACTTTGAGGAGCAATTTGTTTAGTATTATCTACTTTAATCCCCCAAAAATTATTGTGAATTCATATTTCGAGTCTAGCGGTATGAATTTGCATAATGTCATGTTTTTACTGTTGCCAGCGTTACTGCAGGACGTCGCAATTCAGACATGGGGTGAAATGAAAAGTTCACACATGCAGTCAATAGCATGTGTGTCGACCGTTTGCCTCTTGGATGGCAAGACATCAATGGCGCATGGACCTGTTAAGTCTCTGGATGTCACCCTGTGGTATTGCGTTCCACTCCTGCTTTAGAACATTATGTAAATTGCCCAACATCTGAAAATTATGAACTCGTACCCGACGGTAAATTGATTCCAAAGATGCTCGATTGGCGATAAATCTGACTAAAGTGGAGTCCAGGGAAGAAGTTTGATGCTCTGCTCCTCAAGAAAGTCACGACAGATCCACGCCACGTGACATCGGGCATTGTCTTGCTGGAATAACTGCAATCCGATGTTAGCATTGAACAATAGCGGGACAACAACAGCATTAAAAATTTCGTCCCTATATCACTGTCCATTCAGATAACCATCGATGAAGATCAACTGCATTCTATGGTGCAAGGAAATTCCTGCCCAAACCATTACATTACCCTGCCGAAACGGTCGCATTCCCTCACACAAGCATCAGAAAACCGTTCTCCTCGTCGGCGATACACTCTTGACCTACCATCAGCCTGCCGTAGACAAAATCGTGATTCATCACTAAAAAGAAGTGTGCTCCAACACTACTGAGTCCAGTGAATGTATCCATTCCATTATGCCTGTACGAGGAAGTTGGGTTAGGATTGGTCCATGGTATGGATGCCTACTTCGGATGCCGTGTTCATCGAGTCTGTTGCAGACAGTTTGTGCACTGATTCTATTGTTAGTTCTACCAGGAGTAATTGCTGCTGTCCTCATTGCCGGAAGGAAGCGATCCCGCAAGTGAGACGTCCTGATGTGTCGGTCTTGTGCAGGGGTGGTAACTGTCGACCTGAACGCTGTTGGTCGGCAGTAGATCCAGTGGTTCTATACCTTCCAATGAGAAAGTAAATAGTGGCCAGCAGCTAGCTCATCTGGAGGTATCCCAGCCTGCAGGGCTCGATTTGTTCGGTTTCGCATCGCAATTTGCGATGCATAAATCCCGGGCCGCGATTCAATATCTGGACATTGATTAGCAGTAATAAATAGCATGTTTCGTTTATTATGGAAAGTACCGTAAATGAAAAACACGCCTTCTCTGAGCGTTCAAGAAAATGTGTTGTAATATCAAGTAAACTGATTGTCGATTACACAATACAACTTTAACTTGTATAGTTATTTGGGGTATTCAGAAGTTGAATTGGTATACATGGAAATCCCGATGACATCATTATGATTTTCATTTCGAAACTAGAGGGCACGTGCTTATTTGATTCGCGGCTTTTGATAGAATGCAATCAACTTTGGGTACCGGTGCTGGAAATATGAAAGGTCACGGTGTAAAAGTAAAAACTGTTGAGAGTTGGCAAAAGGAAGTTGACCCAAAAGCACACTGGCTACGATGGACAACTGATGATGATGGGAAGCATGTGACTACGATTACATGTGGGATTTGTACAGACTATGAAAAACAAGTAAATAATTTGCGTAACTTTTCGCGTGCGATGATTTTGGGATTAACAGGCACAGTCTTGAAAAAAGACAATGTTGTCAAACATGCTCAGTCAGAACCGCACAAAAAAGCCGCGAGACTGAAGAATCCATCAGTGTTAACACTTGACCGGTTGTTCAAAACCCCAATTGGGCGCTCGATTGCACAAAGCAATAGTAATGAGGAAGAAAGGGTTTCGAAACTAATAGACATAGCATACACACTCGCTAAAGAAGAACTTCCGTTCACGAAATTCCGTTCACGAAATTCCCAGTATTTGCCGAACTTGAGAGGAAGCACGGTGTTGATGTTGGTAATACCTACATAAACGATAAAAAGTGCAGTGAATTTACAGCTTTGATTGGCGAACACATGAAACAGGGTTTGATGGCTAAACTCCTCGAAGCTAAATATTTCACACTGCTTGTGGATGGCGCAACTGACAGTGCTGTTGTGGAAAATGAAATGATGTATGTTATGTTCAATGATGTTGAAAGTGGTAAGGTCGATTTCCGTTTTTTTTAAAGTGTCTTGCGTCGAGAATGCGCGTGCCTACGGTTTGAAAAGGGGCATTGAGGATGCATTCGAGGAAGCGGGTCTCGCCGATTCTAGTTCTCGTATGATTGGGTTTATGGCTGATGGAGCAAGCGTTAATTTGGACGAAAAAGATGGCCTACTGGGCAGGTTTAGGAGGGAAAATAACATGCCATGGCTGTTGGGGGTACTCTGTCTGAACCATCGGTTGGAGCTGGCAATAAAGGAGGCATTTAGTGGCGTGCTTTTCAAAGATGTTACAGATATGTTGGAAAATCTCTACAAGTTCTATGAGAAAAGTTCTAAGTGCCTCCGAGAGCTACGCGAACTTGCTTCGATTTTGGAGGAGAATATCCAAAAGCCAGAACGAGCAAATGGTACTCGTTGGGTACAGTTCAAACGAAGGGCTTGTAGCATACTCGCGAAATCGTTCGAAATTTTCATTAGCCACATGGAGAATCTTGCAGAAGACACATCAAGGAAAGCTGAAGACAGAACCAAAATACGTGGCTACTTGGCAAAGATAAAGCGGTTTCAATTCGTTGCAGCACTCTTATTTCTTTCTGAAATACTGGAGCCTATCTCTAAGTTGTCACTCTACCTGCAGGGTGACAGCGTTGATTTACTGCAAGCTTATGCTTCTTTGGAAAGGACTCGCCATCGGTTAGACAAACTACTAATCTTGCCAGTTTCAAATGAATGTCAAACTACAGAGAGTTGCAAATCGAAAACGTTTAACTCTGGCCTATCAAATCTAATAGACAGCGCAAAATCAGTACTACTCTCTGAAGAAATCGAATCTGATAAGTCACAGGCATCTGTTTCTGTAGCAGAAATTCCGATGGTGACGTACAAAGGCGTGAAATTGACTCATGTAAATCAAGGTTTAATGAACTTTAACACTCAAAGGCAAGAGTTCATTAACAAATTACAAGGGACACTAAACCGCCGTTTCGGAGAGCTAGACGAGTTGAAGGTCGATCCAGGTGATAGCCAATCTGAGTCAGGGGAGTTAATTGTCGACTCCAGTGTTAAGAAATCTGATTCCCGAAAATCCAGTTCCGCAGCCGCGTCAAATGCCAGTGCCGATATCAAATCTCATCTTGGTGCACTAGCAACAGGGGAAGAACATCCACCTTGTCCTGTTCCATCGCAAACTGACCCCACTTACAACACTGTCCGCGCCTGGAAACCCGATCTAAGAGATGAATCGACCCTATTTAAACATTCTCTTCTGAAGGGGGGTGGGGGTATTTTAAAGTAAGGTTGATACATCTCTCCGTGTCAGGTTCACAGACAAGATCTATACCATATCTCGTCTGTGAACCTGACACAGAGAGATGTAATCATACCTATGCTAATTGCTTGCAAGCTCCTTTAGTGGTCGTCCTGCATCCCGAGGCTGAAGCCTCCCCCCCACCCCCCCATCCCACCCCCATATATCTTTTTCATTTCTCTGCTGTCAGCACCCGGCCCCTGGGCTCTGACACGGCAGCTAATACTATTAGTAATAGAGCGCAGTGTTAAAGATGTTGTGAGAGGATTTTTTCATTAGCAAGTTTTGTTAATTAAAAAATTCTGTCACAGCATATTCAACAATCAGACCTAATGCTATTAGCTGCATGATCTGTGTGACTGTCGAAGCCCAAGGGGGTGCTTGCAGCGGAGACATGAAATTATTTCTTAGAAAACTGAATGTTGTTGTAGTTTCGGTTTTAGTTCCTGGAACTGAAAACGAAACTACAGCAACATTCAGTTAAATCCCTGATTTAGCGAATACACAGCACAAGAGGCTCGATGCGTTGAAAGAATTGATCATGTGATTGGAATATCATCATGCACTTGGGGGTTCAATAATTCAATCAAAACGAAAGTCAAGTAAGAATATATTACTTTTATTTTCTCCATTCAATTTATTTGAACAAAAATGTTGACAATGAATCACAGTGAATGACAGGTCCGCCTCCGCCAAAATTCGTTTCCCAAAACTTACCTAATTCCGTTCGTGTATACACAGTACCCATGATGGCATCTTTGCTTTATGATATCTGATGGCAAATGGCAAAATTGAAATTGTTGTCATTTTCACCTAGGGACGGGTGAAACTTGTACATCAGCGAGACTGACCAAGTGATAGTCAAAAGCTTCATAATCATGTGAGATATTGTCACCCACATGTGACGTCACAATCAGCAATGATTGAATGGTAAAATCACGTTTATTCGGCAGTTTGTCAGAGCTTGATTAAAAAATATAACTTTCTAGTTAATAACATGATAATTTGAAAGACGTTGTTTAAAAATCGTGATTTGGGGGATACGAAAACAAAGTGAATTTGCACCCCAAAAGCCACCAGAAGGCTCCATTTGATAGCACATTTCAAAAAATTTTCTGGGGGGAGAACCCCCCCAGACCCCCCTAACTTGCTCGTGCCTTGGGCAATCGCATAGATGCCTTCGGCATCTACTTACACAAAACTGCTAATCAATTTTTTAAAAACAAATCGAGCCCTGGGGCCTGATGCATACAAATGGCATGCAACCCTCTGATTTTCGGTTAATCTTGGCATTTCTTAAAATGTCGGAAGACAAAAACTTGCGTGTTTTCTCAATAACCCAGGCTCTCTAGCACAACATAACACAAAGAAGATCGTCGGTCACCCATTCAATTTGACATTCATGGGTAGCATGTGCTATTTGGAAATCTGTAGCAAAATTGTATACGGTTGGGTGGACAACAACATGTCATTAAACTCTTTGCACGACTTCTTGTCCACAAACATGCAACATTAGAACTATTATATTTCATCCTTTATGCTATTTTTTTCCACATTTGTTTCTATTATACTTTTTTTTTTGACTCGGTATATAATTGGTTAAATTCATAGTTAAACAGGAGAAAAACAGAGTGATTGGGCAGAATTCTGCTGCATTACCAGAGTGCTAGGGATTAACTGTGTTTGATTAATGAGGATCACTTGTTAATTGTTTCATCACAGTAACCGACCTATCTGGAACACCAGCTGCAAGCATTATAGGGTTTATAAGGCATTACTCGAATTTGGGCCGAGTGGAAAATACGGATCCCCCATATTGTGGCCTGCAGGGAAAGAAAAGTACTGGTATTTTCTCTTTCTTGGTGTCTGTTTTAGGTTTCAGGGATTTTCTCTGTCAGAATTATAGTTTACAGCCTCTCATTATAGACTCTACCATTATTACCATTGTTGGTTCTTCTCCCTGAGTTGAAGTTTACTGGGGAAGGCTTCTTAGTTTTCCAGTGTCAAGCCAAAATCCTACTTGAATTATGCATGACATTTTATAGTAAATGCCTCAAGCATGAATATTTTAGATCTCTAACTTTAAGTACATGCTTATACAGAGTTTGCCAGTGAAAAGCATTTGGCATTGACAGTATTACACTGTCAATGCAAATTACTTTTCTCTTGCGAACTCTGTGGTTTTTGAAAATAATTTATCTGTTGCATTGTTTGGTCCTATGCTTAATGCATGCATGAAACTTGTCAAAACTATATATAGCCGAAACCTTGCATAATTTGGATACAATTCCCTTATTTGGGCACTGTATTTACACCGCTATTAAGGATGAATTTAAAGGTCTGTTGATTTATCCACCATGTTCTTTGAGTCATTTATGGTAGAGTTTTTTTTCAAGAACTCAGCCTGTAGTTTGAGGAAGTTGGTGCGCAGATAGGTGGGTGGCCAGATGGGTTTGTGGGCGAGTGAATGGATGGGTATCACCTTTCGTGTTGACGCGATAACTTAAACAAATATCAATGGTTTGGGTCAATATTTGGTGTGTGATAATAATAACATAATAACACTTTGGCCAGCCGCTGATTTGTCGCGGTTCTCGGACGAGAAGGCCTTGGTTACTCCTGTACTCCCAACTGCCTCCCTATTCCCACGCTTCTCCTTTCCTCCCAAAACTCAGAGACGAACTGCTTGATGACTCCCTTGCTCCATTCTTCCCAATATCTCCGATTAGCATATTAACCCTCTCCTTTGAGTCTCCCCCTAACCACATATCCTTCATTCTCCCATCCCACTTCCCCATTATACTCCCATTATTCTTAATAATGTCTTGAATGAGTTTGTAAACTGGTGTGGTTTTGCTATTCTGAGCAGAGTTATGATCATTACTTAGTTAATTTTTGCCGATTTTCAACTCGTTAGCATGATAACTTGAAGAACAAATATCAATGGATTTGGTCAATATTTAGTATGTGAGACTTTCTTAACAATATCTTGAATGACTTCGAAAACTGGTATGATTCGGTCATACTGAGCTGAGTTATTGCCCTAAATTGGTTAATTTTTGCCTGTTTTCAGCTTGTTGGCACGGTAACTTGAACAAATATCATTGGATTCGATTTTCTTGTAATGACAGTCCTTACAGGTGCTAAAAAAATTGACTCCCATATTCCCGATGCATAATCCTTGTCAAAATATTTCAGCATAATTAAGGTAATTCCCTGTATCAGTCCATGTTCTTGCCATTTAATCATATATTCACTAAACTTAAATAAAAAACAAAACTTCCTCTTTTGTTTTAACCCTTTCAACACTGGCACCCAGGAAGGTATAATTTCAGTCAATACTGTCAATGACAAAATGGGTGAAACTACCCTGGTTTGTTGGGAGGTTCAGTAATAATTTAATCCAACAGCTCTGCAGAGCTGTTGGATTAAATTATTATCGAGCATCACTTCAGATTTTTTGCTCTTTACATGATCTTCTCGCACACTACCAGCTTTTTCTTCACGCAAAAATTTATACACACCGGTTTGAAAGGGTTAATAACAGAAAAAAACATATGACAAAATATTTATGGATACCAAATAAAGCATTTTATTTTTTGTAAAATGATTTTATTATAGAATATGCACAGAGTGGTTAATCTTTCACACACCTGCTTTATCACAATACAAATTTAAGGCACTTTGTTGGGAGTATGATGGCTCAGTGGTTACAGCATTGGACTTCAATCCAAAAGGTCCACAGTTTGAACTGCATTGTGTCCTTAGGCAAGGCACTTAACCCCGATTGCCCATATGTGAGCACGGTGGCACTGTGCCCTAAGGCATACTGCACGTTGATGGTGCACTTGTCTTCAACCAATGCAAACCCTGCTTGCGTGGAGTTAGTATGTTGGGGAGTACAGTTCCTCAGTGGTTCTCTTCAGGTACTCCGGCTTCCTCAACCCATAAAACTGACACAAGGAGAACCTGGTTGTTGAAAGTGGTGTAAAACAGCAACAAATAAATAAGGCACTTTGTTTGAAACACATTTCTGTGTTCCCATCAGATTGTGTGTATTATAGTGAACTGTAAAATAGGAACTCAAGTTTGTGAGACATAACACTGACCCCCAAAATCAGGAGAATTTATCCCCTGATTGTGAGGTCAGACGACAGCATTGAAAATTAGGAGCCTCCCACCACTTGACATGTTTGCGCTTGAGATGAGTTGTTAATTAACTGCAAAGAAATGTTCAGTCTGTTTTCTCTATATTAAATATATGATATGAAGATTGCTTTGTTAATTCTTTTGTCATAAAAATAACCAATTATATTGTTCATCAGAAGAAAGATTTACTGGATTGATTAGTCAAAACACTCCATAACATTTATTTACATGTATCCACCATTGCATTTGAATTGTTTTCAAAACATCATTTCAGCATAATCAGGGAAATTCCCCGAATCTGTCGCCTTGAAAAAGGGGGATATAAAAAATAATAATTCTTGTTTCATTCTTATAACATATATTCATTTTACTTAATATTTAATAAAAAAAATTCTTGTTTCATTCTTATAACATATATGCATTTTACTTAATATTTTTGAAGACTAAATAAAACATTTTAATTGTTACAACAGGATTGTATTGTGAAAATGCAAACAGCAGTCCATCTTTCACACCTCTGCATTATTTCCAGGCAAATGTAAGGCAGTTTGTTTGAAGTACTTTTCTGTCTTCAAATCAAATTATTTATAGTACAGAAAACTAAATATCAGGACTTGAGTTTGAAAAACCTACCATAAGGTCACAAAATTTTTAGAATTTGTCCCCTGATCATGAGGATATAACATAAAACATCAGAGTCTCCTGCCACAAGTTGTGAGTCTTAACATGTCTAGAGAGTTGAATTTCTGAGACAATTCCAACAACCTTCCATCCTGTTATATGGATAAAAACAAACCATGCTCTCTAATAAATAATGTGGGAAAAATTAACCGAGAAACAAGACCTTTTTTTTGTAAACCTAATTATAACATTTTCTTCAGTCGATGTTTTGTCTGTTTTCAGGCTGTTAATGCTCAGGTTATTAAAGATGTGTGTACAAAATATATTTATGATAGATGTCCTGCACTTGTGTCAGTCGGTAAGTAACTTTTGCAAATGCAGTCGTAAGTCATTCTAAATTAGAAATTTCAGCAGTTTAACTGGTAGAATGCTGGAAGCCCATATGTGGGCTTTACACTGCAGTGCAGGTACCGCAGATTACATGATCTAAATTCAATTGATGCACTTCCTGTTATCTTCAAAGTGGAATTATTTAGTTTGCATAGATATACCTTGTTACAATTTAAGGGAGAGTGCCTATTGGCAATCTCCCATAAATTGTAACAAGGCAAGGACTTGTGAACATATTTTGACAAACCAAAAATAATTTAGCACTCTACCAGTTAAAAACATTTTGTTAGTGTTTCAAGAGTTTCCAGGTAGCAGAAAGACAGTTTGTAAGATTTGCAAAGTGTTCTTTTCAAAAAGAGTAATATTAACAGGAATCCTGCAATTATGAAAAAATAGGTCTGGCATTCTAGACTAGAGGTGGCCACCATACTGAATGCGAACTTAAAAAACCAATAAATAAATAGAAAAACTGTTAATTGCATGTCACTTCCAAACACTAAACCATTACCATATGTTCAGTACAAGTTTCATCTATTAATTGCTGAGAGGTCATCTAGTACATATATAGGCAGCCCAAACTTGCCTAAAAACAATGGCAAAGCCACAGGATGTAGGATGTCTTAAGTCAAGCAAAAATGTATAAAAATCTCCAAACCCTTAAGGGTTAAACTAAATTATTCATGCCGTTTAATAGAAAATGCCACAAATATGAATATATTAGAACTCATGCTTTGCGCATCAACACAGACTACTTTTCACTGGGGAACTCTTGTTTTTATTAAACTCATTTATCTGTTGCATTGTTTGAGTTGCGAATAGGCCCTAAACTATATTGTGTGCATTAGGGGGCCAATACTATAGAACTTTTACAATTGTATATTTTTATACTGTACCAATGACCCAGACTTAGCTGGTGCTAACTCTAACAAAACCAGGGCCAAACACAAATTTTGCCCCCCAATCCCCAAAATTTGCATCCAAAACAAAAAGAAATCATGTCCTAAAGGACCTCCATACTACGCCTCTACTGCGCATGCGCAGTGACGCAGACGTCCCGAAATTGGCGCCAATTATCATTCTCTGTTTGGCCCTTCATCAGTCAACATCTCACTGATCTTTGTGCTTGTAAATCTCAGTTTAAAGGATGCCAGACACGTAAATTTTTATACTGTACCAATGACCCAGACATAGCTGCTGGTGCTAACTCTTAAAATATAGGGCCAAACACAAATTTTGCCCCCCAATCCCCAAAATTTGCATCTAAAACTAAAGAAAACATGTCCTGAGAGGCCCTCCACACTTCGCCCCTACTGCGCATGCGCAGTGTCAAGGACGTTCCGAAATTGGCGCCATTTATCATTCTAAGTTTGGCCCTTCATCAGTTAACATCTGACTGATCTTTGTGCTTTTAAATCTCAGTTTAAATGATGCCAGACACATAAATATTAGTGAAATGGTGATTCTAAGGAGGATAGAAAAGGAGGAGAGGAAAAGAATGTGTGACAGAATATTATCAGGGCTGTAACTTAAAATTTTTTAATGAAATTATGTTAAGTTACCTATTTTCAAGGCAGCAGCCATTTTGTTGTCATTCTGATTATTTAGTTACACTGTTTTTACAAGTGTTTTTCCTCTCTCCCTGTCCTTTAAGTTCCCCCTTGCTATTCTCCCATGCTTTTGGCATAATTTCTCTAATTATTATTACTAAAATTTCTTGGGAGTTTAGCTGAATAACAGAATGAATTCTGTTCTTTCCCCATGTTTACGTCTTCACCTACGGGTGGTTAGGCGTTGTGTTCTGCATCTACCATCTGATGTTCTGCAGTTTCTTCCCTGGAAGTCTCTGTTTTGCATCAGATGGTGTATTTTTGGTAACTGATTTCGGGCCTGGGTGCCTGGAGTCTTATTTTAGTGTTTTTACACTCATTGTTTACATTTACAACAGCCCTCTGTGTGAGGGGGGGATTTCTAAATAATAATATCTTTATGTTATTTCAATCATAACTAGATACATTATTATTGTTCGTAAGTGTTGAATAAATTGTTTAAAATATTTTTAAAATTTTTGTCCACACTTAGGCTTGGGATCCATTGGGGCTCAACGTTACTTTTCAGAAACTTGGGCTGTTCTGAAAAAATATTTTTTCAAAATATTTTGATTTCAATTATTTTTTCTATATTAATGGATCATATTATTATTATGTATTTTGATTGCCAGGGGTTAGTGCGAGTACCAGGACTTGTTTTCTTTTCACATTGAAAGGATATTGATCTATTGTTTTAAGAGGAAGTCTTCCTCTGACCTTATTATCATTCTATATGTGGTCAGTGTACTCGCATTAACTCCGGTTCTGTATCGTATGATTTCGATGACAATATGGGAAGCGTATGTCACGGTATGTTGTTGGGGATTTGGACACTCCGGTCCTTTCCCCGCAGGGTCACTCTACTTTATCAATTTCTATTTCAGACGATCAAGATTAGGGTGATGTATCTGTGATGTCTTCCAACAGTGTGCCTCCGTCGTCACATTTAATGAAGGGCTAGCGGAAAAGTGCTCATGTAATACGCCAATTGCCTAAGAGGACCCTAGTAGGTTCGACGGCCTTTGACGTCCGCTAGCTCGCCCGGTGTAGCGTCCATTCACCGAATGGTTCGGCAGCCGGGTTCGTCCGTTGCGGTCTAGAAGGAATTTTGGGGTGATGCGAGCACTATAAAATTAACTTAATGCACACCCAGTGACGGCGGATCGGAGGGAGAACGGAGGAAGCCTTTTAGTCCGGTTCATAGCTCGTTCCGGTCCTTCCGGACGGCAAGCGAGAGAGGCCCCTCTCTCGTTCAACAACATCTGGCCCCAGATGTTGTGGTACAAATGTGTCGTTAGCGGAGCATACGTCCGTCGCTCGGGACGCTCCGTTGTATAGGCAGTCCGCTGAGACTGCTAAGGCTTCCTCTTCTCGTCAGCGCACACGACCGCACCTTGGCTGCGTGACCGCCGATATATTACCAGCTTTGCCGATCAAGGATTCTTCGGCGACCAGGTCACACCATCCGGCAGCCAGGGATTCGAGACCGATGGACTCCGGACGTTCGCATAGGAAAAGTATGCGGGAGCCATCTGATGCGGAGCTGCCCTCGGCGAAGCAGCGATAGACTGCGCCTCCGCAGGTCTCGACGCCGGACATTCTTGTGCACATAGCACAGCTTATCGCAGCATCCCAGCAGCCGACAGAAACGGTGTCGGATCGAGAATTATCCGACAGCGCTGGGTCGGTAGCCGGGGACTCGAGGCCTGCAGACTCCGGACGTTCGCATAGGAAGTATGCGGGAGTCAACGTACACGGAGCTTCCAGCGGCAATGCATCGTAAGTCCGCTACTGCACAGGCCTCGGGAACGGACGTGCTTTCCTTAATAGCACAGTTTATCGCAGCGTCCCAGCATCAACTGAATCTGTCGCATATATTTTATCCGACGATGCTGGGTCGGGACGCTCCGCGGAAGCGGGTACGGACGTCCGAAAGTTTCATCCGGTCCGACGGGATACCGAAAGGGATTCGGTGGATTTCAAGCTTTCCCTTTCGGAACAACATATGCTGCGATGCCGGATAAGAAACTGATAGCGTCGGTGGACTTAGAAATTTTTGGTTCGGTTCAGGGACATCGTCCCTCAGTTCCGACATAGTCCAATAATGTCACACAAACTTTCGAATTATTGAACGACGCTATATATATTATTATTTTATGCTTGCTATCCAAGCATTTCTGGTTTCTTGTTCGAAGAGTTATGGAGATGTCTTTCAAAAGTGTGCCTCTGTCGTCATAGTTAATGAAGAGTTAGCGGCAATAAGTGCTCATGGAATATGTCTATCGCTTACGGAGTGACATTCGCTAGCTCACCCGGTGTAGCGTACATTCATCGAATGGTTCGGCTGCCGGGTTCGTCCGTTGCGGTCTAGGAAGGAGATTTGGGTGATGCGAGCACTTTAATTACTTTAGTACTCACCCAGTGACGGCAGATTGAGGACAGATCGGAGGAAGCCAACAACATAGGGGACCGCATGTTGTGGTTCAGATATTTTACATTCGGAGCATATGTCCGTTGCTCGGGACGCTCCGTTATATTGACAGTCCGAGAGACTGTCTTTAATGCTTCCTCATCCTCACAGCAGGGCACACGACCGCACATTGGCTACGTGACCTCGAGTATCCGATCAGTTTCGGCATTCAGTGATTCCACAGCGAATAGGTCGCGCCATCCGGTAGCCAAGGGACACGAGGCCTATACACTCCGTTCGCTCGCATATTGGAAGTATGCACGGGGTAACGATCTCGGAGCTTCCTGCGGCAATGCATCGTAAGACCGCTGCTCCTCAGGCCTCAGTGACGGACGTGCTATCCGAGTTAGCACAGTTGTTTCGCAGCATCCCAGCAATTGAAGGTTTCTCGGTCGAATCAGGAATTATCCGACGGCGCTGGGTCGGTGCGGTCCGCGGTTGCATCAAGCTACGGACGACCGAACGCTTTATAGGGTCCGACAGGATGGCGAAAGGGATTCGAAAGATTTCGAGTTTTCCCTTTAGTAGTATCGGAAGATGCCTTTCATATCTTCTGGCATTTCTTCCAGTGATTATTTTTCGGACTTCATTGCTGCGATCTTGGATAAGAGACTTATAGCGTCATTGGACTCGGATTTTTCGATCGGTACAGGGACTTTGTCCCTGACTTACCGACGCAGTCCAATATTGTCATTACAACATGTGTTTTATTTTTCGACGCTATATATTTATATATATATACAAGACGGCTACTAAGCATGATAGTTTAGTTTCTTGTCCGCGTGGCTCATTTCTGCCATTTTATCTTTTTTTACATATAGTTTATTTTGGCAGAGCAGGGCATACCGAGAGTTCATATGCGTCTAGACGGTGTGATTAAAGACTGCATATATTCTTTTTCACCGTTTATGTCTTTTCCAATTTCAATGTTGGGAACGACATTATGTATATTAGACTTAACTTAGACGCTTTATTATACGTAATCCGCCTTACTGAGGCGTTATCATTACGTCTTCAAGAAAAGATTTACGGGATATTATTCTCAATGTAATTTCTTTTGAGGGCAGTAGTTTGTTCACGTATAACTCCGCCCTTCAGTGGCTGATTGGAGTTGGTTAGACGTGAGGCAGCCCTAGCTACATCCACGCGTGGATAGTAGGTTAAGAACTCTCTCAGAGTCGCTTCGTTCTCGGAGGAGCTTCTCTTCGACGGCAACTTTCCGGCAATCCATGAATTGCTTGATTTATACATTCTCTTGTCTATCTAGTGTTACAAGAGATTCAGACTGGGGCAAACATTCGGTGGTTGACTCAGAGAGTGCCGCCGCAGTTGCCGGACCCGAGTGTGGCTGTTATGACGGTTGCCAGTCAAACAGATTGGGATATATACTGATCCCTACGGATTCGAAGTGCCAGGGTCTTTGGGTTCCGCAGTCTTTTAGCTATCAGTTAACTTCCGCGGAATAATGTTTTTTAGGCTTGCTTTATGTCATTGCATGAACATTATTCAGAAACGCATGCCCAAATTCCTGTCCTTTAATTCGACAGTAGTGGCGTATCTCCGGAACCAGGGAGGCACTCTTTCGTTTCCGTTATTCAATTTAATGGAAAGAATCCGTTTGTTGGTTATAGTACACCAAGTTCAGTTTTGGTCCGTCATATTCTGGGTCGTCTGATTGTTTTATCGCACTCCCGTTCTCTTACGGGTCGCTTGTTGCTGTCAGAATGGACTCTCAACAAACAAGTATTCAATCAGATTTGCTATCTATGGGAGCGCCCAATGATGTTTTATTTATGACACAGCTGGCTAATCAATTGCAGACGTATGTGTTGGCTTGTCCAGATCTCTGAGCTAATACTGTTAACGCTCTATTGATCTATAGGACAGAATGATAGGATACGCGTATCCTCCGGCGCTGTTGTTTTTAGCAGGTATTGCTAAGATAAACAACCACAATACATTTCTGTTGATAGCATCTCTATCTTCACAGAGATCATGAGTAATTTACTCTCTTGTCTACTGTGGATCTTAACGTGAAATCTTCCTCTATGTGAGGATCTTTTTTCACTGGGTAAATCGTGTCATCTTTATCACAACCAGCAAGGTCGCAACCTTCATGTATTCCGTTGTGTGGTCCGTATTGCATTGTAAGCACTGTACTGGACGAGCTTTGGACGCGATTTCTTACTATAGGAGATCCTCTTCTTCGCTATTCTATGCGACTAAAGTGGAGGCTCTTCCGTCGTGGTGTAGGGATCATTATGTTCATATGGTTGATCCCTCCATACTACTCATTGCTATTTTTTAGTATACTTGTTTCACAAGATCTACTGCAGCCTGTTGTTATTTAGGTTATAGGTTTATGTTACCTCATACCTATGCACTCTACGATAGTTTACAATTGAGTCTTTTGTCTCTTTATCTAAGTCAGTTAGTAACTTTTTGATAATTAGACTTAGAATCTTTAGATTAAATTCCTATACGGATTTTAACTTCAGGTTCTTATTTAGCTAAGTAATCATTTGAGCCTCTGGAAACAGTAGTTTTCAAATTCTGACCTTTTAGACAGTAATTATGTTGGTTTCTCTTTTACTGTAGAGTCAGTGAGTTTCATGCACTATCGATGGATGATTTTCACTTTCATAGTTTCGGAATCAATACTTCCGTTACTATTTAGGTTGGATTGTTGCATAAGAGTTAGGCTCCTATTATCCGGAATCTATTATTTTAAGGTCCTTCCGTCTTCGTATGGGCATAGGCCTTTACTCTTTCCGGGTACAGTTTATGTATTTATAAACAGATATCTGTTTATTACAAGGGCGTAAGCTTCTTCTGTCTTTGATGTCTAGTAGATGGACGTTACGCTCCTTTTTATTGTTAATGGATTCTATTAACTAGCGTACTGCTTATGGTATATCATTGGCTTAGCAGTTGTGCTTAAGATTTCGGCTCATGAAGTAAGAGTTCTTCTACTTCTTGGGCTTACATTAATAGTGTTCTATTATAGATTTTTGAAGGCTGCTCATTGCGCTCAGCCATCCATTCATGAATTTTATCTCAGAAATATCGAGTCCATTTCTGGAGGCCTCTATTGTTAGGTCCATTATCTACTGCTCAGAATGTCATTCACTTAACAGTTGCTACTATAGCTAGGTAGGCTGTCTGTTTCGGCAGTGTCTCCGTTCGGCTGCCCTCTTCGCTCTGGGCTATTTGACCCAGGGCAAGAAAAAGGGGGGGGGAGGGTGTTCCCTTGGGTCACCTGTTTTTACTATGAAAACAAGGGGATACCTCCTCCGGAGTTAGTAATTCTGAGCTGTTATTGGGATGGTTGTTTAGTGAGAAGTTTAAGTTTATAAAATTCATTCAAGTCTTAGTTTTTAAAGTATAGCTTTTGAATATTGCATATGTCAACGGACATGATTATGCAATTCTCACACACTTTTAGGAGTATAAGAGTCTCTATTCTCTAGACTTACTTTATTATTGGCTTACTTTAAAAATTATTAGTATAAGGATTATTGGATATTAATAGAGTACATGGATGTATGAAGCTCAATTTTTGGAAGGTGTTGTATCTTTCTAATTTATCATAAATAAGAAAGATACATGTAAGGCCTATTACTTCTTTTCCCTACAGGGGATGACTCTATTTTATTTTATTGAGCGTATTCCATTTTGCTCTATGTCCTTGGCCCTCCAGCCTTTTTACTATTCAGCTATGTCTGGGTCATTGGTACAGTATAAAAATGTTAAAAAATTTATAGTAATTTATATATTTTTTATACTTACCAATGACCCAGACGGGGATGGCCCTCCCAGGAGTTGGGAACTCTTGCCTCCCCGCTGAGTACATAGCGCTTACCAGGCACTGGTTATTAGAATGATAAATGGCGCCAATTTCGGAACGTCCTTGACACTGCGCATGCGCAGTAGGGGCGAAGTGTGGAGGGCCTCTCAGGACATGTTTTCTTTAGTTTTAGATGCAAATTTTGGGGATTGGGGGGCAAAATTTGTGTTTGGCCCTATATTTTAAGAGTTAGCACCAGCAGCTATGTCTGGGTCATTGGTAAGTATAAAAAATATATAAATTACTATAAATTTTTTAACTTTTTGGAGAAAATGTGATTCTAAGGAGGATAGAAGGAGGAGAGGAAAAAGAAGTGACAAAAAATAATCAGGGCTGTACTTAAAATTTTTTGATGAAATTATGTTAAGTTGCCTATTTTCGAGGCATGGGCCTCTTGTTGTCATTCTTGCTAATTGTTGCACTGCTTATTCAGTGTTTCCTCTCCCCTAGCCTTCTAAAGTCCCCCCTTGCAATTCTCCCATGCTTTTGGCATATTTTTGAGAAATTTCATTTCTAAAATTTCCTGGGAGAGTTGCTTGGTTACAGAATGTTTTCTGTTATTTTCCCCATAGTTACGTTTTCACCCATGAGTGTATAACGTTTGTGTTCTGCATCTTCCATCTGATGTTCTGCAGATTCTCCCCTGGGAGTCTCTGTTTTGCATCAGATAGAGTGTAATTGATGACTGATTCCGGGCCAGTTTTTTCAGTGCCTGGAGTCATGTTTTCTGGTGTTTTTACACTGTTTGTTTTCATTGGCAACAGCCATTTTTGAGGGGGGCTGTTTGCCTTTGCTGTAGTTTATCTCACTATAAGATACATTTATATTATCCGTAAGTGTCTCATTAATTATTTAATATAAATTTAAAATTTTTGACCACACTTTGCCATCGGATCCATCGGGGCTCAACGTTACTTTTCAGCAACTTGGGCTTCGCTGAAAAAATATTTTTTCAAAATTATTTTGTTTTGCAATTGTTTTTTCATTTATTAATGGATCATGTTATTATGTATCTTTGTGTCAGGGGTTTTTGCGAGTAACTAGGACTTATTGTTGTTCTTTCACAATGAAGGGACGTTGTTCAAATTGTAATAGGAAGAAATCTTCCTCTGACTTTCATGATCATTGTATTAATTGTAGTCAGTGTTCTCGCATTAATCCCTGTCCTATATGTGAACATTGGGATGAGAAACATTGGAAACGTGTGGTAGACGTTCTCTTGTCAGATCAAGTGAAACAAGAGATTCAGACTTGGGCAAACATTCAGTGGTTAACTCAAGGAGTTCCGCTGCAGTTGCCGGATCCGAGTTTTACCGTTATGACGGATGCCAGTCAAACAGGTTGGGGTGCATCATTAATCCCAACGGATTCGAGATGCCAGGGTCTTTGGGATCCGCAATTCCTGTGCAAGCACATAAACATCAAGGAAATGATGTCAATTTGGCTTGCGTTCCGTCACTGGATGGACATTATTCACGATGCTCATGTCCAAATTCTATCCGACAATACGACAGTAGTGGCGTATATACGGAATCAGGGAGGCACTCATTCAGTTCCGCTGTTCAATCTAACAGAAAGAATCCTTCTGTTTGTGCTAGAACATCAGGTTCTTCTTTCGGTCCGTCACATACCGGGTCGTCTGAATGTGCTAGCAGACTCCCTTTCACGAAAGGGTCGCTTGTTGCCGTCGGAGTGGACTCTCAACAAACAAGTATTCAATCGGATTTGCTACCAATGGGAACGGCCAATGATAGACTTATTTGCGACACATCTCAACAATCAGTTGCAGACGTATGTGTCTCCGTGTCCGGATCCAAGAGCATTTGCAGTAGACGCTCTGTCGATCCCTTGGGACGGAATGATAGGATATGCGTATCCTCCAGCGCCGTTAATTCAACAAGTATTGCTAAAGATAAAACAATCTCAATGCAAGATTCTGTTGGTAGCATCTCTGTCGCCACAGAGACCGTGGATAAATCTACTCCGGTGTCTGTTGTGGGACCTACCGCGGAAGCTTCCTCCACGGGAGGATCTTCTTTCGCAGGGGAAATCGCGCCAACTCCATCACAACCCGCAAGGTCTCAACCTTCACGTTTTTCCGTTGTGCGGTCCTTCTTGCATGGCAAGCACTTTACAGGACGAGCAGTGGACGCGATTTCTAACTGTAGGAGGACCTCCTCTTTGCTAAACTATGCGACTAAGTGGAAGGTTTTTCGTCGTTGGTGTAGGGATCATTCTGTAGATATCTTCGATCCCTCTATACCAGACATTGCAAACTTTCTAGTATACTTGTTTGACGAAATCAAACTGCAGCCTGTTACTATAAAGGGTTATAGATCTATGTTATCTGATACCTATGCACATCATGATAGTTTACAAATTGGATCTAATGTCTCTTTATCGAAGTTGGTTAGAAACTTTTCGATAAATAGACCCAGAACTCTTAGATTAATTCCTAAGTGGAATTTAGCTTGGGTTCTTCTTAAATTGAAGGAAAAGCCATTTGAACCTCTTGGGACAGTAGATTTCAAATTCTTATCTTATAAGACAGCTTTTCTCTTAGCTTTCTCTTCTGCTAGAAGAGTCAGTGAGCTTCATGCACTATCGGTGGATGATTCTCATTATCGTAGTGTTGGGAACACTATCACCTTCACTACTAATGTGGGTTTTTTAGCTAAGAATCAGGCTCCTAATAAATATCCGGAACCTATTGTTATTAAGGCTCTTCCGTCTTCAGACGGACGTAGGCCTTTACTCTGTCCTGTTAGAGCATTACGTATCTATAAACAGAGATCTCAGTTTATCAGAAAGGGACGGAAATGTTTCTTTCTGTCTTTGATGCCTAATAGAAAGGACATTTCAGTCCATTCTATTGCTAGATGGATTCAGTTAACTATCCGTACTGCTTATGAAGATTTATCTTCTTCTCAGCAGTCTGTGCTTAAGATTTCTGCTCATGAAGTAAGAGCTCTTTCTACTTCCTGGGCTTATGCTAATAGTGTTGCTATTACAGATTTAATGAAGGCTGCTTATTGGTCTCAGCCATCCACATTTACGAATTTTTATCTCAGAAATATTGAGTCCATTTCTGGAGACCTGCATTGTTTAGGTCTGTTATCTGTTGCTCAGAATGTCGTCCACTAAACAGTTGCAACTATAGTTATGCAGGCTTTCTGTTCCGGCAGTGACTCCGTCCGGCTGCCCTCTTCGCTCTGGGCTATTTGACCCAGGGCAAGGGGAAAAGGGTGGGGGGGCGGGTGTTCCCTTAGGTCACCTGCTTTATAGTGAAAAGCAAGGGAATGCCTCCTCCAAGTCAGTATTTCTGAGTCGCTTCCGGGATGGTTTTAAAGTGTAATATTAATGTTAAAATTCATTCATGTCTTATTTTTAAAGTGTAGCTTGGTGTGAAGCATTTGTATATGTCAAGTGTCAAACGGGCTTTAATATACAATACTCGGACACTTTTAAATGACTATAAAGAGTCTCAATTCTCTGGACTACTTTATTTATTGGCTTACTTTAAAAATAATTAGTATAAGGGTTATACTGGATGTTAATAGAGAACATGAATGTTATTGTGCTCAATTATTAAGGGTAGTGTATCTTTCTAATTTAATATTAAATAAGAAAGATACATGTAAAGCCTAATACTCCTTTTCTCCTTAAGGGGTTACCTCTTTACTATATAGTTGAGCTTATTGGATTTTCCTCTATGTCCTAGGCCCTCCAGCCTGTTTACTATTCAGCTAAGTCTGGGTCATTGGTACAGTATAAAAATGTTAAAAAATTTATAGTAATTTATATATTTTTTATACTTACCAATGACCCAGACGGGGATGGCCCTCCCTGGAGTTGGGAACTCTTGCCTCCCCGCTGAGTACATAGCGCTGACCAGGCACTGCCAGTAAGAATGATAATTGGCGCCAATTTCGGTACGTCTGCGTCACTGCGCATGCGCAGTAGAGGCGTAGTATGGAGGTCCTTTAGGACATGATTTCTTTTTGTTTTGGATGCAAATTTTGGGGATTGAGGGGCAAAATTTGTGTTTGGCCCTGGTTTTGTTAGAGTTAGCACCAGCTAAGTCTGGGTCATTGGTAAGTATAAAAAATATATAAATTACTATAAATTTTTTAACTTTCTAGAATTATTAGCTCAACTTGACAAAGTCAAGCTGAGCTATTGCCATTACTTCTCATCCGTCAAGTACGTACGTCCATAATTTCCTTTGGCACACCTCACAGGTCGCATTTATGATCAGATCACTTTGAAACTTCGTATGCTAGTTTAAGGTAACCTCTAGATTGGAGCTATCGATTTTCTTCAATTTCCGTCAAAAAATGTTGCCGTGGCCAACATTCTTAGAACTTAGTTTAGTCAGAAGACCTCAATATTTCCCTTTGGCACACCCTACAGGGTACATTTATGATCGGATTGCTTTGAAACCTGGTATGCTTGTTTAGGGTGACCTCTAGATAGGAGCTATCGATTTTCTTCAATTTCCATCAAAAAATGTTGCCACGGCCAATGTTCTTAGAACTTAGTCTAGTCAGACCACAATATTTCCCTTTGGCACACCCTACAGGGCACATTTATGATCAGATTGCTTTGAAACCTGGCATGCTTGTTTGGGGTGACCTCTAGATGAGAGCTATCGATTTTCTTCCATTTCCGTCAAAAAATGTTGCCATGGCCAACGTTCTTAGCACTTAGTTTAGTCAGACCTCAATATTTCCCTTTGGCACACCCTACAGGGCACATTTATGATTGGTTTGCTTTGAAACCTGGCATGCTTGTTTGGGGAGACCTCTAGATGGGAGCTGTCGATTTTCTTCAATTTTCGTCAAAAAATGTTGCCGCTGCCAATGTTCTTAGAACTTAGTTTAGTAAGACCTCAATATTATTCTTTGGCACACCCTACAGGGCACATTAATGATTGGATTGCTTTTAAACCTGGCATGCTTCTTTGGGGTGGCCTCTAGATGGGAACTATCGATTTTCTTCCATTTCCGTCAAAAAATGTTGCCACGGCAAACGTTCTTAGAACTTAGTTTAGTCAGAAGACCTCAATATTTCCCTTTGGCACACCCTATAGGGCACATTTATTATTGGATTGCTTTGAAACCTGGCATGCTTGTTTGGGGTGACCTATAGATGGGAGCTATCGATTTTCTTCAATTTCCGTCAAAAAATGTTGCCACGGCCAACGTTCTTAGGACTTAGTTTAGTCAGACCTCAATATTTCCCTTTGGCACACCCTACAGGGCACATTTATGATTGGATTGCTTTGAAACGTGGCATGCTTGTTTGGGGAGACCTCTAGATGGGAGCTATCGATTTTCTTCCATTTCCGTCCAGAAATGTTGCTGCGGCCAACGTTCTTAGAACTTAGATTAATCCAACCTCAATATTTCCCTTTGGCACACCCTTCAGGGCACATTTATGATCGGATTGCTTTGAAACCTGACATGCTTGTTTGGGGTTACCTCTAGATGGGAGCTATCAATTTTCTTCCATTTCCGTCTGTCAAAAAGTGTTGCCACTGGCAATGACCTTCAGTGAACTTAGTAAAAACTTAGTGCAGTTAAGCATCAATATTTCCCTTTGACACACCCTGCAGGGCACATTTATGATTGGATCGCTTGCAAACTTGGTGAGCTTGTGTGGGATGACATCTATATGGGAGCTGTCGATTTTCTTCCATTTCTGTCAAAAAATGTTGATCTTTGAACTTAGTTTAGTCAGACCTCAATATTTCCCTTTAACACGGCCTTCAGGGCACATTTATGATCGGAACACTTTGAAACTTGGTATGTGTATTCCGTGTGACCTCTAGATGTGAGCTATTGCTTTTTTTCATTTCCGTAAAAATTTATTGTTATTATCACCAACCTTTGAACTTACTGCATTTGTGCATCAACTTATCCCTTTTGCACTCTCTGCAGGGAATATTTATGAATTTCCTTAAAAAAACCCATTGCCACAAGCAATGACCTTCTACTTAGTGCATTAACATCTTCCTTTGGCATGCCTCAGAGGACACATTCATTATCAGGTTGTTTTGAAACTTTGTATGCTTATGCAGGGTGACAAAGAAAGGAGCTATTGATTTTCTTTTCATTTCCATCAAAAACTGTTGCTGTTAGCAACAATCTTTGAATTTATTGCATTTGTGCATCAACAATCTTTGACATGGCCTACAGGCCACATTTATCATAGGACTGTTTTTGAACTTGGTGTGCTCATTAGGCAAGAACTTTAGATAAGAGCTATTGATAAGCATTCATTTCTGTGAAAAAAGTTGCCATTTACAATAACCTCTGAACATACTGCATTTGTGTATCAGCATTCTTCCTTTAGCCAGTCTTACAGTTTACATTTAAAAATGCATGGATTACTCTGACTTTGTGCACACACAATGCTGTTATGTTGAAATTTCATCAAATAACATTGGTACCAATGATCTTCAGTTTTGCCATTTCATTTATAACTTACCAAGTTCAAGTTTGTCAAGTTGAGCGACAGTGTCATTGACACTTTCATTTTTTCTTGTTAAGACTTTAAATGGGTTGAAGTGAACCATTAGGTTGGCAAATTGCCCTATCTTTTAAAATGCCAGTGATTCATTTTCATCTGTTTTTTTTATAGTAGAAAATACAATTCTAGAAAATACAACTGTAAAAGTCTTATAGTTCATGTGTATTGGCTCCAGAAAAAACTTGTTAGTTATATAGTCAGAACACTGCAAAACTTTACAAAAAGTTTTTAAACATCATATAATTTAGGCAGAATTACATTATTTGGATACAGCGTCTTGGGTTTGTAAGTTTGAATGTGTGTCGGTTATTCACTGTTGTTTGGTGGATCCCTTCATGTACTCGGGCTTTCTTCATCCACAAAACTATCTGACATAGGCCTGAAAATAAGCTGTCTGACGTTTGCAGAATGAGGTCCCCCGAGGGTGAATTTGATGATGCTATCCCATAGAGTGGGCCAATTTATCCTCTGGGTACCTCTTTCTGTTTAGTTTTTTTTACCCTGATTCAGATTGAGGTTCACAGAGGGTAAATTTAGTGATGCTACCCTGCCGTGCAGGGTAGCATAGTAAATTCACCCTCTGGGGACCTCATTTTGCAGATGACAGTCTGCTTATTTTCTGGCTTGATTTGACATGATATTACCCTGTCTATTGAAAGTGTGATTAAAACTCCACACAACAAACTTCAGTTAACCCTTTATCTAACACAAAAGGAAGTCGACACTTGCAAATAAAATTCTTGAATAACTGATTTTTTTTCATTTTTTGCATCAAAAATATAGCTTATGACCCCTCATTGGAATGAGCCCGACAAGCTCGCTCCAATGAGGGGTTATGCGCTATGTTTTCTAAACCAAAAATAAAAAAAATTGAATGGTGATTTTTGTGAATAGCACTGGCCGGTTTTAGCTGTTGGGTAAAGGGTTAACAGGGTTCACTTGTACCACTTTAATATATGCATGGAGTATAAAGACACTGGTGGTTTACAACCTTTTTTGTAGAGATGTGATTCTGCCTGCCAACACTAAGAATGTTTTTGTTTTTTCTTTTAGGACCAACTGAGAACTTAACGGATTACAATAGAGTAAGGAATGGCATGTACTGGTTAAGATGGTAACAGTGTTCACATGTAGGACTTATTGTTATATTGTGTAAAATCGTGTTCTTATAGACACAACAAAAACTTTAAAGGATATTAGACATTTCCATACACAGTTTCATGGGTACTGTTTTTCAGAAGTTATATAGAGTCCTGTGTATTTACAACCAACTGTTTGTGAAATAAAGTATGGAACACCATGGAGTGTTTTGTGATTATTGTCAAACGTGATATATACCTTTCAGATTTTCATCCTGTTGTTGATGAGATGGTAAGATGTGAACTTTCAAGTTTTACTGTGGAAACTCAAGAAACATGGCCAGAGGTGGATGAATGATATTTTATTGTTAAAGACATTTTACACAACCAACAAACCTCATTCCCCAATCAATGATTTTGAAATTTTATATACTTGTTTGGGAACACATGTGGATAAGAGCCATCAGGTTTTGCAACTTTCTGAGAAAACTGACTGCCATGGTGGTCATCTTTGATTTGCCAATAATTCAATTGCAAATGCTTTGGCGCACCCTACAACCTGTATCCCTCATTTGATCAGTGGAAAAATATGTGCTAGTTCATGGTGACATCTAGGTGTGCTTTAATGAGTTTAACTGCCAAAAAAAACACAGCTATGTTTGCAGTGAAACTCATTAAAGCAAACCTAGAATACAACATACAATTGAAGAGTCTTTTTTAAGGCCTAAAAAAGTTAAAAATCTGTTTCTCAGACCCCCCCCCCCCGATACGCCCCCCACCCCTCCCACCCCACCCCTGCATGGTCATTTTGGCTGCCACATGTTCTTTTTTATAACCAATGCAAACTTAACAGGCTTTGAATTTTGTCATCGGCCCGAGACCCAGATTATAGGGGCTTTATATTCGGCCACAAAGATTTTTGTCTTGGGTTTTTTAGCTCACCTGACTGAATGTCAGGAGGAGCTGCAGTGACCACTCACTGTCCGGATTCTGTGAACATGGTGATTGCACCTGCCCCTCCTAAACTGCTGAACCAATTTTAGTTATATTTGAGGTGATTGTTTGTTCTGACTTGCATTTTGGGTTTTTTTTTCAAATCAACTTGCCCAACCTCATAGGGAGAGGGTGGGGGAAAATCCACCAAAATTCTTAAAAAATCTTCTCATGAACCAGTGGGTACAATGACTTGATATTTGGTATGCAGCTTCCTTTTGAGGTGTAGACTCAAGTTTGTTCAAACGAAGTTGATGAATCAATATTTATTTGCCTTTGTAAAGGGAGAGGCAAGCTTTTTGGCCCTGATCAAAATTTCTATTTTCTGAACCGATGGTCCAATTTGAGTCAAATTTGATACGTGGTATTATTGGGTCATAAGTACTTGATTCATGACCCCCCTCCTCCCAAATTTATGTTTCCCTGTGGGAACCCCAGGAGCTAAAATAGAAATATTTTCAAATGCCCGTATTTCCCAAACCACCTGGAATAGAGTACTGTTATTTGGTATGAAGCATCCTTAGACCAGTAGAATTGAATGGCAAAAAAAAATAAATTGCCATCGGTTGTGTTGGGGTATTCAATAGGGGGGGCATCAAAAAAATGCTGAGTCAGCATATTTGCAAAAATTACAAAGAAATGTTCTCCACAACCACTGATCCGAATGTTTGGATATTTGGTATACAGCATCCATAGGGGTCAGATACAAATGTATTAAAATGAAGCCCCTTGGTTCATATTTGGGCTCAATACAGGAGCTCGAATTCTTAACTTACGGCAATATGGGGAATGATCATTAAAAATCTTCTTTGGATCCACCAGTCAGAATGCTCTGATATTTGGTATGCAACATCTTTAGGAGGGCCAGATTCAAGTTTGTTCAAATCCAGTGTCTGGATTAATATTTGGGCTCTTCAGGGGGGCCTGAATTTTAACTTAGTGCAATATAGGTGAATTTCTTTAAAAATCTTCAGATCCACCAGTCAGAATGCTTTCATATTTGGTATACAACATCTCTAGGGGGGGTGAGATTCAAGTTTGTTCAAATCGAGTGCCTAGGTTGATATTTGGGCACCTGAGGTAGCCCGAATTTTAACTTCGTGCAATATGAGGAAATTTCTTTAAAAATCTTCTTTTTCAGATCCACCAGTCAGCATGCTTTCATATTTGGTATACAACATCTCTGGGGAGGGGGGAGGGGGGGGGGGTCACATTCTAATTTGTTCAAATCGAGTCCATGGGTTCATATTTGGGCTTCCTATGTGAACCCAAATTTTAACTTTATGCAATATGAGGGAATTTTTTTAAAATTCTTCATCTTTAGATCCACCAGTCAGAATACTTTCAGATTTGGTATACAACATTTCTAGGTGGGTAAGATTCAAGTTTGTTCAAATCGAGTCTCTGGGTTAATATTTGGGCTTTTTATGGGAGCCTGTATTTTTATTTAGTGCAATATGAGGGAATTTCATCATCATCATCTTCTCCAGATCCCCAGTCAGATTGCTTTGGTATACAGCATCCTGGCGGTGGAAAGGATGGGCTCAGACTCCAGTTTGTTCATGTTAGGTTCCTAGGATGATATTTGGACTCCCTAGTTTTGCATTACTAGAAATTGGGGCATTATTTCTGTGGTAGCATCCCAGTACTAGAAGAAAATCATCTGGCATGGACAACAGAATTATAAATAATTAAATAACTTCATTCCTCTGTAGTGTTAACTAGCTATAGATGCTAATTAAATCCATTTTTAAACAACTACAACTATTGTCAGGTGGGTACCTCAGGCCCCATGGGGGCTCTTGTTTAGGGCTGCCACGACTATTCAATTAATCGACTAACCGTTGGAAGGTGCTATAGTTGACTATCATTTTTCATAGATGACTATTTTTTTAGCCATATATGTCATGCCACTGAATGATAATATTGGTCTGCGAGGGGCATGTAACGTTCCTCGGTACCTGTTATCCTTTGTATTCATTGTTAATATCACGAAAATAGGCAGTAATTTGATTTTACCCGTGCATATTATCTCATGAAATGGACATTGTCATACCTAAACTCCACTCTGGATCAAGCTATTGTGAGCAAGTTGTTGATAATCCATGTTAATTGTTGCCATTTTAATTTTTAAATCCAATAAATTTAATCTCGGATTGGAATTTATTGACACTAAATTACTTAAGGAATTTCCATACTGTAAAGTGTTAGTATCACGTGACACAAAGTTGAATACGTCAGTGAGGATTTCCCAGTAAACCCTAGTTTTTAGATGATCTGATATTGGCTTGAATAAACACTGCATGCTATATTCCTAGCAAATTTCATCAAGCAACAGTTTCTAGATCCCCAAAATGACCCAACTGAAAACTTTACAGTCTTTGATTTTGTGTTGTCAGGATTTTGAACTGCATTTACCTGTACCTCGCTAAATATTTCCACTGTATATTATGCTTAAAAGTTAGAAATTTAGTGGTAAGAAATTGTAGTTTGAATAATGTCTATCATGTACCTACACAAGTCTAAGTTGCCTAACACATCACAATAAGTAACACAGGTATCAACATGATTAACTTCGAGAATCTTGTCCATTTTCACATAGAAATTGCGTTGACCCTGCTCTAATAAACAAACTGACTCAAAGACGGTTACAAGTGTTTTTTTCCAAATAAATTATGATATTATCATTCTTTATTTGCTTGTGTTCATGTGTGTGGTGTTTACTGTTTCTGTTAGCCAGTTGTTCAAAATCAGCCCCGAGTAGGCCCCCGACCTTTCAAACCCGATTTTTTTTTTGGCCCCGACCTCTGAACAAAATGCAAAGCCTGACTTAAAAGTATAAATTTGATGGTTTATGTCTGATATTTTACCCAAGTTAATAAAATTGATAAACTTGTCCCTTGAGTGCAACAAGGCTTTCCAGTGCTTTAGCATTGCGAAGCCTTCTTGGGCTCAAGGGACAAAGTACACCACCACCCCCATGCTATTCTATAGATCATGAGGCCTACAACATAAAACAAACCAAGAATATGAACTTTTGATAGCTAAGAAATAATTACAAAAATAAAAAATAAAATAAAAGAACGCCTGCCCACCCACCCAAATGCAATTTTACAAAAAAATTGCCTGAGAAACAGATATACTTTGTGGGGCCTAACCTCCAGTTTTTAGCTTAACTTGACATAGTCAAGATAAGCTATTGCCATCAATTAAGCTATTGCGGAAGTATGTTAGTCTGTGAGTCTGTTAGTCTGTGAGTCTGTGACGTCTGTTCACATTTTCCTTTAGCACGGGCTACACCCCGCAGTTCGTGTCTGACCGTCATGAAATTTCATAAGCAGGTTTGGGGGCATGTCTAGATGAGAACTTCCCCTTTTGGTCGCGATCAGGCAACCGGTATGGCTGCCTTAGCCCAAAACCCGAAAACCATTAGCACAGTCTACAGGTCATATTTATGAAGGGATTTCATTGTAACTTGGTAGGATGCCGCTCTATAATGCCTAGATGAGAACGTCCCCTTTTGGGCATGATCTATCAGCCGTGATGGCTGCCCAAGCCCGAAACCCAAAAACTTTTAGCACAGTCTGCAGGTCATGTTTAACGTGGAGGGATTTCATTGTAACTTGGTAGGATGACTCCTTATGATGTCTAGATGAGAATTTCCCCATTTGGGCATGATCTGCCAACCGTGACGACTGCCCGAGCCCAAAACCAGAAAACCTTCAGCACAGTCTACAGGTCATATTTATTGAGGAATTTCATTGTAACTTGGTGGGTTGACTTCAGACAGTGTCCAGATGAGAAAGTCCCCTTTTGGAAGTGATTGGGCAACTGTGACGGCTACAGGGGCCCAAAGCCCAAAAACCTTTAGCACAGTCTTGAGGTCATATTTATGAAGGGATTTCATTATAACTTGGTAGGTTGACTCCAAATAATGTCTAGATGAGAACATCCCATTTTGATCGCGTCATGCAGCCTTGATGGGTGCCCAAGCCCAAAAACCTTTAGCATAGGCAAAAGGTCATATTTATGGAAGGATTTCATTGTAACCTGTTAGGTTGACTCCATATAATGCCTAGATGATGACATCCCCTTTTGGTCGTGATTGGTCAGTTGTGATGGCTACAAGTGCCCGAAGCCCGAAAACATTGAGCACAGTCTACAGGTCATATTTATGAAGGGATTTCATTGTAACTTCTTAGGATCACTCCAGATGCTGCCCAGATGAGATTGTCCCCTATGGTTGCAATCATTCAGCCATGATGGCTGCCCGAGCCCGAAGCCCGAAAACCTTTAGCACAGTCTACAGGTCATATTTATGAAGGGATTTCATTGTAACTTGGTAGGTTAACTTCATATAATGTCTAGATGACAACGTCCCCTTTTGGAAATGATTGGACAACTGTGACGGCTAAAGGTGCCCGAAGCCTGAAAACCTTTAGCACAGTCTACAGGTCATATTTATGAGGGGATTTCATTGTATCTTGGTAGGATGACTCCAAATAATGTCTAGATGAGAATGTCCCATTTTGATTGCGATCATTCAGCCTTGATGGGTGCCCGAGCCCAAAAACCTTTAGCATAGGTAAAAGGTCATATTTATGGAAGGATTTCATTGTAACCTATTAGGTTGACTCCATATAATGCCTAGATGATGACATCCCCTTTTGGTCGTGATTGGTCAGCTGTGATGGCTACAAGTGCCCGAAGCCCGAAAACCTTGAGCACAGTCTACAGGTCATATTTATGAAGGGATTTTATTGTAACTTCGTAGGATCACTCCGGAAGATGCCCAGACGAGATTGTCCCCTTTGGTTGCGATCATTCAACCATGATGGCTGCCCGAGCCCGAAAACCTTGAGCACAGTCTACAGGTCATATTTATGAAGGGATTTCATTGTAACTTGGTAGGTTGACTTCATATAATGTCTAGATAAGAACGTCCCCTTTTGGACATGATTGGGCAACTTTGACGGCTAAAGGTGCCCGAAGCCCGAAAACCTTTAGCACAGTCTACAGGTCATATTTATGAAGGGATTTCATTGTAACTTGGTAGGATGACTCCAAATAATGTCTAGATGAGAACGTCCCATTTTGGTTGTGATCATTCAGCCTTGATGGGTGCCCGAGCCTAAAAACCTTTAGCATAGGCAAAAGGTTATATTTATAGAAGGATTTCATTGTAACCTGTTAGGTTGACTCCATATAATGCCTAGATGATGACATCCCCTTTTGGTCGTGATTGGTCAGCTGTGATGGCTACAGGTGCCCGAAGCCCGAAAACCTTGAGCACAGTCTACAGGTCATATTTATGAAGGGATTTCATTGTAACTTCGCAGGATCACTCCAGATGATTCCCAGATGAGATTGTCCCCTTTGGTTGCGATCATTCAACCATGATGGCTGCCCGAGCCGGAAGCCCGAAAACCTTTAGCACAGTCTACAGGTCATATTTATGAAGGGATTTCATTGTAACTTGGTAGGTTGACTTCATATAATTTCTAGATGAGAATGTCCCCTTTTGGACACGATTGGGCAACTGTGACGGCTTCAGGAGCCCAAAGCCCGAAAACCTTTAGAACAGTCTACAGGTCATAATTATGAAGGGATTTCATTGTCGCTTAGTAGGAAGCCTCCAAATAGTGTCCAGATGAGAACCTCCTCTTTTGGTCATGATCATTCAGCCTTGATGGCTGCCCGAGCCCAAAAACCTTTAGCATGTCTGTAGGTCGTATTTATGGAAGGATTTCATTGTAACTTGTTAGGTTGACTCCAAATAATGCCTAGATGATTACAACCTTTTGGTCGTGGTTGGTCAACTGTGATGGCTTCAGGTGCCTGAAGCCCGAAAATCTTGAGCACAGTCTACAGGTCATATTTATGAAGGGATTTCATTGTAACTTCATAGGATCACTCCAGATGATGTCCAGATGAGAATGTCCCCTTTTGGTTGCGATCATTCAACCATGATGGCTGCCCAAGCCTAAAGCCCGAAAACCTTTAGCACAGTCTTCAGATCATATTTATGAAGGGATTTCATTGTAACTTGGTAGGTTGACTTCATGTAATGTCTAGATGAGAACAGCCCTTTTGGACACCATTAGGCAACTGTGTTGGCTACAGGGGCCCAAAGCCCAAAAATCTTTAGCACAGTCTACAGGTGATATTTATGAAGGGATTTCGTTGTACCTTGGTAGGATGACTCTAAATAATGTCTAGATGAGAACGACCCCTTTTGGTCGCGATCATACAGTCTTGATGGCTGCCCGTACCCAAAACCCCAAAACCTTTAGCATAGTCTATTTATTGGTCATATTTATGGAAGAACTTCATTGTAACCCGTAAGTTTGACTCCATATAATGCCTAGATGATGACATCCCCTTTTGGTCATGATTGGTCAACTGTGACGGCTTCAGGGGCCCAAAGCCCAAAAACCTTGAGCAGTCTACAGGTCATATTTATGAAGTGATTTCATTGTAACTTTGTAGGATCACTCCAGATGATGCCCAGATGAGAATGTCCCCTTTTTGTTTGTGATCATTCAACCATGATGGCTGCCAGAGCCCAAAGCCCAAAAACCTTTAGCACAGTCTACAGGTCATATTTATTAAGGGATTTCATTGTAACTTGGTAGGTTGACTTCATATAATGTCTAGATGAGAACGTCCCATTTGGACGCAATTGGGAAACTGACGGCTACAGGCGCCCGAAGCCCAAAAACCTTTAGCACAGTCTACAGGCCATATTTATGAAGGGATTTTAATGTAACTTGATAGGATGACTCGTTTTGGAATAATTTCACTGTAACTTGGTAACTTTTGTTGATATACGTTAACTGTGGGGGCCACATACACTAACTGTGAGGTCATATTAACCCACCCCTCAGCTCTTTAGTACACCTCATATTATTTTTATCATAAACATAGCATACAGGGAACAGAAATGAACATATTCCCAATTATCACAATTCTTGTCTTATTTCATAATCCTTTCATAAACATTGAACATTATCCTTTTCATCAAACACAACACACAAGTTAAGCTACAGTGTCATTGACACTTTCATTATTTTTTTGGTTGATATTGAAAATCACTCACGTTAATGATGTAAAGCATTCAGAAGCCATGTGGCTTTTATTTTGCCAGTTGGCATTTTGAAAACAAGGTGACTGTAGCCATACAATGCAATGAGAACATGTATTGAATGTGGTTTTGTTTTCTCCTTCATTTGAGCTAGCAAGTTATTTAGCTTCCTTGTTTAAATTTTAAATGAAATAGATTTTGCTGTGTTGTTTTAAAAAATATCCCAATCTCCATCTCAGTCTACGAAACCATGATGTCTTCAGTTCAGTGTCATTCAAGGATTAATAACATCCAAGTAATTCTTTCCTTTAACCCCACACAGCAAAATGGACAAAACAAAGGCAAGTTTAAGACTTTCCTCTGTTTGAGGGACTTAACTGCGACAAGATGACTAGTAATTAATGACAAGATAATGATCTGTCAACATGTGTTAATGTTTTGCGACACCCTTTAACAGTACAGTGCACCAACATTTTCCCAGGTGGACTTTAGTCCAGGCTGTTTTGGAGAAAAAGCAGACATTTCCCTCATATGTTGGTGGGCTGGCATGTCCCCAATGGATAGTATCCTAGCATTTTTATGCCCCCGCAGGAATCCCGGGAAGTGAAGCAGTGCCCGTTCACTGTGGTATGCAGGCTCCATTTTACTGGTAAAATAGGACCCAGTCACCAATGCTTGGGAGGTGCAAACCCTCTCTAAAATGGGCAACCTGGCTTATTAACGCTCACCCCTGGTCTTGAGTTGATACTCATGTTGTGGTCATGATTAGACATTGTGCAAAAATATGTGACTAAATACCAATAAATAAATGAATGAATAAATAATGCCCCACAAGGAAAAAGTCAGAGGCATATTGTTTTACCCTTGTCTGTCTATCCATTCATCCGTCTGCATATAGGGTACAAGTTTTGTCAGACTAACTTCTGCTGTTTTCAAGCTAGAACTGTTTTATTTTACAGGGTATTTATACATATACCAAAGGTTTGCATATTGCCCAGAATTTGATTTTTAGCTCACCTGACTAAAAGTCAGGGTGAGCTATAGTGTTCACTCATCATCCACCATCTGTCCGCCATCAGGGAACATGGTGTTTGCACTTTCTCCTTCAAAACCACTGAACTGATTTCAGTTAAATTTGAGGTGATTGTTTCTTCTGACATTACCTATTGTTTTTGTTCAAATCAACTTGCCCAGCCCCATAGATAGAGGGTGCTCCCAAATTTAAAAAAAATCTTTTCATGAATCAGTGGGTACAATGACTTGATATTTGGTACTGAGCTTCCTTCAAGGTGTAGAATCAAGTTTGTTCAAATGAAGTTCGTGGAGCAATATTTGCCTTTATGCAAACCAAGACTGAATATGAATTGAAATAATGAATAGCAATGACAATTGTGGTTTAAAAGGCTGTGGAAATATATGGCAAGGGAAATAACTTTGTGTACTCAAATGTGCAGTTACCAGGGATTTGTTTCTTTTTTAAATGTACACATATTTTCAAAATAAACCTCATAATCTGCAATATCAATGCCAATGTTTTGTATCTCATGCATTTAGAATCGATGCCCGTATATATCACAGGTGTATTTGTTGATACTAACTGCTTTCTTGGCAGTTACAGGAGCAAAGTGCAGTGCATGACAATCCTGTGCAGTAGCATTTGCAATTTCCAGTACATGTTGAACGCTTGCAGCAGCACTTCTGTAGTTCTTGACAGCCCTCTGCTATAGCAGAGAGTGTAGTCCAGTGTGGCTCCCACAAAGTGTTGTGTTTAAGCCAACCCCCGCCCCCGGCTGATAGGATCTGGTAACTGTTGCACTGGAGAAGAAGCCTGGCCCCAAACATGACCTGCTTGGAAAACTGCCCTTTTAACATGCTCATATAGGGATGCCCTAGTTGGTGGTATGCCATTGTATGGACGTTGCTTTCGAGCAAACAAATCAAGGTGACATTCGTCTACTCTGCATGTTGTGCTTGAACGGTCGTACATGACAACAACAAAATGTTCCAAGATATCCATGTCTGCCTCTGTAACTTCATTCTGTGGTGAACTGAGTCGACAGAAAACCTCTGTTGCAGCCTCATACACATTCCATGCCCGTCAAGCAGATTTCTTTCCTTTTCCCACAAAGGCAGACACTGTATCACACCCTGTAAAAGCATGAAAGAAAGGTAAATCACTTGACCAAGGTCCAATTGATTTGATAATGTCGTGTACTGGGAGCCAGCGGAAATGTTGTCCCTTCCCAAAAGCTAACCACATTGAATTAATCTGAAGGTCAGTAAACACGGAGATGGCTATAACAGCACCATCTGTGTCAGAAGTAACAACAGTCATGCTATTAAAACCTGTAACAACAGTCGCATGTTTGGCATGAACAGATATTCGGGTGTCTGCCTCTTCATGGTTACAGGGTGACAGCATATCTGTGTTCAGTTCCTTATTGCAGGCAATATCATCCCCTTTAGTGACAAGTGTTAAGGCTGTTTGTCTGAGCATTTACAATTCAATCTGCCAAAAATCCAAACAGTTCAGTTTTGTTTTGATCACACCTCAGGAAATTGCTCCACGACTTTGGTACGTTACTCTTACCGACCACTTTTCTTCGAAACCCAGCTCCCCTTTTCTGTCGAGTTCCTGCTTTGAGGCTACTTTCGAGGTATACATCAAAAACAACATCTACTCTTGTACATTTTTGTGCACATCTTACAATGTATGGTATAATAACCTCAGCAGCATAGTCATCAAATGTTTTAGCAGTTCCAGGTGGTTTGGCATTGACCATAGCCGCACCATCTATAATCATAACTTCAGTATGATGCTCTTCTACTCGAGCAGCTATCCCTGTCTCTAAAATGTCTATCAGCTGTGATTTTACTCCAGAGTTGAGCATACCATTGTGTGATAATGAGGGTGGGTATTGTTGGTTTTCATATTGAAAAAAGTTTTGAAGGTCACACTGTCGATTTTGGCACAATATAAAAAGTCGTGAAAAAAGTTGACAGTCATTTTTCAAACTCTCCATTTTCAGATTCCCCACCGTAGTATGAGGCTTGATTTTTTTGCTGAAAAGGGAAAGCTTATTTTTTGCCAAGGGTTCATGAAAACTTTCTTGTCCATTAGTTGTCGATTTTTTCAGGAATTTATCATACTGTTTTCTGTCAACAGGTAAAAGCTGAGCCATCGACTCGTTTACCTTTTTATCCGCAACTTCTTTGACATCGAGGGAATAAAGGTCTTGTGAGTATTCTTCAAATGGACTGCCATACTCAGATATTGTTGAAATTAGTCTACAGACTTTATTCTGAAAGTCCTTCTGAGCAGCAGGGGGTATCGTCATGGTGTCTTCTGTTTCGTTTCAACTCTGATTTGCCAGCTGCATCTGCAAATTCATCGGTAACCCTGCTTATTTCCGGCCCCGCTATCATCCATCGCCTCAGTGCAGCTGGGTCTTCTGTTAACCCAATAGCTCCACCGTCACCCTTAACTATGGCATTATTTTGCTCGTGAGCTTGATCGATTGCAATACCAGAGAACACTCGTTCAGTTTTGTGGACAGCAAAATGACCCTTGCACAATTCTGTATATATATCAGGATGTAAAGTCTCAAGCCCTCCCATATCACGAAATGACACCTTTGTAGCAAATTTCCTTCAAGTGGAGCCTGATATCAAGTCACCATGGCCAGGCTATGAAGCCCTGACAAAACTTCATTGACAAAAACATTATGGCTGCCCATCTATTTTTAGAAATGCCAGCCATCTTGAAAATGGCCTAATTTTCAGTGGCCAACTATCTCAGGTTTTTCTACTATATCTAAAGAACACATGGTGAAAATTTCAAGCTTGTATCATCCGCTCCACTCATATGAGTAGTCTTTCAAGAATCTTCTTTTATAGAACCACAAGTCCACAACATTGCTACAGGGGTCAGATTCATGTTTGTTCAAATTAAGTCCCCCAGTTAATATTTAGGCTCCTTATGGGGTATACAACATCTCTAGGGAGCCAAGATTCAAGTTTGTGCAAATCGTGTCCATGGATTAGTATTTGGACTCTCTATGGAAGCCCGAATTTTAGTGCAATATGAAGGAATTTCTTTAAATCTTCTTCTCCAGAACCATCTATTAGGATATTTTGATATTTGGTATATAACATCTCGGGGAGGGGGGGGGGGGGGGGGGGGGGGGTTAATATTTGGGCTCTTTATTGGGGGGGGGGGGGGGGGGACTTAACAACCTTTGAAAGTTTGGCAGTGCTTGTCTACAGCCAATGGAATTGGAAGCAGTCAGGAAGACCTATGATAATCATCTGACATGGACACCAGAGTTATGAATAATTTCATGATTTCATTAATTCCTCTGTAGTGTTGATGAACTATGACTAACTGAATGTGACCCAAAATACGTCTTTGAACCACTTTGTCAGGTGAGCGATTAAGGTCCCTTGGGGGCCTCTTGTTTTATGATATTGATGATTTCTTCGTTCGTTATAGGGGCAATGAGGTCATCATCGTCCCCTACCTCAGGTTCAGTATTAAAATTAGGGTCTTGATAGACTTTGGGGAAATTATTTATGTAGTTGTCAATCGCGGTTTTAACCATATCATCAAAGTGGGGACCTTCACATGGGCAGGGAGTTTTCTTTAGGAGATCTACAGGAGTTTTCTTTAGGAGATCTACAAAGGTGTTGGCCTTTTCCTTATAGTTGGTGGCAGAAGTGCCGTCTTCGCTTGTAAGGGACCTGGATGACGTATTATTGCGCTTGCGTTTTTGTCCTCTTAGCACCTTGAAGGTGTTCCAGAACGTTTTTGCATCCTTAGTACTGTGGAGTTGAGAGGTGGCCCATTCCCAGTTACTTGTTTTTATTTTTGATCTGAGAGAGAGTATCGCCGGAATGCGAGAGAGGGACGCACTTCTTCTTTTGGACAGATTTTATCTTATGTCAAGTTTATTATGTTTATATTGGTTTTTGAGGTCGGTGGCATTGGAGGGTGCGTGGTGAGATAGTTTGACATCGATTATTTCGTGGTGGAGGTCCCAGTTGATTTTTGCCTTGTTCCTCCTGATGGTGGGTGGTATCTGAGGGGGCTGTTGCCTATTTTTAGCGAGGCATGAACCTAGAAGTAGTCACTGCCTGGGTCGTCATCGCTGACCCTGTGGTTGCCGACATGGTTGATGAGTGAGTTAGTTGTTATAATGAGGTCGAGGATATCTGACCTATGTAGAGGTTGCTGCTAATGTGGGTCGTGGTTGGATCATCGGTTAGGACATGCAGATTAAATTTTTCGGTGATATCGAAAAGGGCATCACCGTTGGGGCAAGTGGATTTCAGCTGTATTATTGATGTTTAGCAGAAGATACAGTGGTGGTATTTTCCTCTGAAGAATTCAAGTACTTTTTCATTGACTATTTTGCTGGGGTCATTATAATAACATACCACCGCAATTTTTTTATTATTGCCTGTGATCTCGATTGCAACCACCTCTGCATCGAGATGGTCGGTTTTGAAAGTTTTGTATTTAATGTTCAGTTTTATTAGGCGAGCAACACCCGACTTTGAGATATTTTGCTACATAAACATAGTCAATTTTAGGTATTCTGAAATACATATGTAAATTAAAGTACATGGTAGAACAAATCCCTGTTTGCCCTTTAACCTCCTGTGTCCATGTGCTTTGTGGTGGGGATACTTCAGTCTAGAATTTATCCTCTACCTCTTTCTGTTCAGGCTTGAGACCTTGATTCTGATTGAGGTTCATAGAGGGTAAATTTAGTGATGCTTCCCTCTGGGGATCTCATTTTGCAGATGACTGTTATGTATAAGGAGATAGTGGTCACCGGGTTTTGCCGTTAAGATTTCTATCTTTAAGATCTATGTCCATGTTTCATGTATGAAAAAGTGTGACACAACTGTGTGGAAAAAGCCATGTTGCTTTTCTATGAAAATAAAGATGAATGTTTAAATATGAGCTTATTCCCGTCAATTTATTAACCTCTCGTGGAGCCAGTTCTCTATATAGTGGGGAATCAACGAAAAAACGTTAACTGTATATAAATTTTTGTAATATGTCGAAAAAAATTACTGTGACACGCACCAAATTACCCTTATTTATCAACCTTTTTGGCCTCACTACATCCAATACAGGCATTTATTCTATTATATCTTGTTTGACAGAGCTCTATGAGCTCTGCTCAGTTTACCCCAGAACACAGGAAACTGACCAAATCCCTGTTAATTGTATACTCCTGTTAATTGAATAATTTTCACTGGCAAAATGGATATTCAATTAAGAGGATTCTACTGTACATATGATGATATGAACATTTTTATTCTGACTGTTTTTGTGACGATTTTTTTTTATCGCTCCATTTCCAATGTTGGTCGTAGAATTCTGTCCGTGTCACACACAAGTTACTCTGTTATACCTGAATTGAATTATCAAACAGATGAAGAATTTGTTAACAATCATCACGATGAATACAGAAATTTACCCATCTGAGTAGCAGTGACTCTGATTTCCATTTGCGTTGATTATTTACATTGCCCCCTATCGATCATCTCAGAATCAGTTACCGCAATAAAATTCGGCCCAGCTGTATGGATGTGGGGAAAATCCTTCAATGTCGGAAATTTTCGGGTTTATCTACAGACAATGCCCAACGTATTCTGAACAAATTTGAATCTTGTGTTAAACTTTATGATTTAGATGACTTACACAATGACAGACAGGTGCCTGCTTTCCATCTATTATTATAAGCCCTGGCATTAATTTGGTTCAATAATGCTGAGTGAAGCTGAAAAGTCAACATGGTACACTGTTCTGACACTTTTTCGAACAAAATATATCGATCTAGACTATTCAAATCCCACATTACTTGTGGAAATGGAATGTTTCAATCGTATGATTTTATCTCCTGGTGAACCTTTAGACGATTTTCATGCAAGACTTGTCGAGAACGGTGGGCTAATTGGAAAAACAGACTTTGATATTCTTAAATTTATCAATTCATTACCAGAACAACTGGCATTTTTTGTTCAGGCTGGTAACCCAAAAGACAGTATGGCAGCATTGCACTCTGCCAAGATGGGTGAAGCATACGAATACCACAAGCCCAAATGTTTCTGTCGTGTACTCCACAGATATTTCAACTAAGAAAATTTAGGGAGCATCTGTTAGTGTACCAAATATTCACAAAGATATTGGTCAACTTAAATGTTAAATGTTCAATTTGACAGAACAGTTTTCAAAGCTTACATGTCCATTTGAGGGGAATCATCCTTCACCCTGGTTGAATTAACACAGTCACCCAAAAATGATACCATGGGATTTCGACGACCACAGCCTTCATCGAACAGTTCTCTTTGTTGCGAGGGACAAAATACATGCAGGGTCATGTTACTGGAATGGAACAGGACAACCCTCCCCTGACATTCAGTGTCAACTGTATTCCCAGTACGGTCACCCAGCCACTAAGTGCAGACTGTTTTCAGGAATCTGGGAAACAAAAGGCTGAGTTTCCCAGGGAAATAAGATCTGAGGCCAACACATTTAACTCATACTTCAAGCAAACATTTCATTGTATTTATTTATTGGTGTTTAAGGTCAAATATTTCTGCACAATGGTTAATCATGACCACAACAGTTTTACGGGTGGAGGATGTCGGAGTACCTTGAGAGAACTGAGCAACAGCAAGCAACTGTCAGCTCCGCAACATACTAATGCCACACAAGCAGAGTTAGCATTGGTTGGAGACAAGTGCACCAGTGACATACAGTACACCTCAGTACACAATGCCACCATGCCCCCACATGGACAATGAGGGTGAAGTGCACACAAGGTCGCAACGTGGTTGCTGCAGGTGGGATTCGAACCAAGGACCTCTCAGCTTGCAGCCTGCACCTCTACCTCTATCTACCTGCTTAAGATTTACGTACTTTAACATCAGTGTGAAGATAATTAACCAGAACACTATTAATCCTTTACCTAACAAATCTATCGCATCCGTCCACACAATTTAGAAATTAAATAGTTGAAAAAAGTCATTTTAAAAAAGGTTTCAGCAAAACTATCAGATGACTCCTAACTGAAACAAGCTCATTGAGCTTGTTCCAATGAGGAGTCACATAATATGGTTTTGTTGAAATGTTTTTAAAGAATTAAAAAAAACCCTGAAATAGCAAATTTTGATATTGTGTGCATTGGGTCAAGGATTAAACAGACCCACTGTATCCAAAATCTAGCATTTCCCCATGTTTTTATTTCTTGGGTTTTGTTCATTTTATTGGGGTTTAATAACACTTTCAACAGTCAAAGTCATATCATGTCAGACAGTTTTATGGGTGGAGGATGCTGGAGTACCTGGAGAGACCCGCCGAGCAGGGCTGAGCAACTGACAGTCTTCAACTTGCTAAAACAGCACAAGTAGTTAGCAGTAGTTGAAGGTAAGTGCGCCATCAATGTGCAGTACACCTTAGTAAACAGCACCACTAAGGCCACACAAAGTAGATCTTCTGTTTCTCAGGTCATTATTTGTGAAATTGCATGCGGGCAGGCGGTTTTTTATTTTATTTTTTATTTCGCCAATTTCTTCTTTGCCATCAAAAGTTCATGTTCTTGATTCAAGTTTCAAGCCTCATAATCTACAGAATAGCATGGGTGGTAGTGTATTTCATCTCTTGAGTGCAAGAAGGCTTTGCAATGCTAAAGCATTGCAAAGCCTTCTTGCACTCAAGGGAAAAATTCATCAATTTTTTTAACTTGGGTAAAATATCAGACAAAAACCATTTAATTTTTATTTTTTTTTAAGTTTAAATTGGTTATAAAAAGAGAGCATGCGGCAGCCAAAAGGACCATGCGGGAGGGTCTGAGAAACAGATTTTTTATTTTTTTAGGCCTAAACTCATTTTTGGAAAATCAGTATGAAGTGTTTTGCTCAAGGACACACCTCAAATGGCATGGGGCAAGATCAAACCTTTGACCTTTCAGTTTAAAGTCCACTGCTCCAACCAATGAGCCACCAGTCACCCTATATATTGGGGTTTAACAATACTTTCAACAATTAGGTAATATAATGCTGTGCAGCTTTTTCGGTGGAGGAAGCTGGAGAGAACCAACAAGTAACTGTCAGACTTTCCAACTTAGTAACCCAATGCAAGTAGGGTTAATGTCATCTGCTGAAGGTACATGTACCATTGACGTACAGTATGCCTTAGAGCACCGCATCAACATGCTTCTATTTGGGCAATTGGATCAGTGTCTTGCCAAAGGACATAACGCAGATGAGTGGGTCATGCATGACTGAACCCCTGTCCAATCTCTGAACAGGGTTCCTGCAGGCAAGGACTCATGAAATTCAAGGCAGTTTTCGATATATTTCAACATTTTTAAGGCCCTACAATAACAAAATTCAAGTATTTTCAAGACCCTGCCTCCACCAGTCCTTTCTAGGACCTCCAGTCAATACCCTATCCTCCCACTTCCGTACAAGGGAAGTGGGAGGAGGGGTTATGACTGGAGGTCCTAGTTAGGAATAGGCCTTCACACACTTTGGCATATAAAACTATATAGTTGTGATTAGCATTTTTATTTCAGGAATATTCAAGGCCTTCCGACACATTTTCCAGAATTTCAAGGCCTTGAATGACCCTTACAGAACAGTCACCATGAAAAGGTCAAAGTCCATGCGTGGGCAAAATTTCCATGCATGTATTAACAGTGAATCTCCGACATAGTATAAATGGAATCACCATCAAATATTCAATGAATGAAGCACCGGGTACACCCGGTGCTTCTTTCATTGAATATTTGCTGAAAACCCCTGATTATTGATTGAAATAGCACCCGTAGACAACACTGCCCATGTATGGATTTTGACCATTCCACGGAAGCTGTTCTGAAGTCATATTCAAGTTTGTTCCTTGAATCCAAGGCTCCACAGGAACCCTTCTAAACAATGAGCCACCTGATTTGTCATGAAGCATAGGTACAAAATCTCTGGCACAAGTGATGGTTACAATACCACTGAACTAAGCCACTTGAAGATGTTGTGCTCATGTATATGCATAAAAAAAAGTAATAAATAAAACAAAAGATTTAAAAGAGAGATCATTTATTTTCTTTTCAATATAAAAGGAAGCTCATATATACACATCTGCGTAGTAAAGCTTTCTATTCATTTTCACATTATTTTCATTAAAAAATTACATATATATCACAATAAATAGTGCTGAATGTAGAACCAGAAAAATTGCAAATGTCACAAAGATTTTTTCATCATTAAAAAATTATAAAAAGTAATTAAATCCAAAAAATAACAAAACAAAAAATACTGTCGAAAACAGAAATAACCTTATGCAATATCTGACTGATATTTACAATCAGGTTCAGCAGCTATCTTTTTAACAGTTAAAATGAAAGCAAAACCTTTTTGCTTCTGATTACAGCAATTTAAATGTTTTGGAGATGCTAGTTTTCTGGATTTCTGTAATCATGTATATTAACTTAACAGCCACAATTGGTCAGCATTTTCACAAGAAAATGTTTTCAAATTTTATTATACTTCAAATTTTTTTCTTCAGTGAAGAAGCATAAGCTATTTTTATTTTATTTTTTTTTAAATTTTTAAATTGTTTCAATAATTTTTTTGGCATGTACCATCTAATATTTTTAAAGTTTTGCAACTTGTGCTTCCAGTTACATGGCAGTGATTTCAAGTTGTGACTCCAACCTATGAGAGGCAGCCAAGTCTCCAAGAATTAACTGAAAATCAATGCCATTGTAACTGAACTGTTACCACAAGCACTTCTTCATGACAGAATGTTTGAGTAACTGTTTTGAGGCCACAAAGTATGTCAGGTCAGAATCAGACCCAAAGGATGAAACAATTTTCATAACAGATAGACAGTGCAACTCATGTTTCATCACACACAATCATGTGATGTGGGTACAAACAGCTGACATTTTTCACGTACTATCCTCCAGTGAGAAAGCAACATTTATAATTTCTTTGAAATTCTGAAGATTGCAGTCTGACAAAATAAGTCAATGAAAATTAAAACAAGAAAGATTGTCAATGAGGGATCATTGAATTTTAAAAGAGAAAAAGATAACAATGTAAAATAAATTTAGAATAAATAGAGGATATTCACGAAAATTTGATGAATACCAAAAATATCTCGTGAGTGGCTACAAAGAAATATGAGGATCTTCACGAGCGCAGCCACGAACGAGATATTTTTGGTATTCATCAAATTTTCGTGAATTTTCTTTTTATTTAATGCTCTACGACTACAAACTCTCCAATTTGTGGCCTTTATTTGCCATTAAGGCGCAAAATTTATGTGCCGAACCGGCGTCCATACAAAAATTACAACAACCAAACTCCAACCATTGGAATGTGTGAATATCCGCACAAAAAGTAGTCCCGTCTTATTTCTCCCCTAACTTTACGATTTACCAAGGCTGGCGAATTGAAATAATCGCAATGTGTTTCGAAGAAATAGAACAATAACAAAAAACACCACTTTCTTATTTTCAATAACAAGACATGTCATTTTATTTTTTTTGAACTCAATGCACTGAAGACGTGTGAAGTTGAACTGAAGAAATTTGAAAGTGATTTCGGCTTTTCGCTGGAAGGTGAATGAGAAAGTCAAACTTTGAAACCGCTGATTTAATGAATTGATTTAGTCACTGTCACTATCAATTATTCGAATTTGTTTGTATTTGGGACTCTGGAATTCATTACTGATGTGCTGACTCGTTTAAAGTACATGTGATTCGTCATCCGAACCTACGATGAAATATCGATTTCTAAATATCATTTTGATATTTCGTTTTGCCGACCGACAGGGGAATATGACTTAATTTTTCAGCGTGAATTGATGCCTGAGCATTAAATAAATACTGAAACTACAGTTTGTAATATACGATGGGTTAAGAGTTAACTCCCTCCCCAATACAAATTGCAGTTAACAGTTCCAATAATTTCTTCTAAATTATTAAAATATTTTGAACCATATTCATTTTGCTCCCTCACTGGAATGAGCTTGATAAATGTGTAAGCTGAAGTTTCCAATAAAACAGTAACAAAGTTTGAATGGAGATTTTCATGAACAATGCAGGGAGACTGGATTACAAATGAAAGAGAGTGGGGTTGACTTTCCACTTGTGGGATATTTAATGTAAATGGGAAAACAATGCAACAAGCATCAGCAAATTTTCAGTGCATGAACCACCAGATTATATTAGGTGGTCTTAGGGTCCTGTGAAGCTTCAAAATTAAATTTGATTCAAAATAATCCCCATGATTTGGTTCAATTCAATTTCAATTATGCCGATTCAAACATCTTTGCATCATTGAGATGTTCTCAAAATCGTACAAAATCCTACAAATTGTCTCCTCTTGAACACTTCTTCTATCATCAGGCCTCCTGTACAGGAGACCTGATGATAGAAGAAGAGTTCAAGTAGGTTCCACATCTGAAATTACATTGACTCCATTTTTAAATATTTTGATTTTTGCTGGATTTGCACGTGTCACCGTTGCACACAATATCTGAGTGGAGACTTGACAATATTTACAGCTTAAAGAAGGTGAAATATCCACAACTTGATAAGCGGTGAGATTTGATTCGAAATCTGATGCCTGATTCAATTTGAGATTCGATTTGACCCAAAATTTGATGTTTGATGGGCCCAAGGTAGTCTATGTGCTGAAAACCTGGCAGTGCTTCTTAAGATTTTGTCTGTATTCAATTAAGGCCCCACAAAGTAGATCTTCTGTTTCTCAGGCCATTTTTTGTAAAACTGCATGTGAGCGGGCGATTTTTTATTTTATTTTTTATTTTTGTAATTATTTCTTTGCCATCGAAAGTTCAGGTTCTTGTTTTTTTATGTTTTAGACCTCATAATCTACAGAATAGCACAGGAGGTGGTGTATTGCGTCCCTTGAGAGCAAGAAGGCTTTGCAATGCTAAAGCATTGCGAAACCTTGTTGCATTCAAGGGACAAATTTATCAATTTTATTAACTGGAGTAAAATATCAGTCATAAACCATTTAATTTTTCTTTTTTTTTAGTTTGCATTGGTTATGAAAAGGGTGCAAGCGGCAGCCAAAATGACCAGATGGGAGGACCTGAGAAACAGATTTTTAACTTTTGTTAGGCCAAACAACTTCATTTTCTGATATTCTTGTAAACTGCGTGTTTATTCTATATCTTGTTTGACAGTGCTCAGGGTGCTCTGTGAAACAAGATACAATAGATTTTATAACACACCTATTACCTTTCCTCCAGTTCCATGTTTACAAATCTGTACGGAACACGTTCCATATGGATTTCCATTGACTAATTTTCCACCTGAAGTTATGGATCCATCAAAAGAACAAAACTCTGCCCATTTTTGTACTTGGCCAATTGAAATGTCGCATTCTGACATAGAACAATTCTGAAGATTCGATGACAGCCAATAAATCAAATATCATTTTGAAAATATTTTGTTCAAATCCACCAAAATTAAATTTAATCTATGAGGCCTAAAAAAATAAAAAATTTGTTTCTCAGGCCCTCCCGCATGGTCCTTTTGGCTGCCGCATGCTCTCTTTTTATAACCAATTTAAACTTTAAAAAAATAAAAATTAAATGGTTTATGTCTAATATTTTACCCAAGTTAAAAAAATTGATGAATTTGTCCCTTGAGTGCAAGAAGGCTTTGCAATGCTTTAGCATTGCAAAGCCTTCTTGTACTCAAGGGATGAAATACACCACCACCCATGCTATTCTGTAGATTATGAGGCCTAAAACTTGAACCAAGAACATGAACTTTTGATGGCAAAGAAGAAATTACTGAAATAAAAAATAAAATAAAAAAACGCTCGCCCGCATGCAATTTCACAAATAATGGCCTGAGAAACAGAAGATCTACTTTGTGTGGCCTAAATGGAAAGTGATTTTATAACACTCAAGTTTTGACACTGAAGCGAATATCTCTCAGATAACGGCAGATAATTTCTTTAAAATATATATGAATAAATATACTATTTGGAAACAAGTCTCATCTATATTTTTCTGTTTATGTATTGATCTGTCACATGTATTTGCCAATCAACATCCCATTTTTTGGTTTTTATTCCAAGTTGACGTCAGAACTGTAAAATTCTACAAAACAAGACCAAATTTTTAAATTCATGGATTTTATGTCATAGAGGTGTGTAATAAACACAGAACAACATTATGTGTGAATTAGTTTGTCAATATGGCACTCATGTCATCGTAGAAGGCTTGAACTCGAGTCTGCACCTTTCATTCTATCACATCTCTCGTTCTATCCTTCCATGCTGGCACTCATGCCGTATTTACAAATGCATTCACACATCGTGATGATTTGAGTATAAAACCCCTCCCTCCACACAGCGGTGAAAATATCAAATTTTCAACCTGCCAATTTTTTCTATAATGAGACTAGAAATTTAACCAGTTCAATCTTGTTTGGCAGAACTCTTTAGCTTGCAGAGTGAGGGACAGTGAATGTATTTACTAAAGGCACAGGTGCCACAGAGGCTTGTTAAGATGAGAAAATTTGGGGGCTGTCTGTGAAATCTTTCAATAAATTGTAATATTTATTAGCCATTTAAAAGGGATTTGCTCTATAACCTATTTGCAACTGACTGTTCAAATTCATAGTAAAGCTATGGTAAATGGTTTGGTGTTTAAAAGGTATATTCAATTAACAGAATTATTCTCTTAGGCTGTGTACAATTGAGTGGGGTCCACTGCAGTCCCCTCTCCCTGTTCTGGATAAAAAGCAGAAAATCTGGTCAACTTACTGGATAGAGTTGAATGTTGAACCTTAACAGGTCTCACATATAATGGCCAAAATCAGCCAGCACTATTTACAAAAATCACCATTCAAAAAATTGTATTTGCAAGTGTCGTCTGCTTTTTGTGTTTGCTAAAGGGTTAACAGGATTCATTCTGAATAGAGAAAAAAATTAATGAAGTTGCACAAAATTAATACCTGAGATTTTGGTTCACTTCAATCTTGAGACATTTTTTACCATCTATACAAATCAGAGAATATACAACTTTGAGGAACAATACACTATATATAATGGCACATTTGATGCACCAAATTTAATTTACATCTAATTTACAATAAATATAGACAATGCACACACTTTGTTCTTTACAACTGTACACACAAATTGTTATGAGACAATAATACTAGTTAAAATTTGAGCATGTTTTTTAAAAAAAAATGTACATACAATATTATCAACTGCCCATTACTACCTACAGGAGAACTTCAATTCATTTTAACAGGTTGAGTGAGGGAAGCCCATATTTGGGCTCCATTCAGAACAGCGGGCATTGTAACCTAAAGGCTTCATATTTTCTGGATATTATTTATAAATTAACTGGTTAAGTGCTAAGAGCCACTATTATGGGTCTATTGAAAAGTGTTAGAAGCCACTTTAGTGGCTTTCCACTGTAGGTATGAGACTTGTTTGTACAGCAGTAGAAGAAATTTTTTTTATGTAAAATAGTTTGGTTAAAATTTATTGGCAAGTGCCTGTTGAAAAATAATTTAGCACTCAACCAGTTAAGCTCATTACATCTGTATGGAATTACATTCCTACACCTTATAGAAGAGTACCCTTGGAGGCTCTCCCATATGTAACAAAACAAAGACATGTGAATAAATTTTAACAACCAAAAATAATTTAGCACCATACCAGTTTAAGAATTTCAAGTGATCATTTGGTATGTTACTGAAAAATGGATTTTAGAGTTTCAATGCCTTCATCTTTGTTTCATTGTTGATACAAGTTCAGCATAACTTTTTACCTTTGCTGGAATTAACCCTTTACCCAACGAATCGGCCACATCTGCCTATGTAATATGCAAATTGAGCAGCTGAAAAAATATTATTTTTTGAAAAATTTCAACAAAACTATATCATGTGACCCCTCTTTGGAACGAGCTCGTTCCAATGAGGGGTCATATGATATGGTTTTGTTGAAATATTTTGAAAAAATTAAAAAAAATATTTAAAATAATCAATTTTGATATTGTCTGCACTGGGTAAAGGGTTAAGCTGTTATGTGCCACATTAGCAAAAAAAGCCAAGTCCTTTTCCAACAGAGACCCCTAACAGCATATCATCAGGTAAAGAAAACAATTTCTAATTCTGAAAAATCTTTTGTTATAGGCATCTCAATGGAATTACAATAAAACATAATCCTTACAAAAAATACTGTTTTCATGTGAACTGGTCAAATGCTGTAAGCCCATTTGGGCTTAATTTTGAAGAGCATATTCCACAACTTAACCCCTTCTCTGCTATGCAATATCTTGTGTATATTGGAAAGTTATGGGAGAAATTGAAACGAAAATGTCAGGAATGTACACTTATTTGTAATTTTAAAATTGTTAGAACACATTTGAAGTTTATGCAGCAATCTCGTCAGTAACTCAGCACTGAAAGGGTTGAACTATGTTATTATAAGTTATCTCTGCCAACATGTATGGTATATGGAGATTTAATACCTAGATGTCGGTTTTTAAACACCAAGCCACAGGCAAGGTGTTTAAATGAGACATCCAGGTATTAAATCTCCATATACCATACATGTTGGCGGAGATAACATTTTTGTCCCATTTGAAACACAATAGAAACATAGTGAAAACAAATTTGTGGATGTGTTTCTCATGCTCCACAATCTGTTGGACCAAAGTCATGAATAATTGTTTTGTTTTTACAAACGCAGAAGACAATGATAGAGTTACATCTCTTGGGTTGTTATTGGAAACGTAAACATATCGGAAGCTAAATATTTGTTGACACATTTGATCTTATTTTATTTTTTTCAAGTTGTTTCATTTAATTATTTGACTATTTAATTAATAACAGCAAGATATTTAAACCAGATACCCCCGATGCTTCGCGTACCCTGATCCCCTGGATGTTGCACACTCTCATGTACCTTGGATGTTGAGTGTGCCCTTTGCCATGGCTATTTGTCTTAGGCATTCTGACCAATTAGAAGACAGAATTTATCAGGATATAGGGACAATACCAGTTCACCCCCACCCAAACTCTCATTGGAAAAGACATCTGTTCCAAATACCTAATAACCACCAGTTGCATAAAGAGGCAATATTTTTTTTTTGGGGGGGGGGGGGAGGGGGGTGGGGGAGGGGGAGGGACATGGGATCACAAGTGATAACCAATGCATTGCAGAGGGGGGTGTACTAGAGGGTTTGGGAATTATGGAGGGGGGGGGGGGGCTGAAATGGGTTGGTGTTTTGACAAGTATATTTATTAACCCTTTCAACCCATTTGCAAAAGTTTTTGCGAAAAATGTTTTATATAAATTAATTTTATATTGTTGTACAGGGACACTTTCAGCATCTATGGCAAGATCATGACCACTACACAAGTGTAAAGTCATTTTCATCCAATTGTTTCATACTCATGCCACCCACTTCAGATGACTCACACCTTTGACTACGTCCTATTATACTTGTAAAACAGAAGTTGTTTTGCATAATGGAAAATGTCACTGACCAGAGGATGTAATAAGATTTAATTCAGGAGGAAGCCTGGAAATAAGCAATCTGGCAATTGCAAAAATGAGTTTCCCAGAGGGTGAATTTGCTGATGCAATCCCATACAGTGGGCGAGAATCCCCCAATTTATCCTCTGGGTGTCACTTTCTGTTTAGGCCTGAGTCCTTGATTCAGATTGAAGTTCACAGAGGGTAAATTTAGTAATGCTACCCTGCTGTGCAGGGTAGCATCACCAAATTCACCCTCATGGATCTCATTCCGCATATGAAAGATTGCTTATTTTCACGCTTGTTTAGGAGGGAGGGTCAGTAAACGTTTAATCCAAAAACCCTATAGAGCTGTAGAATTAAATTATAAGTTAACCTCCCCAAAAATGAACAAGAGACCCCACGGGGTCTGAAGCGCTCATCTTGTACAGAACACAATTTAAACAGAGTCCAAGAATGAGTCTACATTAAGCAAACCATCTCCATAGGCTACACTGTCAATCCTTGAGTCCCTCAGGAGTGACAAAAATAATCTGGGCATCATGCCTTTTCTTCAGTTGATCATAAGTAAAATGTAGAGTTCCCCTATGAAGCCCCTTGATACAACCTATGTGGATTAATCTTAGTTCCTCTAGAGGGTACTGAATACAAAATTTTTAATTCTTCAGCAAAATGGCCAATTCTGGCTCCCATAGAGAGCCCAAATATTAACCCAGGCTCTTGATTTGAACACAGTTAAATCTGACTTCCCTAGAGATGTTGTGTACCTAATATGAAAGCATTCTGACTGTTGGATCTGAAGAAGAGAAATTGTAAAGAAATTTCTTCGAATTGCACTAAGTTCAAATTTGGGCTACCATAGCGAGCCCAAATATTAACCTATGGATCCGATTTGAACAAACTTGAATTTGACCCCCCTAGAGATGTTGTATACCAAATGTGAAAGCATTCTGACAAGTGAATCTGAAGAAGAAGATTTTTGAAGAAATTCCCTCATATTGTACTAAGTTAAATTTCAAGTTCCCATATGGAGCCCAAATATTAACCTAGGCACTCGAATTGAACAACCTGGAATCTGACCCCCCTAGAGATGTTGTAAACCAAATATAAAAGCATTCTGACTGGAAGATCTGAAGAAGAAAATTTTTAAAAGAAATTTCCTCATATTGCACTAAGTAAAAATTTGGGCTACCATAGTGAGCCCAAATATATACCTAGGGATCTGATTTGAACAAACTTGAATCTGACCCCCATAGAGATGTTGCATACCAAATATCAAGGCATTCTGACTGATGGATCTGAAGATTTTTTTAAATTACCCTGCATATTGAACAAAGATAAAATTTGGGCTTCCATAGGAAGCCCAAATATTAACCTAGGGACTTGGTTTGAACAATCTAGAATCTGACCCTCATAACAATGATGTATACCAAATATTAAAAGATTCTGACTGGTGGTTCTGAAGAAGAAGATTTTTAAAGAATATTCCCCATATTACCCTATGTTAAAACTTCGGGCTCCTGTAGAGAGCCCAAATATGAACCAATGAGCTTTATTTCAACAAACTTTTATCTGACCCCCCTATGAATGCTGTATACCAAATATCAAAAGATTCTGATGATTGGTTCTGGAGAAAAGATTTTTTTAAATTTTTGCAAATATGCTGACTCAGCATTTTTTCGATGCCCATTACAGAACACCCTAACATAACCGATGGCAATTTTTTTTTACCATTCAATTCTACTGGTCATAAGGATACTTCATACCAAATAAAAGCTCTCTGTTCCGTGGGGTTTGGGAAATATGGGCGTTTGAAAATATTTCTATTTTTAGCTCCCAGGGTTCCTATGGGGATGCGGGAATTTTGTTTTTTGCATGGGTCAAATACTTATGACCCAATACTACCACAAACCAAATTTGGTTCATACCGGACCATCGGTTCAGAAAATAGAAATTTTGTGCGGAGCCAAAAATCTTACCCCTCCTATTACAAAGCCAAATATTACTTCACGAACTTCGTTTGAACAAACTTGATTCTACACCTCATATGGAAGCTCCATAGCAAATATCAAGTCATTGTACACACTGGTTCTTGAGAAGAAGATTTTTAAAATATTTTGGAGCATTTTCCCCCACTCCCTCCCTATGGGGCTGGGCATGCTGAGTTGAACAAAAATGAAATGTCCCTTTGGGACCATCACTCACACAATCTTTCACTTGAATTGGCCCAGTGGCTTTGGAGGAGAAGACCAAAACATGGTGTTGACAGACGACGGACGGAGAGCGATGAGATTAGCTCAGCTTGACTTTGTCAAGATGAGCTAAAAATGGATTCAACCATTTTCTGAACCAGTATAGAATTGGACGAATCCATTCTGCAACATAGTGTTGAAAGTGGTATTACGCTTTTAACCAATAGGCAATTAAGGTATGCAAATAAACATATACTGCAAAAATAAAACACATTCAATTTGAGAATTTTTGGATTGGTGTAAAATACATTAATAAAAATTGTTTAAAACCATACATGCAATAAAGGTGGATAAATAGCAAGCAGTTGATGGTAAATGAATACTGAGATATAACAGATGGAACAAATAGCACCATTAACTTTTTCTGACCAAAATAAAAAGAAAGCATGAATAGTATTGTAAGCATACAGACATCAATCTTAATTTACTGGGTTCCATTTCCTTTTCAAAAGCCACAGAGAGGTCTAAATAATATTTCAATCATCAGTGTTGAATACACAAGTCTGTGGGTCTTTATCTAATTATTTTTTGTGGATTACATTCATTTTCACCAACATAATGAAACAAGTTAAAAGATAAACATTTATTTGAATATTTATTGGTTTTAAGGTCATTATGGCATCTTTGGCTTTTTTATGAACATGACACAATCATAAAGTAAAGTTTAGCCTATTGTTTATAGCAATGCTGCCTACTTTAGAGGACTGTATTCACTATTTAACCCATCAACCAAGACTTCTGGCTAAAATAATTAATTCTACTTTTATGATATAAAAACAGGGACATTGACACAAGGGGTCCTTCAACCCCTGCCCCCCCCCCCCCCACCCCCCTATCATCATCATTCATTCAGCAAATTGACAATACTTGGAAATACAAAGCCCTAAATTAGAAAAAGAAAAAAGTTGGAAACTTTAGACAGTGTGCGAGTGGAATTTTTCCAAACATCTCTAGAGTTTGGCCAAAATATGGAATTTTCAGAATGCTAAGTTGTGAAAGTCAACAGCCCACTTTTTTGGTGCAGAAACATGTGTATCAGTGCAGTGTAGTTTTGGAGATATGAGCGTTTGAATTTGTTTCTATTTTTAGCTCCTGCGGTTCCCATGGGGCATTTGGAAATTTTTTTTTGTATAAATCAAGTACTTATGACCCATTAATACTTCATATCAAATTTGGTTTAAATCGGCCTTTCGGTTTGGAAAATGGAAATTTTGGGCTATAGCTGGTTCATGAGAAGATTTTAAACAAAATTGGGGCATTTTGGTCCCACAACCTCCTCAATATGAGCAGAAACTTAATTTGAAGAAAAACCCAAAGGCCCCTATATAACCACTACTTATGTGAAACTTCATTAAAATGTGGCCAGTGGTTTGGGAGAAAAAGACCCAAACACCACCTTCACGATTGACAATGGACAGCAAGTGATCAGAATAGCTCACCCAGACTTTCAGTCAGGTGAGCTAATAATGTTACTGTGACATGAAATAGGTATGAGAAATGATTAAGTGAGAATGAATGGCTAAAAATGTATTCAATTGAGAATGAATGGCTAAAAATGTTTCTTGTTTCTGAATTGGATTATGTTCATTTGGAATGAGCAGGATAATGTATGTCTACAATCATCACAGATCTAAAAATGGATTCTCAAATCTTCTTTGGATTAGACTGTCAAACAGAGGTTTCATTGCTTCCCCTGAAAACACAACATAAAAACACAACATAAAATAAGCAGCAACAAAATGCAAAAAAATCTAAGCAAAACATTCCATAAAATATAGATCCTATCCCACATTCCAACCAAAGCTGTGGACAAATGACATGGATGAATAATGCAAATCATGCAGTGTTTTCCACTAAAAGCTTGAAGAATTTTCTAGAAATTTGTATTTAGTGGCATGGCAGTGATTTCTTCACTGCCTCCAAAAGCAGCCAAGAACTTGACTAGAAATCACAGTCGAGGCAATATGACTGTTATCTTGAACACTTACTTATGGCTGAATGTTGGGGAACCCGTTTTCTGGCCACAAATTAAGCCATAAATTGTTAAACAATTTTAGTGATTGTGTTGGTCAGTGATCTTTAACTCTGCTCGATCACACTGATGGACTGAACTAGTTTTAGTGTAGGGCAGTGTTCATGCTGGCCTGAAACTGTCTGGTGCCAAATTTTTATCCATTCTGAATATTTTAGTTTTTGTGACCAACAAAGTTTGTTGGGGCCAAAGGGGGTGTTTCTTTGCTGTCTAATGCAAATAAATTGATCAGGTTTTGAAAAATAAACTGGCAATTATTCCCAGAGTGAACAGACAATTGGTCATAGAAAAAATCTACTAGCGAAATTCTTGGTAGGCAGAAAGGGTGGTCACCTAAATTATATCTATGCCATTGATTTAATTAATGATCAGGCTAAATGATGTCAGTTCATACACCTGTTGTTGAACTTAGATAACAACAGATTAACCAACTAATTTCTGTTAATCTACTTGGCTTAGCGGGGCATGAGTCTTTATAAAAGGCAGCATTTAATAAGATAAATACTTCATACACCTGCGTAAGTGACTCGGAATTCATTTAATTACATGCTGCCTTTTATAAAGTTGATAACCTACAATGACTTATTTTTTGGTGCCAAAAGTTTAGCCAATGAAGATTTTTAGGTGCCAGATCAAAATTTTTAGTGCAATTGGCACCCGGTAGCATGAACACTGGGGTGGGGGGTGGAGTAGGGGGGTTGCAATGATCTCTTTCACTGATGACCATAATATTAAACCTGTTGTGGGCAAACTATTATGGTATAATAAATTATTGAAGCTTTACAAAACTATAGTCCTGAACAATAGTGTAAAGTCAATTTTGGATTTGCATTTGTAGGTAGATTCAGTGATAATTTAATCCCTTGAGACACACAGAGCCACAAACTACATGTACCACTTTTATGTTGCTTTGAAGAAGTTGTCCCAAGCTTGTTCTTCCATGAGAACTCCTTCAGTCGGCTGCATTCATCTTGGCAATGTTTTGACATCAGATGTAGAAGCACTGTTATAGCCCCCCCCCAACCAACCCCCCCCCCCCCCCCCAAAAAAAAAAAAAAAAAATGTTTTGATTGTCAGGCAATTCCTCACTGAAATTGAACCCCCTTATCGAATAATTTTACTGCCTGGCTGTTCTTCCAATATTACTACAAAAACCGGAGATTCAAAACTTTTTACATTTTTTGAGTGATGCATGTAAATGAAATCTGTAGAGTATAACTACAGTCTGTGGTTTTGCAGTTGTTTCTAGACAAGTCTTGGCTGCCTACATAAGCAACCAAGCCTTGCCTAGAAACAACTGCTAATGCACTTAGAATGTAAATTGAAAGTTTCCCCAAAGACAGCATGTTGGGGCATCTGTTCTGTTGCAGTAAAAGTGATGACAGTCGTAATGGGGCCCCTTGAATTCAAATTTAACCCTTTACCTAACCTGAAAAGCAGACGACACTTGCAAAAAAAATTCTTGAATAACTCATTTTTTTTTCATTTTTGTCTCAAACACATAGGTTATGACCCCTCGTTGGAACAAGCTCGTTCCAACGAGAGGTCATAATCTATTATTTTGAGACGAAAAATGAAAAAATAATGAAAATTAATTGGTGATTTTTTAGAATAGCGCTGGCCGGTTTTGGCCGTTACGTTAGGTAAAGGGTTAAATGAGTAAATTTGTATAATTCTGCACTTTCTATATATTCTGCATGTGAAAAGACAGCAGAAAGCCTCTCAATAATTATATGCAAGAAAAATATAAAAAATTAAAAACTCAGTGATTTGAAAAAATTACCTGACAATCAATTTATTATTTTGTGTGGCCTATGTCATCTGCAGTTGAATTTATGTATAGAAGGTAGTAATTGTCGAAAACATTAATCTGAGGTTTTAAGAGTTAATCCTTCAACTCTATGGAACTAAAAGATTACAGCTGCTCATCCCATCAATTTAATGAAACTTTTGAAATCGACTGTCAAGATTTCTTTGTGCAAAATTTATACATGCTGGGTTGAAAGGATTAAAAAAAAAACCCAACTAAATATGCTATTTTTTGTATGGGCATGTTTGCTAGGAATATTCGTTGACTTTCTACATGTTGCAATCTCGTTAAATCCCCATAAATTCTTGAGCTACCATTGAAAACAGTTACCTAAATGTATACTTGGAATTTTTGATCCACTTAACTGGTAGAGTGCTGAATTATTTTGGGGCGTCAAAATTTGTTAACATTTCTTTGACTTGCTATAATTTATGGCACACTCCCATAAATAGTAGTAAGGCACTTAGTTTAAACATATTTTATTTGTCGTTGATGCTAGTTGACAAAAAGGATTGGAACACAAGTTATAGCAACTTATTTTCATTCCTCTCCTGTATAATGCAGTAACAATATAAACAAAAATGTACAAGAACGACATACATAGGTGAACATTTTAACATCCTTATAATACAAAGTTTAAGTTTCCAAGAGAAGATAAAGTTGTGGGAAAAGAAAATATAAAGTAGAATAAATAATGCTTGTTTTAGTAGGCTGTAACCCGACCACCACTCAACAAAAATGTTTTAAGCTCAATATTTCAATCGACGAAAAGTTTAAATTTATTTTATTAGGTAGTGGGCAAGCTCCAACCACCAGCTTTTCTGGACGGAGTTTTGATGAATGCAAATACAAACTCCGACACTCCAAAGTATGAAATATGAAATATCTGAAATGAAATATTTGCCTCCTGTAGTAAGGCAGTTCCATCTAGACCAAATAATTTTACTTCAAAGATAACACAAAGCACATCCACAATGTATGAAGCCATGAAGTTGCAGCACCTGTACTCTAGAATAAGGCCCAAATATGGACTTTCAGCACTCTTCCAGTTAAAAGGATCTCACACACAGTTTACATTACAACGCTACTTACATATTGCAGAACAAGGACAAGACCTCATAAGTTGTAAAAATAGTGAACAGAAAGTGAAATGAATAACACAACATGCATGCAGATCAGTAAACACAAAACAAGTGATCCATTCAAAAAAGTGCAGAATAATTCGAACAAAGTAGATTTCCTGTTTCTCAGGCCATTTTTTGTAAAAAAATTCATGCAGGTGAGTGGGCGGGCGGGCGGGCGGGTGGACAGGCGTTCAGGCAGGCAGGCGGATTTATGTTTAAGGCCTCATAATCTACAGAATAGCATGGATGGCGATGCATTTCTTCTGTTAAGTGCAACAAGGCTTTGCAATGCTTTAGCATTGCAAAGCTTGATTGCACTCAAGGGACAAGTTTATCCATTTTATTAACTTGTGTAAAATATCAGACAAAAACCATTTCATTTTTAGTTTTTTAAGTTTGCACTGGTTATAAAAGAGAGCTTGCAGCAGCCAAAATGACCGTATGGGAGGGCCTGAGAAACAGATTTTTCATTTTTTTTAGACCAAAGTACGGTGTTTCATTTATTAGATGTGATTTTCTTTTCTGGAATTGCCCATTATCAAACACTGCAGAAATGACTTCAAACTTGGCTGATATGATATTGATCTTGGTCGATATGAATCAAACTAGAGTTGTCCCCCTTGATGCATTATTAGGCACAATCAATTTGTTTACATCGAAACTGTTAACAGTTATTCATCAAATGCAGTCAGGAGAACTGCCATAACAGAGTGGTTTGAAGCAGAGTTTTTGATATCTCTTAACTGAATAACACTGTTAACTGAATATAATTTCCCAACACAAAACCATTTACCATACCTCCAGTACAAATTTGACCTGTTAATTTGAACATAGGTTATAGAGTAAACTCCTGTTAATTGAATAAAAAAAACCTTGTAACCTGTCGAGAAATTACCCTGACTCTCCCCAGTTTTCCTTTGTTTATAGACCTGTTTGGCTTCATCACATCCAATACAGGCATTTAATCTATTATATCTTGTTTGACAGAGCTCAAGATATAATAGACTAAATTCTAAGTTTATCTATAGAATACAGGAAAGGGACTCAATCCCTGTTAATTGAATAATGTTCAATGGCAAAGTGGCTATTCAATTAACAGGGTTTCACTGTAGTATGTTAAGAGTTAGGTGGCTGAAGAGAAGAAAGGAGAGATAGTTCTTTAGACAATTCAATGCAAGCTGAGGGTTGAACATCTAAGCATAGATCTAAGTGGGAGAAGAGGAAAGTTTGGAGTCTGCATTTAGAATGAGAAACAACAACACTGTCAGAAAAATGAAACAGATCTGAGAACATTTTGTAATTATTTGTTACATTAACCCTTTACCTAACGTAACGGCCAAAACCGGCCAGCACTATTCTCAAAAATCGCCAATTAATTTTCATTATTTTTTTCATTTTTTGTCTCAAAAACATAGGTTATGACCCCTCGGAACGAGCTCGTCGAGCTCGTTCCAACGAGGAGTCATAACCTATGTTTTTGAGACAAAAAATGAAAAAAATCAGTTATTCAAGAATTATTTTTGCAAGTGTCGTCTGCTTTTCAGGTTAGGTAAAGGGTTAATAAATAAAGAGATTATTACTTGGTTAGTTTCATATCAGCCAAGATATCTGCCTTCAGTAACTAGACATCGGCCTTTGACCTTCTGTCTTGGGCTGATATGAAGTTACCTCAGGCTGATATCTCTCGGCTGATATGAAACTAACCAAGTAATAATCTCTATGTAACAAAATTGATTTTCTCGGTTTAATTTTTGGCTGCAAAAGCTTTTTAACCCTTTATCCTATATAAGAGCAAGCACTATTTAACTGGTTGAGTGCAAGAAGCCACTATCAGGGGTTTCAAACAAAATGAGGGTACCACAGCAAAAGTCAACATTTTGATCACTCTTGTTTCACATTCAGTCAAACGCATATAATATTTCGTCTATATAAATATTTGTTTTATCACAAATTATTGAGTGCCTGTGGGCACTCTTTAATAATTTGTGATAAAACAAATTTTTCTGAACAAATTCAAACCACCAAAAATAATGTAGCACTCCACCAGTTAAAATCTCGCAATTCAAATTTTATTTTTTTTCAAATTCTTGCCTTCAAAACAGCTCATGAGCACAATCAAATGGGGTGTTGTAAGCCATGTTTTGGAGGACACACAATGAAAATTTGTAGTTATTCAAGAAATTTTTCTGCAAATGTTAGGTAAAGGGTTAAAAATTCTTGCAGCTAAGTTTATGTATTGTGACTTTATAATTCCATTTTTGTTCATTTGGGAAAACTCTTGACAAATGGTACTCAAAACTCTAATCTATCTAAGTCTTCAATTTGTTTCCATGAAGGTCCTCCAAGAAAACCCTATTGGAGAATAATCTATAAATATTTACTGTGTGTAATGACAACACAGTGCATTTGTCATGAGTGCTTTGAGCATTCAGACTAATACATTGACGTCAAAAAAAAAACAATCAAATAGTCAATGGAGTTTCCATTGCAGTTGAGAATAGAACAACTGATTTCAAAATACACTGGATGTTGTTATGCACAATAAATTAATTAGCTTTACTGACTAAATTACTATTACCAAAAAATAGTGATCTCAGCTTGTATACAAAACAGTCTTTCCATTGTCTGCATGTGTATGGCATATTGTTTCCCTCAATAGAGATTTGTTTTTCGTCTGGATGTTTTTCTTGTAAAAGATATTTGTAAGATAAAATACCAAAGCACTGTTACTCACAATCATCTTAAGTACATCAACTGTTAACCCTTTGAACCCTGATGGTATCTTCCATATTTGTTCAATGACAGCAATTGGAAGAGTCCATATTCATTATATGGATGTAGATTAGTAAATATTTTCAATATGCAGCCTTTGGGCAGCACTTTGAAAATATTGATTGGTCTGAAACACATATTGACAGGGCAGCCTTCCTGTTTAATAAAGTCATGACATGTTACATTCATAGACAGAAAAAACGGCCTTTTGGGTCCAAAGGGTTAACCGACCTAACAGAGTTTTGATCTGGTATTATTAATTTGATTTCATTATGAACTGAACTTACTCTGTATCAGAGGAAATGCTTCCATTATGAGTTAATACTTGAACTTTATGACGACCACGAGGTATGATATTTGGGACTGGACTTCTCACATTAGGTTCAATATTTACTGAACCATCGGGAGGTACTGGAGGAATAATATATTCTCTTTTGCCTGAATGTGAAGAAACAAATTTAGTGTGCAAAAAGAACAAAAAACATTTCAAACATTAAAAAAATAAAATAAAATTGAAGAATCAAATATACCATATAAAACTTTACTTCACACAGCCTTCAAGCAAGACTACTGTATTTACTCTATGTATTGGGACAGCTAAAAATAATTATTTTCACACGTGTCCCAATTCTTAGAAAATGGGGAAAGAACACAGTCTGATCTTGATTTGATGCTGAATAAAGTTGTGTGTGATTCGTTTTCCATCACTATATACGAAAATCGCCGTCCAATTTTTTTTATATTTTCATTTTTTGCTTCCAAAACATAGCTTATGATCCATCATTGGAACGAGCGCAAATGCACTCATTCCAATGAGGGATCATAAGCGATGTTTTGGAAGCAAAAAATGAAAATTTTTAGTTACTCAAGAATTTTTTTTATGAGTGTCGTCTGCTACTAGTGACGGGTCAACTGGAAACAAATCTCCTGAATGTCCCAAACTTTGGAGCATAAAAAAAAATATAGTTTTCTGGAAAAAATGTGTGTCCCAAATCATAGAGTGTCCCAATAGACAGAGTAAATACAGTATTAATATTTTTCAACCCTTAACCCTTTCAACACTGGTGGTATCTTCTATGCCAGTTAACGGGCAGAAATTGGAAGAGTCCATATCCATTATTTGGGGGTAGAGCAATTAATATTTTCAATGTGCAGTCTGAAGGCTGCACGTTGAAAATATTAATTGTTCTACCACACACGTTCACTTAGTAGCCATCCTACTTAATGAAATTATGACATATTGTGTTCCTGGACTGGAAAAACAGCCTCTCGTGTTGAAAGAGTTAAGTTAACAAAGAATATTTCAGGAGTTTTCAAGATTTCTCAGCTTGTAAACCTAAGAGTTTGGCACTGAATTCTGATGAAGCCTTGGCTGCCTCCACAGGACCAAGTAATCCATATGTTGTCTTAAAAACTTCCTTATGATGGTATGTTGCAGCACCCTTTCAAGACATGTTAACTTCCAAAAATAAATTTCAGGGAAATTGAGGTTGATTTTCAGGGAAATGGCATCGATTTCAGAGAAAAATTTGTGTGACAGAAAATGCTGCATGCAACAAGTTGACTACCACTAAATCACCCTCAATGAAAGGACTTCTCTCTGCAGGAGATACTACAAAACTACCAATGCAGCTCATATATGTTGTAGAACCAAATAAAAATATGGTCAAAATATATAAGTACAAATTTTCATTTTGGAGTTATACTACTGCTCATCTCAGCTGGTTCTGTATCCTGCCCAATGGCTTATTCAAATTGTATTCTGTTTTCACAAACATTGGAATCACAACAGTAATCAAATTTCTCCCAATACTCCCCCAACCCCCAACACCAAAAAAAAAAACAACAAAAAAAAAAACAGAACTAAATATTAAGAAAAAAGACCATAATTTTTCAGTTTCAAGTATAACACATGTAGATGTCAAATTTAAAAAAAACAAAAAAAATTTCTCTTGCACTTCAACAATCAATTCATGATTGTAGCAATAATCTGAAGTCAAATAATTTATAAAAAATAATGAGGCATAATTAACCCCTGCAAGAGTTCAGAAATTTCATTCAATTGTTCAACTTCGAGTTGTCATCAGTTCAACTTCTCAAACACTGGCTCATTTGATTCATATTTATTTATTTATTTATTGGTGTTTAAGGTCACATACTTATGCACAATGGATAATCATGACTGTGACAGTTTTACGGGTGGAGGAAGCCGGAGTACCCAGAGAGAACCACAGAGCAATGACAAGCAACTGCCAGCTCCCCAACATCGTAACTCCACACTGCGGCACAGGCAGGGTTAGATTGGTTGAAGACATGTGCACCATCGATGTGCATTACGCCTTAGTACACGGCATCATCGTGCCCCCATGTGGACAATGGGGGTAAGTGCGGACGATCGTCGGACGACGGACAGAAAGCAATCAGTTAAGCCCCCCTTGAGCTTCTGCTCAGGTGAGCTAACAAAAAAAAAAATTTCTGGATTTTGGTCCGAAATATCTAAGTCCAGAACGGGGGACCCCAAATTTTCAGCCTAAATATGAACCCAGAGACTTGGCTTGAACAAATTTGAATCTCACCCACATAAGGATGCTGCATACCAAATATCAAAAGATTCTTATTGGTAGATCTGAAGAAGATTTTTAAAGAATATTCCTCATACTGCACTAATTTACACATTTGGGATCCCATAGAGAGCCCAAATATGGACCCAGGAAACTGATTTCAATAAACATGTGAAACAATCTTCCAAAGATCTTATATGTGAAATTTGAAAGCTTTTGGAGCAGTGGTTTGGGAGAAAAGTAGTCTTAAATGTTTTTCCCATTACCCACAGTGTTAAAAAATGCTGACTCAGCACTTTTTCAAAGACCCCAAAAAGTACCCCATGATAAAACCGATAGCAATTTTTTTTTACCATTCCATTCTGTTGGTCCTAAGGAAGCTTCACACCAAATAAGGATTCTCAGTGCCATGAAGTTTTGGAGATATGGGCATTTTAATTTTTTTCTATTTTTAGCTCCTGCGGTTCCCATGGGGTGACGAGAAAAAAAAATTTTGTCATAAATTAAGTACTTATGACCCAATAAGCCCTCATATCAAATTTGCCTCTCGGTTTAGAAAATAGAAATTTTGGGCGGGGAGAAAATTCTTGCCCCTCCTATAATGAAGGCAAATACAGCTCCTCAAGCTTCTCTTGAACAAATCTGAGTCTACACCTCAAAAGGAAGCTACACACCAAATATCAAATCTCTGCTACTGCTGGTTCATGAGAAGATTTTTTAAGATTTAAGCACACTTTTTGGGCGTGGTCCTACCGAGGGGAAGGTCAACTTGATTTGAACACACTTGAATTGACATATGATAGGGAACATGCACAGCAAATTTTGTTGAATTTGGTCCAGCAGTGCGTGAGAAGAAGTCGATAATGTAAAGTTAACAACGCACAGAAAGCGATCAGTTAAGCTCCCCTTGAGCTTTGCTGAGGTGAGCTAAAAATGACTGTGAAGTTTTTGTACACATTGTTTTTATTTTTTTTTGCCATCTAGTTCAGTGAATAATTAACTTACCGCACTGACCCGGGAATAAGCTCAGGGGTGCATGAAGTGAAAGAGGGCAAAAGTATATGAGTGGACTTATTTTGGAGAGGTGAAGCCTGCAAGAGAATTTGGATAACAATTTGACACAATGTAAGGCGACATGGTTAATCCCGTAACAAAGATGCATTAACCCTTCACCAAATAAATTGGTGACATGTGCCTGAATATTTAAAATAATTTCAACAAAACCATATCATGTAATCCCTTACTGAAACATGCTCAAAGAGTTTGTTCCAATGAGGGGGTCACAAACGGTTTTGTCAAAATTTTTGAAAACTTGAAAAAAAAAAAAAAATTTTAAGAAATTTTGATATCATGTGCATTAGGTAAGGGGTCCTTTTTTGTTGTAACAACTTACATATACGAGCATGGCTGTCATCAATGTTGTCATTAAAGAGTCATGGACTGGACTTGTTTACAAAGAAGGGACTCTGAAATCTAAAAATTTGGTAGACAGACTTATTTTCAATTATGGGCTTAGTTTTGGGTCAGTACAGTAGATGAAAGTAATTGTTAGTAATGTCTTTGGCCCTGTTGACCAAATATGGTGCTTTTAGTGCATTAGTGCAAGTCTCATACACAAACTACATTTTTTTCGAACAATTGAGATAATCAAGTCATTTATTTTCTCAATTCAACACTCATAAAGGTCTAATAACCAAAGTATATAAAGTCAGAATGCATTAATGAGGCATCTTCAGACTGGAAACAGAACCTGTTCTTTGACATGTTTTTTCCTCCTAAAAGAAACGAGACAACTCTTTTTCAAGCTGCCAACATTTCTAGGGCTTTGCCAAAATTAGGCTACTTCACTCATGAGCCAGACGTATTCATTCAAATAAAAAGTATGTATATCAAATGAACTGTTTCATTATTTTCTCCTTAATAGGAAAACAATAAAAATCTGACACAATTCCATTAGCAGTGGATACCTTCTATTTATTATACACTTTGCTGTAAATTACCAAGAAAATGTTTGAATTACTTGATATCTCCCAAGTGGGAGATATGGTCAATCGGTTTCACAAAGTAGCAAGATGATGAATGTCAAAATTCCTTGTCACATAATCCAGATTGTCACTAATGACAGTTCAATAGAACTGTTGAACAGAAATTTAATATACTGGTTCGTCCTTTATTAAATTCTTATAAAATAAAATCTGTCTCTGGAGAATTTCTTTTTCCAGTAAGACTGTAATTTTTGACTTGTAAAGACTACTATGATGCACAGTATTTTTTTTAACATTACAGTTATTTTCAGCTTTGACATCCCCTTGTGTTTAACTTTTACACTAAAAGTTATGCATAAGGGATCAATTTAACATCTCAATCATTAAACAATACATCTTTCAGAACATTTGCCTCTCTCATTAAAATCTCACTTCTCCAGTTATTGAGAACAATAGACCTGCTCAATGTTGGCATTTTTTTAAAGTCAACACAAATATTTAGAGACAAATGAATGAAAATTTAAAAAATATCCCTTTGAAATGGGGGAAAAAAGCAATAGGTGTTTGGCAATTATGTGGAAGGAACAGCACAATTCTCAAATTTACATGACTTTTAAATGCAACTCATACAGGAATATTTAATAGCTTTCATACTTTTCTGAAAGTGAAAACAAATGTAAAATGAAGCAATAATAATGACAACTTTGAAAATAAAGCTGAATTTATGCAGTAAACCACTTATCTAACAACTTTATTGCGCCATTAATCTTTCATGGCAAGGTTTAACCCTTTACCCAGCACACACGATATCGAAATTTATTATTTTAGGCTAAAAAAAGTGTTTTGATCCTCAGGCAATCCCTCATTGAATTTGAATGCCCTCACTGGACATTTTTATTGCCTTTCAGTGTCTTCCAATATTAGTACAAACACCGGGAGACACAAAACTTTTACATTTTTTGATTGATGCATATTTATTTAGTTGTGTCTCCAATATGTTTGCATCTCCAATATGTTTGCCTTGTAACAATTTATGGGAGGCACTCTCTAATAAACTGTAACGAAGCAAATCCCCATAGATTAAATACTTGTACTTCAAAGATAATATGAAGAGCATCGAAAGAATATGAAGCCTAAGAATTGCAGTACCTACAGTTTGTTTTTAGAGGAATGTTTTATTTTTCAAATTAAAAATGTGTTTACTGTATAAATATGCACTTTCTATATTTCCGTGTGTAAAAAGACGGTCGAAATCCTCACCATGTTTGCTCACTTTTCACAAAAGAAAAATAAAAATTTAAACCCTCCCTTCCTCACTGATTTGAAAAAAGAAATTGCCTGAGAATCAATTTATTTTGTGTGGCCTTAAATATAAATTTTTCAGTTTTTAACAAAATTTTCAATGAAACTATATCAGATGACCACTCACTGGAAAGTGCCTGACAAGCTTTTTCCATACTGATTATCATGATAATGTGCACGTCCTGTGATTTGTATCAGATTTGAGTTGGTGTCCAGAATGGAATCTCAACGAGCCGGCTTTGCTGGCGAGTTGTGATCCCATTTTTAGACACCACCGAGAATCTGATGCAAATCACAGGACATGCATATTATCATGATAATTCATTTATCTGACAATTCTGTCATAAAAACAGATTAAATCTTAAATTATTGAAAACAGTTTTGGGACAAAATGTTGGGTCGATCAATGAACCGCACACAGAATGTATTCATGCACCTGTTATGATAGCCTGTCACGTTACCCTATATAGTTGTGCACTCTAACAATGAATAATGCTGTCACTGCAATTTTCAAAGTAGTTTTCTCAATTTTTCTCTCTCAGTGTCACGTCCTATGATAATACGCTTGAATTTACGAGTGTGTGATATTGAATTGTACAGATTCTATTTACTGTGTGTGTGTGTGTTGGGGGGGTTGGCTATTAATAGTTATGTCGCTAACTGTAAGTAATTTTGTTTTGTTTTGTAAGTAATTAGCTGTGTCGATCACTGAAACACACATAGAATGTATTCAAGCGCCTGTTATGATAATCCGTCGCGTTCCGAAAATGAGCCGTCTATATGATGCGGAATCAGAATGAGTCATCTATGTGATACGGAATTGGAACACATTATGTGATATGTACTGTTTCTCGTGGTTTTCGGGCCAAAATCTTTATGATTGTTAGATAAAATAAGGGGTCACATAATAAGGTTTTCTTGAAATTTTTATTTTTTTTAACTGCTCAGTTTGTATATTACACAGACTGATGCAACCAGCTCATTAGGTAAAGGGTTAAAAACATTTTTATACCTTGTGGCTGTGCAGTTGCATGTTGGGACACCTGTTCAGCTGCAGTAAATGTGCAAAAGTCGGAATTCAGCCATCAAGGGTTAGTTGTTGGAAAGAGCCAAGCCAGGTCTATCCAACAATTAATCAGATGATAGAATTACAACTATGTTATAAATTTTATTAAAAGTTCCTTGCATACAAAAATATATAGAAGACCACCATATATAGTTAAAATGGGCTTGGCAGGATCAGGGTTGAATGATATACTGTTGCAAAGGACTCTCTGAACCCTTCAAACCTTTACCCTACTCCCAGCATATCAGAATTTGTCCTTTTAACTGGTAGAGTGCTGGAAGCCCATATTTGGGCTTTAATCTGCATTGCAGGTAACCCATCTTAATGACTTCAAATTCCACGTATGTACTTAATATTATCCTTGATTGAAATTATTTAGTCTTTAAAGATTTGCCTTGTTATAATTTATGGGAGAGTGCCTATAGGCACTCTCCTTTAAATTTTAACAAGGCAAAGGTATGTCGACAAATTTTGATCACCAAAAATAATTTAGCGCTCTAACAAAAACACCATATCATGTGACACTTCAATTGGAATGAGGTCAACAAGCTCATTCTAATGAGGGCTCACATGATTTTGATTTAACGTTTTTAAATTTTTTTTTCTTTCAACTGCTTAAATTGTAAATTACGCCGATAGATGCGACCAATTTGTTGGTAAAGGGTTAAAACAGTGGGTTATATAGCAGCCGATCAACAATTAAATTTTTTATACCAAGAGTTCTGTGTGTGTGTGTGTGTGTGCAATGTTACCCAATACAATACAGACATTGAGAAATGTGGTAGATACATATTCATGAAAATCAGCCTTCATGTAAGAATGCTATGTAAGAATGCATCTGATTGGTCTTTATGCATCAGTTTGATGTTATGACGTGAATGAAAGCGTCGACACAAAACAGAGTCAAGCAAGAATGTAAAAAGACTTCTGATGTGATATTTGTCATTAACAATATCAGCTTCATTCACTAAATTCAAATTTAATTGTGATATAAATACAGAACAAGACTCATGTAGAGTATGGGGTGGACAAGAATCTACAATCCTTGTTGCAGTTTTTCCTATATTTAATTTGTGTCTATGGGACTTGTGAAACACTTGAAAAACTCCAACTCGGGTCCTTAACTCCTGCCTCCACATACTCCAGCCTCAGTGTCTTCTGTCTTATTGCTTAATGAATTCATCAAACCTAAGACAATACAAAACCATCATTAAATTATGTGATTTTTTCAATTTTGTATTGAAAATCATGGCATTTAATCCATAACTGCAACAAGTTTATCCAGCTTCTTTCATTGAGGGAATCATAGGCTACTGTTGGAAAGAAAAGCTAACTGAGATGCTATTACTCTGTATCCACTGATATGACAAAAAAAATTCCCTGCAATGAACACCAAACTTGTCAATAAAGTTTCAGTTGCTTTGAAAACACAAGTCAATAACACCATACTAGAATGAGCTCATTTAATTTAACTCGTCCAACTGCGAGTGAGAAGGGTGGTGGTCAGCTATGTTTTAGAAACAAAAAAAATAACATTACAATTATTTAGGAAACAATTATGCAAGTCATATCTATTAATTCTTTTAATTCTAAAGGGCTCTTTCCAAATTTGGCAACCTTGACTACAACAGAACAGGTGCCCCTACATGCAGTACTGGGTTAACTCACAAGTTACCTTCTAAGTACCTTGACAGTTGCTTTTTGGAAGTCATGGCTGCCTATAGAGGAAGCCAAGACTTGCATAAAAACAACTGAAAAGTCACAGGATGCAGACTTTTAAAGTGTAACAAAAACAAAGACATAAACAATCTCCTGACCCTAAAGGGTTAACCCTTTACCTAACACAGTATTTAAAAAAAAAAAAAAAGGAAATTTCACATTTTCTGAAAGCAAATTTCACAATGTTTCAATAAAATCACATAAATATGGATATCATTAGAACCAGCTCGGCAAGCTGGTTGTAATGATATCCATATTTGTGGTTTTGTTGAGAAACTTCTGAGATATTTTAGGTTGTGGTAGGCTTATTTTGGTTGATTTTCTGGTCATTTTTGGCTATGTTAGGTAAGGGGTTAAACTGAAAGATCACTAAAAAATACTGCACTGAAATGCTACTGGCTGATAAAGATACTATCACAGACATTCAAACTTGGGCAAGGAACATCCTCCATTTAAACTGTTCAAGAATATCTATCAAGGATGTTACCTTTGTCTCTCTGTGTTGACAGAGTGACATCTGGCTGTTGTTGTAATAAACTATTATGATGAAGATGACTGGAAGTGTCTGTACTGGAAAGGAAAGTATCACCTGGCCATAAACTGGAAGGGTTTGTTGTGGAAAAACTGGGTGGTGGAGCTGAAATGAGACACAGAAAAAAAAACAGTTATAGTAATGCTACTGACTCTCAATATGATGTTTTGGAAATTCCTTTTCTCAAGTGTGTATGTTTTTCATGCTAACCACAAGAAATAAGACAGATGGGCTATTTTCGGGACTAATATTAGCGTGACATAAACTTCCAGAAATACCTCTTCAAAAAATTTGTAAATTGACTTGTTCAATACTCTCAATATCTTGCAGTGTTTTTCTGATGACTCCTTTACTTCAGCGAAATGCCCATCAAAATTTTCTTTCTCGGTCAATAATCAAGGTTTGCACACTGATGTGAAAATATCAAAATTTAAACCAGCAAATGTTTTTTTTTTAACCAATGCAATCTTGTTTGACAGAATTCAATGAGTAAGACTGGATTAGTTAAATATCTAGATACCTAAGACCCTACAAAGTAGATCTTCTGTTTCTCAGGCCATTTTTTTAAATTGCATATTTCTTTGCCATCAAAATTTCATTTTCTTGGTTTGTTTTATGTTTTAAGCCTCAGAATCTACAGAATAGCATAGGTGGTGGTGTATTTCATCCCTTGAGTGCAACAAGTCTTTGCAATGCTGCACCCAAGGGAAAAATTTTATCAATTTTATTAACTTGGGTAAAATATCAAACTTAAACCATTTAATTTTTATTTTTTTTCAGTTTGCATTGGTTATAAAAAGAGAGCATTTGTTATAAAAAGAGAGCAAACGGCAGCAAAACGACCATGCAGGAGGGCTTGAGAAACAGATTTTTATCTTTTTTTTGGCCTTATTGCAAGAGCCACAGAAGCAGAAGGGGGGGGGGGGGTGGCAGTTGCCCCTAGCCTCATGCAAACATGTGCCCTTTTTCGTCAGATGTACACTAGTAGATAAGATTTCTACTTTGAAAACTGTAACTGTGAAACTCTAGAGTATTCATCTCTAACATATTTTATGTGTGGCAATGCTAATGAGAGAGGGAAGTTATCATATAATGATAGAGTTTGGTTGATAATCACAAAACAAAGAAGATATATAATCAGCAAGAGGATTTCTGAAGCTTTATATCATCCCTTGAATGGAACAAGGTGCCATCTGCATTGCTTTAGAATTGCAGATCACACTGTGTTCCTCTCAAGGAATGATATATATATGATGTCAATACTATTTCATATCACAATTGATGATACGCTGTAAATTCCCATCTCAACTCATACCCAGAGTTATGGCACCCTTGCATTATTGGAAAAATCTGCAGCTTCAGCTTATATTTCAATAACAATGTGCAGATGGCTAAACCAAAGCTTCTTTAACACTCATAACCTGTTTATTGTTGGTTTGCTTCTTGTTGGTCAACATTTCCAAAAATCATAGTGAATTATGCCTGATGGTTTTAAAGATGGTAGCAATGGTGCAGCTGGAGAAAATTGAGCATCAGAGAGTAATTATCAGACACTCCACATGATTGACTGATCACAAGCTTGAAATCGATGTGCTTTGGTTGAAAGCACGTGGACCATCAATTTGGCATATGCCTAAGCACTGTGCTAACATGCTCTCACAAGAGGAAGTGGTGTTGACTGATATGCTGAATGACATATTATTCTAGTATTCATCTGTTATTCACTATACATACCATTATTAAAATCTTGAATACCAGGCAGCTGTTGAGACTTCAGTTTTTCTTTTTCTTTTTGCAATTGTTGCCGGGCTTTTTCTAACAAAGAATAACAAAAACATTTATAAAATGACCTGTATGTCAATTTTATCTCATCATTTTTGGTTGGCAATTCATAACACTTTCAATAGCCAGTGTCATACCATGCTCAAAAGTTTTGTGAATAAGTTATTTTTGCTAAATTATTTTTGGTCATCAAAATTTGTTCTCATGACTTTGCCTTGTTACAATTAATGGGAGAGTTCCTGTAGGCACTCTCCCATAAATTGTCATAAGGCAAATTCATACAGACTAAATAATTTCACTCCAAAGATAATATGAAGCAGATCCACAGGATCCACAGCCTTTGTGTCAGGGCATTTAATTAGGAAAATTTGCCTCCGCAAAAAAATTGTCTAGGAAAAGGCGTTTCCTCGGCAAAAAAACGCCATTTGCCTAGGCAATTTTGAATAAAGTAAATTATGGTTTATATATTAATTCAAGAAATATTAAATCAACAAAATTGAGTTTGATGGTCTTTTGTTTATTACACAACACAGTGGCCTGTCAACAAAACAGATCATGAGATGGCTTTTCTGTATGTTCAGTGGATTCACCTCAAATCTCAATGACACTGCAAATTATGTTCAGAATAAACACTGATACATAAACATCAAAATCGACCTCAAAACCAATTTTTAATGTGATAATCCTTTGAGTTTGGTGTTCCCTACAGGACAAAATTTGAACATGTGCTGAAAAATCACAACATTCATGAAAATGCCTCGGCAAATTTATGACCTAGGAAAGTTAAAAAATTTATAGTAATTTATATATTTTTTATACTTACCAATGACCCAGACATAGCTGGTGCTAACTCTTAAAATATAGGGCCAAACACAAATTTTGCCCCCCAATCCCCAAAATTTGCATCTAAAACCAAAGAAAACATGTCCTGAATGGCCCTCCACAATTCACCTCTACTGCGCATGCGTAGTGTCAAGGACGTTCCGAAATTGGCGCCATTAATCATTCTTATAACCAGTGCCTGGTAAGCGCTATGTACTCAGCGGGGAGGTATGAGTTCCCAACTCCTGGGAGGGCCATCCCCGTCTGGGTCATTGGTAAGTATAAAAAATATATAAATTACTATAAATTTTTTAACATTTTTATACTGTACCAATGACCCAGACATAGCTGAATAGTAAAAAGGCTGGAGGGCCTAGGACATAGAGCAAGTTGGAATACGCTCAATTATATAAAATATAGTCATCCCCTCTAGGGAAAAAGAAGTATTAGGCCTTACATGTATCTTTCTTATTTATGATAAATTTAAAAGATACAACACCTTCCAAAATTGAGCATCATACATCCATGTACTCTATTAATATCTAGTATAATCCTTATACTAATAATTTTTCAAGTAAGCCAATAAATAAAGAAAGTCTAGAGAATAGAGACTCTTATACTCCTTAAAAGTGTCTGAGGATTGTATAATAACGTCCGTATGACACATGCTATATTTAAAAGCTATACTTTAACAAGAAGGACGCCAACGCCCTATAGCTCACCAACATTCCTCATTGATAGTAACTTTGGCAAACACAAGAACTGTTTCAAACAGGCTCATAACATGTGACAAAGCTTACCTAAACACAACCTCTTAAAAGTAAAACACAGAAACTGACATAAACACTAAGTTAAGCATGAAATTCTGAGCTAAACAGAAAACTAAACGCAACTAAAAATGTCAAGAAAAATGTTTAAAATGCAGGGTATGAGGGGTTAATCATGGAACAATGATACTGAGGAACATATATGATGAATATAAGTGTCATGGGAAGAGAAGGAGCACAGCAGCTGACCTAAACACTAAGTTAAACATGAAATTCCGAGCTAAACAGAAAACTAAACGCAACTAAAAATGTCCAAAAAATGTTTAAAATGCAGGGTATGAGAGGTTAATCATGGAACAATGATACTGAGGAACATGTATGAGAAATATAAGTGCCATGGGAAGAAAAGGAGCACAGCAGCTGACATAAACACTTAGTTAAACATGAAATTCTGAGCTAAACAGAAAACTAAACGCAACTAAAAATGTCAAGAAAAATGTTTAAAATGCAAGGTATGAGGGGTTAATCATGGAACAATGATACTGAGGAACATGTATGATGAATATAAGTGCCGTGGGAAGAACAGGAGCATAGCAGCTGACATAAACACTTAGTTAAACATGAAATTCCGAGCTAAACAGAAAACTAAATGCAACTAAAAATTCCAAGAAAAATGTTTAAAATGCAATGTATGAGGGGTTAATCATGGAACAATGATACTGAGGAACATGTATGATGAAAATAATTGCCATGGGAAGAGAAGGAGCACAGCAGCTGACCTAAACACTAAGTTAAACATGAAATTCCGAGCTAAACAGAAAACTAAACGCAACTAAAAATGTCAAGAAAAATGTTTAAAATGCAGGGTATGAGGGGTTAATCATGGAACAATGATACTGAGGAACATGTATGATGAATATAAGTGCCGTGGGAAGAAAACGAGCACAGCAGCTGACATAAACACTTAGTTAAACATGAAATTCCGAGCTAAACAGAAAACTAAACGCAACTAAAAATTTCAAGAAAAATGTTTAAAATGCAATGTATGAGGGGTTAATCATGGAACAATGATACTGAGGAACATGTATGATGAAAATAATTGCCATGGGAAGAGAAGGAGCACAGCAGCTGACCTAAACACTAAGTTAAACATGAAATTCCGAGCTAAACAGAAAACTAAACGCAACTAAAAATGTCAAGAAAAATGTTTAAAATGCAGGGTATGAGGGGTTAATCATGGAACAATGATACTGAGGAACATGTATGATGAATATAAGTGTCATGGGAAGAGAAGGAGCACAGCAGCTGACCTAAACACTAAGTTAAACATGAAATTCCGAGCTAAACAGAAAACTAAACGCAACTAAAAATGTCAAAAAAATGTTTAAAATGCAGGGTATGAGAGGTTAATCATGGAACAATGATACTGAGGAACATGTATGAGGAATATAAGTGCCGTGGGAAGAAAACGAGCACAGCAGCTGACATAAACACTTAGTTAAACATGAAATTCCGAGCTAAACAGAAAACTAAACGCAACTAAAAATTTCAAGAAAAATGTTTAAAATGCAATGTATGAGGGGTTAATCATGGAACAATGATACTGAGGAACATGTATGATGAAAATAATTGCCATGGGAAGAGAAGGAGCACAGCAGCTGACCTAAACACTAAGTTAAACATGAAATTCCGAGCTAAACAGAAAACTAAACGCAACTAAAAATGTCAAGAAAAATGTTTAAAATGCAGGGTATGAGGGGTTAATCATGGAACAATGATACTGAGGAACATGTATGATGAATATAAGTGTCATGGGAAGAGAAGGAGCACAGCAGCTGACCTAAACACTAAGTTAAACATGAAATTCCGAGCTAAACAGAAAACTAAACGCAACTAAAAATGTCAAAAAAATGTTTAAAATGCAGGGTATGAGAGGTTAATCATGGAACAATGATACTGAGGAACATGTATGAGGAATATAAGTGCCATGGGAAGAAAAGGAGCACAGCAGCTGACCTAAACACTTAGTTAAACATGAAATTCTGAGCTAAACAGAAAACTAAACGCAACTAAAAATGTCAAGAAAAATGTTTAAAATGCAGTGTATGAGGGGTTGATCATGGAACAATGATACTGAGGAACATGTATGATGAATATAAGTGACATGGGAAGAGAAGAAGCACAGCAGCTGACCTAAACATCAAGTTAAACATGAAATTCCGAGCTAAACAGAAAACTAAACGCAACTAAAAATTTCAAGAAAAATGTTTAAAATGCAGGGTATGAGGGGTTAAATCATGGTATAATGATAATAATCATCATATAGCAGCATTATAAAGGCCATGATATGGAAATAGGGTGAGTAAGTGACCTAAACAGAAGCTTTAACATTATTGGACACGTACGCTGACGCCGACCGATCGAGCCATGCCATAAGCTCACACAACTAAAGTTGGTGAGCTAAAAACTAAGGCCTGAATGAATTTTTAAAACATAAACTTCTCACTAAAAAGCCATCCCAGTAACGGCTCAGAATTACTAACTCCGGAGGAGGTATCCCCTTGTTTTCATAGTAAAACAGGTGACCCAAGGGAACACCCTCCGCCCCCACCCCCCCCCCCCCCCCCCCCCTTTTTCTTGCCCTGGGTCAAATAGCCCAGAGCGAAGAGGGCAGCAGAACGGAGTCACTGCCGAAACAGACAGCCTACCTAGCTATAGTAGCAACTGTTAAGTGAATGACATTCTGAGCAGTAGATAATAGACCTAACAATAGAGGCCTCCAGAAATGGACTCAATATTTCTGAGATAAAAATTCATGAATGTGGATGGCTGAGCGCAATGAGCAGCCTTCAAAAATCTATAATAGCGACACTATTAATGTAAGCCCAAGATGTAGAAAGAACTCTTACTTCATGAGCCGAAATCTCAAGCACAACTGCTGAGTCAATGATATACCATAAGCAGTACCAATAGTTAATTGAATCCATTAGCAATAGAATGGAGCATAACGTCCTTCTATTAGGCATCAAAGACAGAAGAAGCTTACGTCCGTAGTAATAAACAGATATCTGTTTATAAATACGTAAACTCTAACCAGACAGAGTAAAGGCCTATGCCCGTACGAAGACGGAAGGACCTTAATAACAATAGGTTCCGGATATTAGGAGCCTGATTCTTAACCAAAAATCCAACCAAAATAGTAAAGGAAGTAGTGATTCCGAAACTACGAAAGTGAGAATCATCCACCGATAGTGCATGAAGCTCAATGACTCTTCAGTAAAAGAGAAGCCAACAGAATTACTGTCTAAAAGGTCAGAATTTGAAAACTACTGTTTCCAGAGGCTCAAATGATTACTTAGCTAAAAAAGAACCGAAGTTAAATTCCATATAGAAATTTAATCTAATGATTCCAAGTCTATTTATCGAAAAGTTACTAACTGACTTAGATAAAGAGACATAAGACTCAATTGTAAACTATCATAGAGTGCATAGGTATGAGATAACATAGACCTATAACCTTAATAGTAACAGGCTGCAGTAGATCTTGTCAAACAAGTATATTAGAAAGTTGCAATGACTAGTATGGAGGGATCAACAATATCAACATAGTGATCCCTAAACCAACGACGGAAGAGCCTCCACTTTAGCCGCATAGTATAGCGAAGAAGAGGTTCTCCTACAGTAAAAAAAAATCGCGTCCAAAACTCGTCCAGTACAATGCTTACAATGCAATAAGGACCACACAACGGAATACGTGAAGGTTGAGACCTTGCGGGTTGTGATAAAGATGACACGATTTTCCCCAGCGAAAGAAGATCTTCTCATAGAGGAAGTTTTCGCGTTAAGTCCCACAGTAGACATCTGAGTAAATTTACCGACGGTCTCTGTGAAGACAGAGATGCTATCAACAGAAATGTATTGTGGTTGTTTATCTTAGCAATACTTGCTGAAACAACAGCGCAGGAGGATACGCATATCCTATCATTCCGTCCTATTAGATCAATAGAGCGTTAACAACATAAGCTCAGAGATCCGGACATGCAAAACACATACGTCTGCAATTGATTAGCAAGTTGTGTCGTAAATAAATTATCATTGGGCGCTCCCACTGATAGCAAATCTGATTGAATACTTGTTTGTTGAGAGTCCATTCTGATGGCAACAAGCGACCCATACGTGAAAGGGAGTCCGGTAATACAATCAGACGACCCGGAATATGACGGACCGAAGCAGAACTTGGCATACTATAACAAACGGAAGGATTCTTTCCGTTAAATTGAATAACGGAATCGAATGAGTGCCTCCCTGGTTCCGGAGATACGCAACTACTGTCGTATTATCGGACAGGATTTGGACATGCGTTTCTGAATAATGTTCATCCAATGACATAAATCAAGCCTAAATAACATTATTCCGTGGAAGATAAGTGCTTGCCTAGAGACTGCGGTACCCAAAGACCCTGGCACTTCGAATCCGTTGGGATCAATATTGTACCCCAACCCGTTTGACTGGCAACCGTCATAATATAAAACTCGGATCCGGCAACTGCAGTGGCACTCTCTGAGTCAACCACCGAATGTTTGCCCCAGTCTGAATCTCTTGCTACACTTGATAGACAAGAGAACGTGTATATCGAGCAATTTAAGGATTGCTGAAAAGTTGCCATCGAAGAGAAGCTTCTCCGAGACCGAAGCGACTCTGAGAGAGTTCTTCACCTTACTATCCACGCGCGTGGATTTAGCTAGGGCTGCGTCACGTCTAACCAACTCCAGGTTGCCACTGAAGGGCGGAGTTATACGTGGAAAAACTACTGCCCTTGAAAGAAACCACATTGAGGATCATATCTCGGAATTCTTTCTCTTGAAGACGTAATGATAACGCCTCAGTAAGGTGGATTACGTATGATAAAGCGTCTAAGTTAAGTCTGTTAGACATCATTGTCATTTCCAACATAGTGGTTGGAAAAGACATAGACGGCGAAAAAGATAAATTCCAGTCTTTAACCATGCCGTCTAGACGCATATGAACTCTCGATATGCCCTGTTCTGCCAAAATAAAATTATTCCTAGAAATGATAAAAGGCAGAATAGAGCATTGCGGACAAGAAACTAAACTATCATGCTTGGTAGCAGGCTTATATATATATAGCGTCGATAAATAATACAAATGTTCTAATGACATTATTGGACTGTGTCGGTAAGTGAGGGACAATGTCCCTGAACCGATCCAAAATTCCGTGTCCAATGACGCTATAAGTCTCTTATTCAACATCGCAGCAATGTAGTTCGAAGGAACAACCTCTGGAAGATAATGCCGGAAGAAATGTATGGCAGCTTCCGTTGTTCCGAAAGGGAAAGCTCGAAATCATCCGAATCCCTTTCGCCATCCTGTCGGACCCTATAAAGCGATCGGTCATCCGAACCTGATGCAACAGCGGAGCGCACCGACCCAGCGCCGTCGGATAATTCCTGATCCGACCGAGAATCTGTCGATTGCTGGGATGCTGCGATAAACTGTGCTAACTTGGATAGCACGTCCGTCACTGAGGCCTGTGGAGAAGCGGTCTTACGATGCATTGCCGCTGGAAGCTCCGTGATCGTTACCCCATGCATACTTCTATTATGCGAGCGAACGGAGTGTATAGGCCTCGTGTCCCTTGGCTACCGGATGGCGTGACCTGTTCGCCGTGGAATCACTGAATGATGAAAGTGGTCGGATACTCGAGTCACGTAGCCAATGTGCGGTCGTGTGCGCTGCTGTGAGGATGAGGAAGCATTATCGACAGTCTCTCGGACTGTCAATATAACGGAGCGTCCCGAGCGACGGAGATATGCTCCGAATGCGAAATATCTGAACCACAACATGCGATCCCCTATGTCGTTGTACGAGAGAGGGACCTCTCTCGCTCACAGCCCGGACGGACCTGGACGAGCCAGGAACCGGACTAACAGGCTTCCTCCGATCTGTCCTCAATCCGTTGTCACTGGGTGAGTATTAAAGTTATTATAGTGCTCGCAACACCCAAATCTCCTTCCTAGACCGCAACGGACGAACCCGGCTGCCGAACCATTCGATGAATGGACACTACACCGGGTGAGCTAGCGAATGTCACTCCGTCGATCCTACAAGGGACCTCTTAGGCGATAGACATATTCCATGAGCACTTATTGCCGCTAGCTCTTCATTAACTATGACGACAGAGGCACACTTTGAAAGACATCTCCGTAACTTTGCGAACAAGAAACCAGAAATGCTTGGTAATAGCAAGCATATAATAATATATATAGCGTCGTTCAATAATTCGAAAGTTTGTGTGACATTATTGGACTATGTCGGAACTGAGGGACGAAGTCCCTGAACCAAACCAAAAATTTCTAAGTCCACCGACGCTATCAGTTTCTTATCCGGCATCGCAGCATTCTGGTCCGACGAAAGAACCTGTAGAAGATAAAGTCAGATGACATACACAACAGCATATGTAGTTCCGTAAGGGAAAGCTCGAAATCCTCCGAATCCCTTTCGGCATCCCGTCGGACCGGATGAAATTTTCGGACGTCCGTACCTGCTTGCGCGGAGCGTCCCGACCCAGCATCGTCGGATAATACATGATGCGACAGATTCAGTCGTTGCTGGGATGCTGCGATAAGCTGTGCTATTTGGGATAGCACGTCCGTCACCGAGGCCTGTGCAGTAGCGGTCTTACGATGCATTGCCGCCGGAAGCTCCGTGTACGTTGACTCCCTCACACTTTCTTATGCGAACGTCCGGAGTCTGCAGGCCTCGTGTCCTGGCTACCGGATGGTGTGACCTGGTCGCCGATGATTCTCTGATTGGCGAAGCTGACTGGATATCCGAGGTCACGTAGCCAAGAGCGGTCGTGTGCGCTACCATGAGAATGAGGAAGTCTTATTGACAGTCTCTCCGGACTGACTATATGTCGGAGCGTTCCGAGTGGCGGACGTATGCTCTGAATGCGACACATTTTGTACCACAACATCTGGGGCCAGATGTTGCTGTACGAGAGAGGGGCCTCTCTCGCTCGCCGTCTGGATGGACCTGGACGAGCTAGGAACCGGACTAAAAGGCTTCCTCTGTTCTCCCTCTAATCCGCCGTCACTGGGTGTGCATTTGGTTGATTTATAGTGCTCGCATCACCCCAAAACTCCTTCTAGACCGCAATGGATGAACCCGGCTGCCGAACCATTCGATGAATGGATGCTACACCGGGTGAGCTAGCGGACGTCAAAGGCCGTCGAACCTACTAGGGTCCTCTTAGGCAATTGGCGTATTACATGAGCACTTTTCCGCTAGCTCTTCATTAATTGTGACGACGGAGGCACACTTTTGGAAGACATCACGGATACATCACCCTAATCTTGATCGTCTGAAATAGAAATTGATAAAGTAGAGTGACCCTGCAGGGAAAGGACCGGAATGTCCAATTCCCCACTAACATACCGTGACACACGCTTCCCATGTTGTCATCGAAATTATCACATACAGAACAGGTGTTAGTGCGAGTACACTGACTACATATACAATGATTATAAAAGTCAGAGGAAGATTTCCTCTTATTACAATTGACCAAAATCCTTTCAATGTGAAAAGAAAACAAAGTCCTAGTACTCGCACCAACCCCTGACAATCAAAATACATAATAATATGATCCATTAACATAGAAAAAATAATTGAAATCAAAAAATTTTGAAAAAATATTTTTTCAGAACAGCCCAAGTTTCTGAAAAGTAACGTTGAGCCCCAATGGATCCCAAGCCTAAGTGTGGACAAAAATTTTAAAAATATTTTAAACAATTTATGCAACACTAACGAACAATAATAACTGAGATTTACAAGCACAAAGATCAGTCAGATGTTAACTGATGAAGGGCCAAACTAAGAACGATTAATGGCGCCAATTTTGGAACGTCCTTGACACTGCGCATGCGCAGTAGAGGTGAAGTGTGGAGGGCCATTCAGGACATGTTTTCTTTGGTTTTAGATGCAAATTTTGGGGATTGGGGGGCAAAATTTGTGTTTGGCCCTATATTTTAAGAGTTAGCACCAGCTATGTCTGGGTCATTGGTACAGTATAAAAATATGGATTTTAGGTCGTTGAATAACTCGGCAATGCATATTGCCTAGGGTTAATTAAAGTTGTGTTATGGTACCTGCACTTCAAAACAAAGCTCAAATATGGGCTTCCAGCACTCCACCAATTAAATCTTCTGGTTCAGTAATCAGTCATAGAACTGGAATGTGTTTGCATATCCCAACTCTTTTGTTGATGAGATGAGAACATGTAATAAATGCAATGTTAGGCTAACAGAGCTCTTTCCAATGAGTGTGTTACAAATAGCATATTAGGCCACACAATGTAGATCTTCTGTTTCTCAGGCCATTATTTGTGAAACTGCATGCGGGCAAGCGTTTTTTTATTTTATTTTTTATTTCAGTAATTACTTCTTTGCCATCAAAAGTGCATGTTCTTGGTTCAGGTTTTAGGCCTCATAATCTACAGAATAGCATGCGTGGTGGTGTATTTCTTCCCTTGAGTGCAAGAAGGCTTTGCAATGCTAAAGCATTGCAAAGCCTTCTTGCACTCAATGGACAAATTCATCAATTTTTTTAACTTGGGTAAAATATCAGACATAAACTATTTAATTTTAATTTTTTTAAAGTTTAAATTGTTTATAAAAAGGGAGCATGCGGCAGCCAAAAGGACCATGCTAGAGGGCCTGAGAAACAGATTTTTAATTTTTTTAGGCCTTAACAGCTGAATGAAATAAAGTCATGAGATGAGATAATAGCACCTTTCTTGGCATTTAACCCTTTACCTCTTAGAACACGAGAGGCCCTTTTCCGGCTCAGGGACATGATACAACATCATTTCATAAAGTAGGATGGTTGTTAAGTGAATGTGTGGGGTACATCAATCAATATTTTCAATGTACCACTCCAAGAAATCTTGTTCCATTTTAAACATTTTTTATTGTTTACTGGGGGGTAGAGAGCACAAACAAAGGAATATCCACACAAAACAAATACTTGGAGTCAAGTGACTATTCAGCTTATACAGGGACTCTCAAACGTCAATACAGTGGAGCCCATTTAATTGGATATCTCTTAATTGTATATCCCTGTTAACTGAATATAATTTCCCAACACAAAACTATTTACCATACCTCCATTACAAATTTGATCTGTTTATTGAATATAGGTTATAGACTAAACTCCTGTTAATTGAATAAATGAAAGTGTCAATGACACTGTAGCTTAACTTGTGTGTTGTGTTTGATGAAAAGGATAATGTTCAATGTTTATAAAAGGATTATGAAATAAGACAAGAATTGTGATAATTGGGAATATGTTCATTTCTGTTCCCTGTATGCTATGTTTATGATAAAAATAATATGAGGTGTACACTGTACTAAAGATCTGAGGGGTGGGTTAATATGACCTCACAGTTAATATATGTGGCCCTCACAGTTAACATATATCAACAAAATTACAATGAAATTATTCCAAAATGAGTCATCCTATCAAGTTACATTAAAATCCCTTCATAAATATGGCCTGTACACTGTGCTAAAGGTTTTCGGGCTTCGGGCCCCTGTAGCCATCAGTTTCCCAATTGCGTCCAAAGGGGACGTTCTCATCTAGACATTATATGAAGTCAACCTACCAAGTTACAATGAAATCCCTCCATAAATACGACCTGTAGACTGTGCTAAAGGTTTTCGGGCTTCAGTCAGCCATCAAGGCAGAATGATCGTGACCAAAAGGGGACGTTCTCATCTGGACACTATTTGGAGTCATCCTACCAAGCTACAATAAAATCCCTTCATAATTATGACCTGTAGACTGTTCTAAAGGTTTTCGGGCTTTGGGCCCCTGAAGCCGTCACAGTTGCCCACTCATGTCCAAAAGGGGACGTTCTCATCTAGATATTATATGAAGTCAACCTACCAAGTTACAATGAAATCCCTGCATAAATATGACCTTAGACTGTGCTAAAGGTTTTCGGGCTTCGGGCTCGGGCAGCCATCATGGTTGAATGATCGCAACCAAAGGGGACAATCTCATCTGGGCATCATCTGGAGTGATCCTGCGAAGTTACAATGAAATCCCTTCATAAATATGACCTGTAGACTGTGTTCAAGGTTTTCGGGCTTCGGGCACCTGTAGCCATCACAGTTGACCAATCACGACCAAAAGGGGATGTCATCATCTAGGCATTATATGGAGTCAACCTAACAATGTTACAATGAAATCCTTCTATAAATATAAACTTTTGCCTATGCTAAAGGTTTTGGGGCTCGGGCACCCATCAAGGCTGAATGATCACGGCCAAAATGGGACGTTCTCATCTTGACCTTATTTGGAGTCAACCTACGAAGTTACAATGAAATCCCTTCATAAATATGACCTGTAGACAGTGCTAAAGGTTTTTGGGCTTCGGGCACCTTTAGCCGTCAAAGTTGCCCAAACATGTCCAAAAGGGGACGTTCTCATCTAGGCATTATATGAAGTCAACCTACCAAGTTACAATGAAATCCCTTCACAAATATGACTTGTAGACTGTGCTTAAGGTTTTCGGGCTTTGGGTTCGGGCAGCCATCATGGTTGAATAATCGCAACCAAAGGGGACAATCTCATCTGGGCATCATCTGGAATGATCCTATGAAGTTACAATGAAATCCCTTCATAAATATGGCCTGTAGACTGTGCTCAAGGTTTTTGGGCTTCGGGCACTTGTAGCCAACACAGCTGACCAATTACGACCAAAAGGGGATGTCATCATCTAGGCATTATATGGAGTCAACCTAATAGGTTACAATGAAATCCTTCCATAAATATGACCTTTTACCTATGCTAAAGGTTTTTGGGCTCGGGCACCCATCAAGGCTGAATGATCGCGATCAAAAGGGGACGTTCTCATCTAGACATTATTTGGAGTCATCCTACCAAGTTACAATGAAATCCCCTCATAAATATGACCTGTAGACTGTGCTAAAGGTTTTCGGGCTTCGGGCACCTTTAGCTGTCACAGTTGCCCAATCATGTCCAAAAGGGGACGTTCTCACCTAGACATTACATGAAGTTAACCAACCAAGTTACAATGAAATCCCTTCATAAATATGACCTGTAGACTGTGCTAAAGGTTTTCAGGCTTCGGGCTTGGGCAGCCATCATGGGTGAATGATCGCACGTTCTCATCTAGACATTATATAAAGTTAACCTACCAAGTTACAATGAAATCCCTTCATAAATATGACCTGTAGACTGTGCTAAAGGTTTTTGGGCTTCGGGCTTGGGCAGCCATCATGGTTGAATGATCGCAACCATAGGGGACAATCTCATCTGAGCATCATCTGGAGTGATCCTAAGAAGTTACAATGAAATCCCTTCATAAATATGACCTGTAGACTGTGCTCAAGGTTTTCGGGCTTCGGGCACTTGTAGCCATCACAACTGACCAATCACGACCGAAAGGGGATGTCATCATCTAGGCATTATATGGAGTCAACCTAACAGGTTACAATGAAATCCTTCTATAAATATGACCTTTTGCCTATGCTAAAGGTTTCTGGGCTCGGACACCCATCAAGGCTGCATGATCGCGATCAAAATGGGACGTTCTCATCTAGACATTATTTGGAGTCATCCTGCCAAGTTACAATGAAATCATTTCATAAATATGACCTCTAGACTGTGCTAAAGGTTTTCGGGCTTCGGGCTTCGGGCTCCTGTAGCCGTCACAGTTGCCCAATCACGTCCAAAGGGGGACTTTCTCATCTAGACATTGTATGAAGTCAACCCACCAAGTTACAATGAAATTCCTCAATAAATATGACCTGTAGACTGCGCTAAAGGTTTTCGGGTTTTGGGCTCGGGCAGTCGTCACGGTTGGCAGATCATGCCCAAATGGGGAAATTCGCATCTAGACATCATAAGGAGTCATCCTACCAAGATACAATGAAATCCCTCCACATTAAACATGACCTGCAGACTGTGCTAAAAGTTTTTAGGTTTCGGGCTTGGGCAGCCATCACGGTTGATAGATCATGCCCAAAAGGGGACGTTCTCGTCTAGGTACTATACAGAGGCATCCTACCAAGTTACAATGAAATCCGTTCATAAATACGACCTGTAGACTGTGCTAATGGTTTTCGGGTTTTGGGCTCGGGCAGCCATACCGGTTGCCCGATCGCGACCAAAAGGGGACGTTCTCATCTAGACATGACCCCAAACCTGCATATGAAATTTCGTGACGATCAGACAAGAACTGCGGGGTGTAGCCCGTGCTAAAGGAAATGTGAACAGACGTCACAGACGTCACAGACTCACAGACTAACAGACTCACAGACTAACAGACTTCCGCACGCGTGATGGCAATAGCTTATCTTGACTATGTCAAGTGAAGCTAAAAATCTTGTAACATGTCGAGAAATTACCCCGACTCTCCCCAGTTTTCCTTTAGTTATACTTATTTGGCTTCAGTACATTCAATATAGGCATTTAATCTATTATATCTTGTTTGACAGAGCTCATGGAGCTCTGTCAAACAAGATATAATAAAAGAAATGCTAAGTTTATCTCGAGAATACAGGAAAGTGATGCAATCCCTGTTAATTGAATACTCCTGTTAAATGAATAATTTTCGTTGGCAAAGTGGCTATTCAATTAACAGGGTTACACTGTAGTAATTTTCCATACTTTTTCAGGCTTTTGGTTTCTAACATTAAGATTTCATTATTAATGATAAACTTACCAACAACAGAATTTTTGGGCAACTGGCGATCCCATCTTGGACCAATGTCAAAATCATCATCATCATCATCTGAGGAATGACTAGAGGCTAAATCTAAACTACCGCGACCAACTGAGAGTTCACTGTCAGAGTCGGAATCATTACTTCTCTTATGATCAATTTCACCAGTGTCTGGATCTGAAGAAAACAAAAAGTTAAAAAATTTATAGTAATTTATATATTTTTTATACTTACCAATGACCCAGACATAGCTGGTGCTAACTCTTAAAATATAGGGCCAAACACAAATTTTGCCCCCCAATCCCCAAAATTTGCATCTAAAACCAAAGAAAACATGTCCTGAATGGCCCTCCACACTTCACCTCTACTGCGCATGCGCAGTGTCAAGGACGTTCCGAAATTGGCGCCATTAATCATTCTAATAACCAGTGCCTGGTAAGCGCTATGTACTCAGCGGGGAGGTAAGAGTTCCCAACTCCTGGGAGGGCCATCCCTGTCTGGGTCATTGGTAAGTATAAAAAATATATAAATTACTATAAATTTTTTAACATTTTTATACTGTACCAATGACCCAGACATAGCTGAATAGTAAAATGGCTGGAGGGCCAAGGACATAGAGCAAGATGGAATACGCTCAATTATATAAAATAGAGTCATGCCCTCTAGGGAAAAAGAAGTATTAGGCCTTACATGTATCTTTCTTATTTATGATAAATTAGAAAGATACAACACCTTCCAAAATTGAGCATCATACATCCATGTACTCTATTAATATCTAGTATAATCCTTATACTAATAATTTTTAAAGTAAGCCAATAAATAAAGTAAGTCTAGAGAATAGAGACTCTTTATACTCCTTAAAAGTGTCTGAGGATTGTATAATAATGTCCGTTGACACGTGCTATATTCAAAAGCTATACTTTAAAAACTAAGACCTGAATGAATTTTTAAAACATAAACTTCTCACTAAACAACCATCCCAATAACAGCTCAGAATTACTAACTCCGGAGGAGGTATCCCCTTGTTTTCATAGTAAAACAGGTGACCCAAGGGAACACCCTCCCCCCCCCCCCCCCCCCTTTTTCTTGCCCTGAGTCAAATAGCCCAGAGCGAAGAGGGCAGCAGAACGGAGTCACTGCCGAAACAGACAGCCTACCTAGCTATAGTAGCAACTGTTAAGTGAATGACATTCTGAGCAGTAGATAACAGACCTAACAATAGAGGCCTCCAGAAATGGACGCAATATTTCTGAGATAAAAATTCATGAATGTGGATGGCTGAGCGCAATGAGCAGCCTTCAAAAATCTATAATAGCGACACTATTAACGTAAGCCCAAGATGTAGAACTCTTACTTCATGAGCCGAAATCTCAAACACAACTGCTGAGTCAATTATATACCATAAGCAGTATCGATAGTTAATTGAATCCATTAGCAATAGAATGGAGCGTAACGTCCTTCTATTAGGCATCAAAGACAGAAGAAGCTTACGCCCGTAGTAATAAACAGATATCTGTTTATAAATACATAAACTCTAACCGGACAGAGTAAAGGCCTATGCCCGTACGAAGACGGAAGGACCTTAATAACAATAGGTTCCGGATATTAATTAGGAGCCTGACTCTTATGCAAAAATCCAACCTAAATAGTAAAGGAAGTAGTGATTCCGAAACTACAAAAGTGAAAATCATCCACCGATAGTGCATGAAACTTACTGACTCTTCAGTAAAAGAGAAGCCAACAGAATTACTGTCTAAAAGGTCAGAATTTGAAAACTACTGTTTCCAGAGGCTCAAATGATTACTTAGCCAAATAAGAACCGAAGTTAAATTCCATATAGGAATTTAATCTAATGATTCCAAGTCTATTTATCGAAAAGTTACTAACTGACTTAGATAAAGAGACATAAGACTCAATTGTAAACTATCACAGAGTGCATAGGTATGAGGTAACATAAACCTATAACCTTAATAATAACAGGCTGCAGTAGATCTTGTCAAACAAGTATACTAAAAAGTTGCAATGACTAGTATGGAGGGATCAACAATATCAACATAGTGATCCCTACAGCAACGACGGAAGAGCCTCCACTTTAGCCGCATAGTATAGCGAAGAAGAGGTTCTCCTATAGTAAGAAATCGCGTCCAAAGCTCGTCCAGTACAATGCTTACAATGCAATAAGGACCACACAACGGAATACGTGAAGGTTGAGACCTTGCGGGTTGTGATAAAGATGACACGATTTTACCCAGCGAAAAAAGATCCTCTCATGGAGGAAGATTTCGCGTTAAGTCCCACAGTAGACATCAGAGTAAATTTACCCACGGCCTCTGTGAAGACAGAGATGCTATCAACAGAAATGTATTGTGGTTGTTTATCTTAGCAATACTTGCTGAAACAACAGCGCAGGAGGATACGCATATCCTATCATTCCGTCCTATTAGATCAATAGAGCGTTAACAACATAAGCTCAGAGATCCGGACAAGCAAACACATACGTCTGCAATTGACAAGCAAGTTGTGTCGTAAATAAATTATCATTGGGTGCTCCCATTGACAGCAAATCTGATTAAATACTTGTTTGTTGAGAGTCCATTCTGACGGCAACAAGCGACCCATAAGTGAACGGGAGTCCGGTAATACAATCAGACGACCCGGAATATGACGGACCGAAGCAGAACTTGGTGTACTATAACAAACAGAAGGATTCTTTCCATTAAATTGAATAAGTGCCTCCCTGGTTCTGGAGATACGCCACTACTGTCGAATTAACGGACAGGATTTGGACATGCGTTTCTGAATAATGTTCATCCAATGACATAAAGCAAGCCTAAAAAAACATTATTCCATGGAAGATAAGTGCTTGCTTAGAGACTGCGGAACCCAAAGACCCTGGCACTTCGAATCCGTTGGGATCAATATTATATCCCAACATGTTTGACTGGCCGTCATAATTATAAAACTCGGATCCGGCAACTGCAGTGGCACTCTCTGAGTCAACCACCGAATGTTTGCCCCAGTCTGAATCTCTTGCTACACTAGATAGACAAGAGAACGTGTAAATCGAGCAATTCATGGATTGCTGAAAAGTTGCCGTCGAAGAGAAGCTTCTCCGAGAACGAAGCGACTCTGAGAGAGTTTTTCACCTTACTATCCACGCGCGTGGATGTAGCTAGGGCTGCGTCACGTCTAACCAACTCCAAGCAGCCACTGAAGGGCGGAGTTATACGTGAACAAACTACTGCCCTCAAAAGAAATCACATTGAGGATAATATCCCGGAATTCTTTCTCTTGAAGACGTAATGATAACGCCTCAGTAAGGTGGATTACGTATGATAAAGCGTCTAAGTTAAGTCTATTAGACATCATTGTCATTTCCAACATTGTGGTTGGAAAAGACATAGACGGCGAAAAAGAATATTTCCAGTCTTTAACCACGCCGTCTAGACGCATATGAACTCTCGGTATGCCCTGTTCTGCCAAAATAAATTATTCGTATAAATGATAAAAGGCAGAAATGAGCATTGCGGACAAGAAACTAAACTATCATGCTTGGTAGCAGGCTTATATATATATATAGCGTCGATAAATAATACACATGTTCTAATGACATTATTGGACTGTGTCGGTAAGTCAGGGACAATGTCCCTGAACCGATCCAAAATTCCGTGCCCAATGACGCTATAAGTCTCTTATCCAACATCGCAGCAATGTAGTCCGAAATAACAATCACTGGAAGATAATGCCGGAAGATATGTATGGCAGCTTCCGATGCTACGAAAGGGAAAACTCAAAATCTTTCGAATCCCTTTCGCCATCCCGTCGGACCCTATAAAGCGTTCGGTCGTCCGTACCTGATGCAACCGCGGACCGCACCGACCCAGCGCCGTCAGATAATTCCTTATTCGACCAAGAAACTGTTGACTGCTGGGATGCTGTGAAAAAACTGTGCTAACTCGGATAGCACGTCCGTCACTGAGGCCTGTGGAGAAGCGGTCCTACGATGCATTGCCGCTGGAAGCTCCGTGATCGTTACCCCGTGCATACTACTAATATGCGAGCGAACGGAGTGTATACGCCTCGTGCCCTTGGCTACTGGATGGCGTGATCTGTTCGCCGTGGAATCACTGAATGACGAAACTGATCGGATACTCGAGGTCACGTAGCCAATGTGCGGTCGTGTGCACTGCTGTGAGGATGAGGAAGCATTATCGACAGTCTCTCGGACTGTCAATATAACGGAGCGTCCCGAGCGACAGACATATGCTCCGAATGTAAAATATCTGAACCACAACATGCGGTCCCCTATGTTGTTGGACGAGAGAGGGACCTCTCTCGCTCACAGCCCGGACGGACCTGGACAAGCCAGGAACCGGACTAACAGGCTTCCTCCGATCTGTCCTCAATCCGGCGTCACTGGGTGAGTACTAAAGTAATTATAGTGCTCGCATCACCCAAATCTCCTTCCTAGACAGCAACGGACGAACCCGGCAGCCGAACCATTCGATGAATGTACGCTACACCGGGTGAGCTAGCGAATGTCACTCCGTCGATCCTACAAGGGACCTCTTAGGCGATAGACATATTCCATGAGCACTTATTGCCGCTAGCTCTTCATTAACTATGACGACAGGGGCACACTTTTGAAAGACATCTCCGTAACTTTGCGAACAAGAAACCAGAAATGCTTGGTAATAGCAAGCATATAATAATAAAAAGATATAGTGTCGTTCAATAATTCGAAAGTTTGTGGGACATTATTGGACTATGTCGGAACTGAGGGACGATGTCCCTGAACCGAACCAAAAATTTCTAAGTCCACCGACGCTATCAGTTTCTTATCCGACATCGCAGCATTCTGGTCCGATGAAAGAACCTGTAGAAGATCAAGTCAGATGACATACACAACAGCATATGTTGTTCCGAAAGGGAAAGCTCGAAATCCTCCGAATCCCTTTCGGTATCCCGTCGGACCGGATGAAATTTTCGGATGTCCGTACCCGCTTCCGCGGAGCGTCCCGACCCAGCATCGTCGGATAAAACATATGCGACAGATTCAGTTGTTGCTGGGATGCTGAGATAAGCTGTGCTATTTAGAATAGCACGTCCGTCCCCGAGGCCTGTGCAGTAGCGGTCTTACGATGCATTGCCGCCGGAAGCTCCGTGTACGTTGACTCCCGCACACTTTCCTATGCGAACGTCCGAAGTCTGCAGGCCTCGTGTCCCTGGCTACCGGATGGTGTGACCTGGTCGCCGATGATTCTCTGACTGGCGAAGCTGACTGGATATCCGAGGTCACGTAGCCAAGAGCGGTCGTGTGCGCTACCATGAGAATGAGGAAGCCTTATTGACAGTCTCTCCGGACTGACTATATGTCGGAGCGTCCCGAGCGATGGACGTATGCTCCGAATGCGAAACATTTTGTACCACAACATCTGGGGCCAGATGTTGTTGTACGAGAGAGGGGCCTCTCTCGCTCGCCGTCCGGATGGACCAGAACGAGCTATGAACCGGACTAAAAGGCTTCCTCCGTTCTCCCTCTAATCAGCCGTCACTGGGTGTGCATTTGGTTGATTTATAGTGCTCGCATCACCCCAAAACTCCTTCTAGACCGCAACGGACGAACCCGGCTGCCGAACCATTCGATGAATGGACGCTACACCAGGCGAGCTAGCGGACGTCAAAGGCCGTCGAACCTACTAGGGTCCTCTTAGGCAATTGGCGTATTTACATGAGCACTTTTCCGCTAGCCCTTCATTAATTGTGACGACGGAGGCACACTTTTGGAAGACATCACAGATACATCACCCTAATCTTGATCGTCTGAAATAGAAATTGATAAAGTAGAGTGACCCTGCGGGGAAAGGACCGGAATGTCCAATTCCCCACTAACATACCGTGACATACGCTTCCCATGTTGTCATCGAAATCATCAGATACAGAACAGGAGTTAATGCGAGTACACTGACCACATACAGAATGATTATAAAAGTCAGAGGAAGACTTCCTCTTATCACAATTGATCAAAATCCTTTCAATGTGAAAAGAAAACAAAGTCCTGGTACTCGCACCAACCCCTGACAATCAAAATACATAATAATAATATGATCCATTAACATAGAAAAAATAATTGAAATCAAAATATTTTGAAAAAATATTTTTTCAGAACAGCCCAAGTTTCTGAAAAGTAACGTTGAGCCCCAATGGATCCCAAGCCTAAGTGTGGACAAAAATTTTAAAAATATTTTAAACAATTTATGCAACACTTACGAACAATAATAATGTATCTAGTTATGATTAAATTAACATCAAGATATTATTTTCAAGAAATCCCCCCCCTCACACAGAGGGCTGTTGTAAATGTAAACAATGAGTGTAAAAACACTAAAATAAGACTCCAGGCACCCAGGCCCGAAATCAGCTACCAAAAATACACTATCTGATGCAAAACAGAGACTTCCAGGGAAGAAACTGCAGAACATCAGATGGTAGATGCAGAACACAACGCCTAACCACCCGTAGGTGAAGACGTAAACATGGGGAAAAGAACAGAATTCATTCTGTTATTCAGCTAAAACTCCCAAGAAATTTTAGTAATAATAATTACAGAAACTATGCCAAAAGCATGGGAGAATAGCAAGAGGGGACTTAAAGGAAAGGGAGAGAGGAAAACACTGAAAAATCAGTGTAACTGAATAACAAGAATGACAACAAAATGGCTGCTGCCTCGAAAATAAGTAACTTAACATAATTTCATTAAAAAATTTTAAGTTACAGCCCTGATAATATTCTGTCACACATTTTTCCTCTCCTCCTTCTCTATCCTCCTTAGAATCACCATTTCACTAATATTTATGTGTCTGGCATCATTTAAACTGAGATTTACAAGCACAAAGATCAGTCAGATGTTAACTGATGAAGGGCCAAACTTAGAATGATTAATGGCGCCAATTTCGGAACGTCCTTGACACTGCGCATGCGCAGTAGAGGTGAAGTGTGGAGGGCCATTCAGGACATGTTTTCTTTGGTTTTAGATGCAAATTTTGGGGATTGGGGGGCAAAATTTGTGTTTGGCCCTATATTTTAAGAGTTAGCACCAGCTATGTCTGGGTCATTGGTACAGTATAAAAATATATTAATTTTTAAAAATCTACATTAAAAGGAATCAATGTCCATTTAAACAAGAGGCCTCATGGGGCCTGAGGTGCTCACCTGACAATAGTTGTGAACAGAAAGATTTTATTAGCATCTATAGCTAGTTAACACTACAGAGGAATGAAGTTATTTAATTATTTATAACTCTGTTGTCCATGTCAGATGATTTTTTTCTAGTACTGGGATGCTACCAGACATAATGCTCCGATTTCCAGAAATGCAAAACTTGGGTGTCCAAATATCAACATTCGAACTAAACTTGAACAAACTTGAGTCTGAGCCTTTCCCTTCCACCACCAAAATGCTGTATACCAAATGTGAAAGCATTCTGATTGGGGGATCTGAAGGAGAAGATTTTTAAAGAAATATCTTCATATTGCACAGTGCTAAATTCAGGCTACCACAGCGAGCCCAAATATTAACCCAGGGACTCTATTTGAACAAACTTGAATCTGATCCTACTAAAGATGCTGCATACCAAATAGGAAAGCATTCTGAATGGTGGCTCTCAAGAAGAAGATTTTTAAAGATCATTCCCCATCTTACCTGTATTGAGCCCAAATATAAAGGTGCCCATGGGGATACAGGAAATTTTTTTTTCCATGAACTTTGTTTGAACAAACTTGATTCTACACCTCAAAAGGAAGCTCCATACCAAATACCAAGTCATTGTAAGCATTGGTTCATGAGAAGAAGATTTTTTAAGAATTTTGGTGGATTTCCCCCACCCCCTCCCTATGAGATTAGGCAAGTTGATTTGAAAAAAAAAAACAAATTGCGATGTCAGAACAAGCAATCACCTCGAATCTAACTAAAATTGGTTCAGCGGTTTAGGAGAGGCAGGTGGAAATGCCATATTCAGGGACAGCGGATGACAGACGTCAGGTGGTGAGTGATCACTATAGCTCATTCTGACTTTCAGTCAGGTGAGCAAATAAACTGATCTGCAAGTTTCAGATATAAATCTATTATTCAACAAGGCAGTGCTAAACTTAACCTTTTTCCTCACAAACTAGAACAATCTGCTTTTTGTACCATAGTGGAACCTATTTGAGCAGCCACTTTTTCAGTGAAAAATAATCAATTAACAGAATTCAGTTAATATGAATTTAGTAAATTTTCATATTTTTGAGATCTATCATTTATTTATTGTAAACTCAATGACACCTTTAACTCTCAAGGGCCTAATTCTGATTTTGATAATTTTTTAATACAAAGGAACAGGTGCCCCAATATGCATTGTTTGGGTCAACTCGAAACTTGTTTTCTAAGTACCCTGTCAGTTGTTTCAAGGCAAGTCTTGGCTGCCTCTGTAGGCAGCCAAGGATTGACTAGAAATAACTGCAAAGCCACAGGAGGTAGACTTGCAATGTATAGCAAAAATGTGCCAAAAACTTCCAAGCCACTGAGGGTTAACAGTTTGGTAATACTGTGTCAGAACTCTAGTGATCGGCTATGCAATTATTTTAGAATACTTTGAGCTGTGTCAAAAGTGATATACATTAACAGAATAAATGTTTTTCTTGGACATGATGAGCATAGAAAGGTTGAAAATGTGTGAGAATTCAGTTGTCGGAATAACTTGACAGATTATAAAAATTTTGTTCTCGATGAAAATGAAGTTTACTCCATAACCTATCTGCATTCATTCTGCCAAAGCATGTCATTGTACCAACATATGTGAAAACTTTAAATCTTAAGGATGTGGGAAATTGCCCCCAAATTCGACTTATCTTTCTAAGGGCCTGATGGTGACTCTTTTCAGGTCTGGGCAGCCAAGAACAGAAGTAGAATCAACTGTCAGTGTGAATCAAGTAATGCCCGAAAGAATTGTCCATGATGTTGAATATCTGTTCTGCTGAAATCACTGAGCTTATGAAGTCAGTATTGGCCTTAGAGGGTTAATCATTAAATGAAAGTGTCAATGACACTGTAGCTTAACTTGTCTGTGTGTTGTGTTTGATGAAAAGGATAATGTTCAATGTTTATGAAAGGATTATGAAATAAGACAAGGATTGTGATAATTGGGAATATGTTAATTTCTGTTCCCTGTATGCTATGTTGTAATAAAAAATAATATGAGATGTAGACTGTACTAAAGAACTGAGGGGTGGGTTTATGTGGCCTTCACAGTTAATGTATGTGGCCCTCACAGTTAACGTATATCAACAAAAGTTACCAAGTTACAGTGAAATTATTCCAAAACGAGTCATCCTGTAGCAATCACAGTTAACCAATCATGACCAAAAGGGGATGTCCTTATCTAGGCATTATATGGAGTCAACCTAACAAGTTACAATGAAATCCTTCCATAAATACGACCAATAGACTATGCTAAAGGTTGTCAGCTCAGGCAGCCATCACGGCTCAATGATCGTGACCAAAAGATGGTCTCATCTAGTCATTATTTGGAGTCATCCTACCAAGTTACAATGAAATCCCTTAAAAAATATGACCTGTAGACTGTGCTAAAGGTTTTCGGGCTTCGGGCCCCTGTAGCCATCACAGTTGACCAATCGTGTCCAAAAGGGGATGTTCTCATCTAGACATTATAAGAAGTCAACCTACCAAGTTACAATGAAATCCCTCCATAAATATGACCAAAAGACTAGGCTAAATGTTTTCAGGTTTTGGGCTCAGGCAGTAATCACGGTTGACAGATCGTGACGAAATGGGGAAGTTCTCATCTAGACATCATACGGAGTCATCCTACCAAGTTACAATGAAAACCCTCCATATTAAATATGACCTGCAGACTGTGCTAAAGGTTTTGGGTTTCGGGCTTAGGCAGCCATCACGGTTGACAGATCATGACCAAAAGCGGACATTCTCATCTAGGCATTATACAGAGGCATCTTACAATGAATTCCTTTCAAAAAAATGACCTGTAGACCGTGCTAATGGTTTTTGGCTCGAGCAGCAATACCAGTTGAGCGATCGCAACCAAAAGGGGGAGGTTCTCATCTAGACATGACCCCAAACCTGCATATGAAATTTTGTGACGATCGGACAAAAACTACGGGGTGTAGCCTGTGCTGAAGGAAAATGTGAACGGACTCACAGACTAACAGACTCACAGACTTCCGGACGCATGATGGCAATAGCTTATCTTGACTTTGTCAAGTTAAGCTAAAAAGTGGAGATTTTTAATACAATCTTGCTACACTATGACTAATTTCTCAAAAAATTTCAACAAATCCATAAATTGTGCCCCCCTCTCCCCATTATGAATCTTGACAAGCTCATTCCAATGAGGGGACACATGATATGGTTTTGTTGGCATTTTTTTTTTTAATAGTTGTGTCAACTGCTCAATTTGTAAATTACATAGGTGGATGTGGCTGATTCTTTAGTTAAAGGGTTAAAACTCACAAATGGCAAAACGAATTATTCAAATCAAAGAAATTTAATTTTAAATTTCTAAATAACTTTCTAAATAACTTACCATCTGGTCCTTTCTCATAAGCAGATGGGTCATATTCAAATGGTGGTGCAGAGGTCTTAGGAACATATGGCAAAGGACCAGAAGTCGAAGTTGTAGTACTCTTCAAATAATCATCAGATTTATACAAGCCACTACTACTTTTACTGGTCGTAGATGTCGTTGAGATTCCAACATTGATTCGGTTGATAACACCCTCAACAGAACTATGAGCATAAGCCAGGGCACTTCTCTGAAATTTAAAAAAATCTTTGTTATCCTTCATTCAAAGGTAAGAACTATTTATTTATTGGTGTTTAAGGTATTTCTGCACAATGGCTAATCATGACCACAAAATGGAGATAAAGCCATGTTCAGTCAATCGTTTATTCCCATGTTGCCCAAAGGTAAGAACTGCTTACAAGCTAAATTATATTCACATGGAATGTGTTGTTTCACGGTATATAGCCCCTTAGAGTCAGCAAACATGTTACAGGTCATGTTTTTTGTCACATCTCGTCTGCCTTTATAATAAGACAGTCAAAGCAAGATCACTACCAGCTCAACCTGGCTGTGCCTTATTATGAGGCCTCTGTCCAACAGTGTGTTACTTCATGGCATTTCACTGACAAAGTAAGGCCTCAAGATTGAGACAAAGTATGTTTACTCAGGTAATAATAGAGTAGTCCAGTTCTTAACCCTTTCAACACTGGTGCCCTGGAAGGTATCATTTCAGTCAATACTGTCAACAGCGAAATGGGCAAAATCATCCTGGTTTGCTGGGTGGTTCAGTAATAATTTCATCTAACAGCTTGACAGAGCTGTTGGATTAAATTATTACTGAACCTCGCTTCAGATTTTTTGCTCTTTATAGCATCTGCTCGCACACTACAAATTTTTTTTTCACGCAAAAATTTATGCAACCAGGTTTGAAAAGGTTAAACCACAAAAATATCACCTCTTGAACTCTACTGGTCTGTGTTCTTCAACACTGTTATCTTTTGCCTATTATATTGAGAAGTTAACCAATTACCACTTGTTTGGGAGCGCGGTGGCTCAGTTGGTAGAGGTGCAGGCTGCAAGCCGAGAGGTCCTCGGTTCGAATCCCACCTGCGGCAACCGCGTTGTGTCCTTGGGCAAGACACTTCATCTCCATTGCCCGCGTGGGGGCACGATGACGCCGTGTACTAAGGCGTACTGCACGTTGATGGTACGCATGTCTTCAACCAATCTAACCCTGCCTGTGCTGCAGTGCGGAGTTACGATGTTGGGGAGCTGGCAGCTGCTCGTCGTTGCTCGGTGGTTCTCTCCGGGTACTCCGGCTTCCTCCACCCGTAAAACTGTCATGGTCATGATTAGCCATTGTGCATAAATATGTGACCTTAAACATCAATAAATAAATAAATACCACTTGTTTGACAGAGCTCAGCGACAATAGGTGAATGGTTAGCTTCCCAGCATAACAACAGGAACAACAATCTTCCATACAGTGCTTCCTGGTAACATAAACAAGAGAAATTCCACTAGAAAGAGGAAAATCTCACATTCCTGATTCACCATAAGGTCTCGTAGGTGCATCTTTAACCTCCTGCACTCTGATGTCAAAATGGCAAAGTTTTCACCAGCAAATATTTCCCATAATGCAGTTTGATATTTAACCAAATATACCTTGTTTGACAGAGCTCAGTGAGCTCTGTCAAACAAGATATAATTGATTAAATTCATAGTTAAACGAGAGAAAAACAGATTGACTGGAGAAAATTCTCTTTCATTACCAGAGTGCTAAGGGTCAAGAGATGACCTATGTGCAGACTTAAGATATATGAAAAAATTAGATCTGAAGAAATGGCCTTGCTTTGAAACTTACAGATGAGCTTCGGGTACCAACTACGTTTTCTTCTACTTCCAGTTTCTTTCCACGCATTCTATACCACAATTTCTTCAATTGAAATCTAACCTGTAAATAGAATTTATGAATTTGAAAAGCAAGAATAATACATTTGATGCTGTATAAGGAGTAAAACCTACAAATTCTTACCATTCAAATGCAATAGATTAATGGCCAATTTGAAAATATCTCTACTAACTACTAACAATTTTGTGATGCAAATCTCTTTCTTGCATCCGACTTTAATTTTTTGTCAATTTGGTCAAGACACTGGTAATAATAGGCCTTAACAATGTTCATGGACATTTAGAAGAAACATGGATGCAAGTGGGCAGACATACAAAAAGGGAACACTTTCGTCCATGTGTGACAATGAACGGCTTTCATTCCATATGATACGTGTCCTCATTAGGACACTGCAGTCACCTCTTTCTTTCCAACATTTTCCTTCCTTTATGCATTAACCACAAACAGCTACTCATCTTGTCCCTACATTTTTTCTTACTTTATGCAATAACCATGGCAGCTACTTATCTTACCTCCATTTTCCTATATTATGCAATCATCGTGAGCAGCTACTCATAATTTCCCTACATTTTCCCTGCTTTATGCAATTACCATAAGCAGCTACTCATCTTTGCCCTAGATTTTCCTTATATTATGCAATCAACATAAGGAGCTGCTCATCTTTGCCCTGCATTTTCCTTATATTATGCAATCACCATAGTAGCTGCTCATCTTTGCCCTACATTTTCCTTATATTATGCAATCACCACAAGCAGCTACTCATCTTTGCCCTACATTTTGCTTATATTATGCAATCACAATAAGCAGCTGCTCATCTTTGCCCTACATTTTCCTTATATTATGCAATCACCATAAGCTGCTACCCATCTTTGCCCTTCATTTTCCTTATATTATGCAATCACCATAAGAAGCTGTTCATCTTTGCCCTACATTTTCTTTCCTTACATTATGCAATCACCATAAGCTGCTACTCATCTTCGCCCTACATTTTCCTTATATTATGCAATCATCACAAGCAGCTACTCATCTTTGCCCTACATTTTCCCTACTTTATGCAATGCAATCACCATAAACAGCTACTCAGCTTTGACCTACATTTTCCTTATATTATGCAATCACCATAAGCAGCTGCTCATCTTTGCCTTACATTTTCCTTATATTATGCAATCATCACAAGCAGCTACTCATCTTTGCCCTACATTTTCCCTACTTTATGCAATCACCATAAACAGCTACTCAGCTTTGACCTACATTTTCCTCACTTTATGTAATCAGAAAGAAAACCACTGTTGACATTCTTCTCTTTCAATAAAAGCCAATTGAATGTGTTCTTCAATCTGGTGTGTAAGTCAATTACTAGCGATGAATACTGATTGAAAATATTCATTGAAGTAATTTGTTGACAATAGAATGGCTATGGGCAAAACACAAATAAAAAGCATTTTTCACAGGTGATTTTCATAAATGGATGTTGAAATCGAGGCCTAGTCAATGGCGGATACAGGGGGGGGGGGGGGCTGGGGGTGGGGTGGGGGGCCTAGTCATAGGCGGATACAGAGGGGCGGAGACCCCCCTACAATAGCTCGTGCCTTCGGCACTTGCGGCAGATGCCTTTGGCATCTGCACGATTCGCCCCCCCTTTGAGAATTCCTGTATCCGCCACTCTGCCTAGTAATATGAATTTGCAAAATGTCATTCAGAATATGGAATACTTGAAATGTTCTCTGTATACAGAATAAATACACTCTGTTAATAATTAAACCAAAAATAAAAGAAATGGGACCCGAATGAAACACAAAACCAGGAAATCTTGTAAAAGGTAGAAAGCTTGCATTCCTGTAGAGAGATCATGTCTATGATTTTCAAAACTTATTTCATAAAATTCAATGATCAAAAAGTTGATTCACTTTTCAAAAAACAAAATTGTATTAACTCTTATCCAGCTGAGTATTTTAAGAATGTTTTTCATCAAATCTAGTCATGGCTGCTGTAAAGCAGCCATGGCTAGATTTGATGAAAAATTCATACAAATTTGACACAAGAAATCACTTATAATTTGCAGGGGAAAATATGGTTAAATGTGCTAAAATTTTATTTATTTTAATGGCGATGGATTTCCTGTTCTGGGCAGGAATATCCCATAGTAACATGCAAGGAGTTAAAGTACCTAAACTATTAGTCAAGTAAGGTGAGATCTGCAGACCTGGATGGCAATATTCACAAGCAGCATACAAGGAGTTAGGGTCACCTTCGGCATCTGCGGCTATATGACCACGACATAAGAATAAAGTCTCAAGTCTAGCCAATTGTTTATACATATGCAGTCCACTTTAGGGGCTGTTCACCTAAGGCATTGGTTACAAAGTCCTATGTTTACAGAAAATCAGCATTTGTTTACCACAGTGAACAAGCAATGTGCCACTTTGTGGGGTTCCCAAAGGGCACAGCTGCAAAGGGAGTGAATTATTTTCTGTGGTTATCTGACCATCAGTGCTGTACATACTGTTATAATATATATTATCTAATATGACTTTCCGTTCCTCTGATTGTCCAAAAGGTACTATCATATTACTGATAGTTTAACATGTCAAGGGTTCTAAAATAACTGCACTGTACATGTTCTAAAAATAGCCATAAAAATATTCTAAGATTTTGACTAGATTTTTCTAGAATTCTTTTTCGTTATTTGTAAGTTTAAGAATGAAAATGACAACAGGCAGTGAACTTAGGATTGGAATCCTGAGGGGAAGCATGATTGCTCCTCCGGTTTGGGTTTATTCCCGTTTCGCCGATGAGGTTAAATAAACAAACCAAAACTAATCGCCGGTGGAGGTGTGAACAAGTTGTTAATCCCACTGATTGATATTAACGCTTCTTCACCGGCTGAGTTCATGGTCCCAAAGTGATTAACAATCAGTTAACATTGATCAACTGTAAACAACTAAACAACTTCAAACATCTCAATAGTATATAATATGACCCTTCATGCTGTACATCAACAACATTTCCTTCAATTCATCATGGCAAGTGAACAAGTAAATGTTTCTTTCATCCCTAATAAGAGAGGTGGTAGACACTTAGTTTATGGTGGTTATAAATTTCGTGTGAAGTCTCAGAATCAACCAAATATACATTGGAACTGCGTTAAAAAAGATTCTTTAGGATGTCGGTCAACTATCAACACGAAAAACGATTTTATCAGTTCGCCGATGGGGCAGCATAATCATCCACCAGATATGGAGCAGATTGTAGCCGATGCTTTCCTAGCAGATTTAAAGAAAACCGTTCGACACGACAGCAAATCAGTGAGCGCACTTTACCAAGATGAGCTTGGTTCTCTCAGATCGGATACCGACCCACTCATCATTGCTAAAGTTCCTACATTCTATAGCATCAAATCAGCATTATACAGGTCTCGTGCGAAAACCATACCGGCTCTTCCGAAAACTCGCTCAGCAATCAGCTTACCTGATAGTTACATGGAAACAACTGCAGGAGATCAGTTTTTACTGTCAGATCCAAGCGACGTCAGCTGCCTCATTTTCAGCACAGCGTCAAACTTACACCTCCTCGACGAAGCGACTTCGTTTTTCTGTGATGGGACATTTGAGAAATCACCGAAACTCTTTTATCAGCTGTATACCATCCATGCTTTCGTCGACAATAAGATGTTGCCATTAGTCTATGGCTTGCTGCCTAATAAAACCAAGTCAACTTATATAAAATTCTTCAGCACCATACGCCAGAAGGCTTCATCTTTAGACATTCACCTACAACCAGCAACAATCTTTACTGATTTCGAAACTGCTGCACAAAATGCTTTACAAGTTTTCTCTTCTGCGACCATCAAAGGCTGTCACTTCCACTACGCCCAAGCAGTGTACAAGTATGCAACAGAAAAGTGCAGCCTCAGAGACGATTACAAGCAAGATGACAACATTCATGCGGTCGTTCGACGTGCTATCGGCCTTCCATTTGTACCACCACATATGGTCAGCGACGTATGGCTTCTTGTATTAGAGGCATGGGAAGAAGCGTTGGAGGAGAGAGACGTCGACCCAAGAGTTACCAAGTTCACAGACTACGTCACTACGAACTGGGTTGAGAGTAGCAACCTCAATGTGTGGAACCATCATGAGACTGTCGGCCCTCGCACCACAAATCATGTAGAAGGATGGCACAGCAAGTTGAAGAAGGCAATTGCCGGAACCCATCCTAACTTGTTCTTCTTAGTTGATTTCATTAAGAAAGAACAAGCATTCACAGAATCAACAATTCTGCAGTTGAGACATGGTGGGAAGGTGGCCCCACGAAGAAAAAAGTATCGTGCCATCGACAATGCTTTATCTTATTATAAAAGACTCTTTAGGGAAGGTCAGATTGACGCACTGTCATTTTTAGACAGAGTCAGTCGAAATTCGGGTTTTTAAAAAATGTGCTTTATGCCTTTAAATGTTCATATTATATTATACTTGCTCGTTTATTGTTATTTTTAGACAGAGTCAGTCGAAATTCGGGTTTTTAAAAAATATGCTTTATGCCTTTAAATGTTCATATTATTATATTATACTTGCTCGTTTATTGCGTTGATAAATCAATAAAAAAATTACATTACATTCTGTCGAAATTCGGGTTTTTAAAAAATGTGCTTTATGTCTTTAAATGTTCATATTATTATATTATACTTGCTCGTTTATTGCGTTGATAAATCAATAAAAAAATTACATTACATTCAGTCGAAATTCGGGTTTTTAAAAAATGTGCTTTATGTCTTTAAATGTTCATATTATTATATTATACTTGCTCGTTTATTGTGTTGATAAATCAATAAAAAAATTACATTACATTCAATCAATTCGTCGTTACTTGTGAGTTTCCCTGTGGTACATGGGTTAAATTGACAAAAATTATCTCCCAACATCCAAATTAACAAATTATCGCGGCACTTCTTTGATCTGCGGATTACTGACACCTACCCCATTAGAATCACATCGGCGAAACGGGAAGACCCCCCGGTTTGTTCTGATATAATATAATGGCTATTTCACACCATGTTACTGACTGTGACAAAATAGTAGACCCAGGGGAAGGATTATTCTTCCTCGAGGACCACTATTTTTGGCAAAGTCAGCTCCTCGCTATGCAAATATTTATAACATAGTAGCATTTGGTTGGAATTTTATTCTGGTCATGGTTAGAGAGGTGAAAATAACTGAATGTGAAACTTACCTTTTTAGAGAATACAATATAGGCAACAAACACAAATATTCCTTGAAGGAAGCTAAACAAAGCAAACAAATAGTGGAATGCCAGAATATCTTCATTAACGGACAGCAGGCCGATGATCCACACAACACCAAGAAGCAGCTGGAACAGTATAGCAGACAATAAACCAACCCTGAAATTAATTATCAGAAATGATCATTGAGCAAGGCTAAACAGTGCTGTGATAAACAAAAAAGCGAACAAAGAATTTTCACTGGATCATGACCAAGCCTGAATATAAGCAACCTGTCATTTGCAAAATGGGGTCCCCCAGAGGGTGAATGCTATCCCATACAGTGGGCCAATTTATCTATCCTCTAGGTACATCTTTCTGGTTTGGCTTGAGACCTTGATTCAGACTGAGGTCCCCAGAGGGTAACTTTTGTGATGCTACCCTGCTGTGCAGGGTAGCATAACCAAATTCACCCTCTGGGGACCTCATTTTTCAGATGACAGTCTGCTTATTTTCAGGCTTGATCATGACTGGATTCAAGGTCTTAAGTCATCAGTTTAATTCTGTAGGATATTTGAAACTCCTATGGATGGCCCGAAACCAATCTAGACTTTAAATAGCCCATCCCCTACATTCAGATTCACTGGTCTGGAATGTTTCCGTTGGTCAGAAAAGCAAATCTAACAAGCTCTTCACTGAAAATAGAATATGCTTTCAATTTTGGAATTCACTTTAAAAAACTGTCCACAATCCATCATAAGTATTTCCAATAGTGCCTTAAATACTGCACCCTAGCAATATGTAACCAAATAACCCTGTGCATTTTGACAGTCTTAGTGAATATTTTCATGTAGTTTTTGATACGGCAGTTACCAATTTTTATAACCAGAAAATGTGACTAACCCTGTGCAATGCACAGAGTTAGTCACACTTTCTGGTTATAAAAAATATTCCTTTTCAACTAAGTATCTAAACCTGTGCACTGTACAGCCATAGTGTAAATCTAAATCAACTCTTTACCCACCATAACAGCCAAAACCAGCCAGTACTATTCTCTCCTTAAGAGCCCTCAAAGGTTTTGTTCATGAATTTAAAAGATGAAAACATATTCTATTTTCAATCAATAGCTTTTATTTATGGTTGTAAATTAATTCTGGAAATGTTGCTTAATCAAGATTTTATTTGATGGAATTTTTGATGACATTATGATTAGGAATGAAGATTCATACAGCCATAGTTTTATGATCGTGCTCTCCTTCCACTAATTGTGTTAATATCTTGATAGTTTATTTATTTATTGGTGTTTAAGGTTACATATTTCTGCACAATGGCTAATCATGATGACAGCTGAGTATAAAAGGAGGTAGCGACTTACCCTAAGCCAGGCAGGAATCTCAAGGGATGGGGCATATTAAAAGTCAGGAGGTACCTGATTGCCGGTGAACAAGAGCTATTGGTGTGTTAAGTCAGGCCCCGGGAGCTGGGGGGAGGTTGATCATTAACACGGAATAGCTATAGGGAAATGGGTCCGTTATTACCTAGTGGGTAGGTGTTGCCTCGTATTGTAGGAGCACTTTCCCGACAGTTAAGATTCAAACACTCAAATTAGAAGGCACATAAGGTGTTAGGACGAAAAAACTGTGATATTCCCCGGGCGGGGTAGTGTAAACACAATCATGACTGGAATGGCATAGGGAGTATGCATGCCATTAGAAACATTTATCAGAAGTAATAGGGTTCCTCTGAGCCGTGCTTTGGTTATTCTTTGCCAGTATTTCCTGCCCACTATGGTAGTTGACACTGGAAAACAGGGGTCCGAGGAGGGTACGGGGGTAACCTCGATCAGCTAAGTTTTGTAAGAAGCGTAGTTTATGGTGCTCAAACAGAGCTGGGTCGGAATTTTTCCGTATGAAGCGTAGTAGCTCTCCTTTAATGAACCCTTTAAGTGTAGCGGGAGGGTTTGGTTCGAGGCACCGGAGTAGTTCTGTTTTTGTTTTGAACAGGTATGTTTCCACTTCTACATTGTGGCAAGATGTCGGGAATATGTGCATCTTGCTGTGGAATGGATTAATGAATTAGTTTTTGTCCTTATCACAGTGGAGGACCTTCAGTTGTATGTGGTTGCGTAGCAGCTGGAAATCACTCTGGAAGTGGAATCGAGTGGGTTTCTTGGGAGTCGGAATAACTTTCAGTCCTTTACCCAAGTACAATTTTTCCATGGTTGGTTAATGGGTGGTTGGATAAGTTTGTAATGTACTTGTTTGCGGAATCAGCCAATCAAGCCAGGGTGGCGCTGTTTGCAAGCTGTTTCTTAATTCGGTGGCGCCTGATTTTAATGGTACGACAGGTATTCCAGGCATGGTGGACCCGGTTTGGGTTTTTTTACCCGTTTTACAAGTGGTAGGACTGAATGTCATGCTATGGTTTGGGTTAGCATGTAGCTGTGCTTGTCATGCAGGTGGTTTGAGTTGCTCAATGAGAGCTAGGAGAGCTGATTGTTGTACATGGTTTAGGAAAGGTTGCAATGTAGAGCCCAGAGTTTCCGTCTGCCCGGTTGGAATACGGTTAATGTTATCGCCCATCGTGGGATGGGTGGAGCCTTGGTGGCGGTTGTTCATGGTGGTGGTGTTATAGCTCCGACGGGTTGGGCAGAGTGGGAATCATTTGTAAGGGTACCCTTGGGGAGGGGGGGGGGCAGGACGCATCCACTGACAGCTGGGTAAGGTTGTCGGGCGACAGGTTAGACGGTCGACGTACTGTTAAGGATTTGGTAGGCAGACTTAGTAACATGACCCTGGTGGGTGGTGGAGTCTTCCTGTAAGCTAGGTGCGGAGTGTCCACAGGGTGTGGTCGTGGGTGAGATTTCATTTCCCTGGTGGGTGAAATCATGGTTTCCCAGGCTGGGATGGGTTCCAGCTCAGGAGTGCATGGGGGACCAATCATGGAGTAGGGTGTCATGTTCGCCCTCAGGTGGTGGGGGACGGATGACACACATTCCAGGGTCTCTCCTGTGAACAGGCGAGAGTATCAGGTCATGGAAGACCATAATGTTACTTAGGGTGCCTTGTTTTAATTGGTGAAGGGTAGCTGTAATTGACATTGGGTCGGCTTTCCCTTGTTCAAGGGTATCCGCATTCGGGTATGGATTATCTAACTTGTTGTGCGTGAGAGTAGCATCAGTCGCCATGGAGTGGTCTCCCATTTCGTCATTATCAGGGTTTCGGGTGGAAACGATACTAGTCATGCCCAACCTGCGGCATTACAGATTCACAGGAGGGGGGATTTCATTAGCCGTTTGGATTCCGGGTTCCAGGTTCCGGATTGTGAAAAGGGCTCCTGGGGGTCAAGAGATTGTTGTGTGACCACTAGGAAATCATGGTTCCTTTTGGTGTTGGCAGCCTTGTACTGGGCAAGGTCTTTCTCGACAAATTGAGACAGGACGGTATCAGCCACTTGGAGGAATGTTTTTCTTTCATCTGGGTTACAGTCCTCAGTATTAGGGTTCATTTTCACCTCAACAATTGATTCTTGTATTTGGGTGAGGTGAGAATCAAGTTGTTGTTCTAGCAAGACAGTCAGACGCTGGCTGGAGTGGAATGCCAGGCTCTCAAGGGCTTGAGAGATATCGTGCTGGAATTTAAGGGTGTGGTCAGTTAGAGTTTGCATATGGTGCAGGATTGACCGGTAAATGTCGTTAGGTACCACATTGGTTATGTTGTATTGTTGGTACCTTTGGAGGAGGGAAGCGACGCAATCTTCTTTATACAGGAGGGACCTGGTATTATTAAGGTGCCGTCTTAGTTGTTTCTGGGTAGACGGGTTAAGTGTATTCATTTAATGGAGCTACAACTGGCGTCGGTAACTCAAGGGGTCCTTAATTACTCATCCGGAATAAATCCACAGGTGGTGGAAGCCAGAGTACCCGGACAGAACCACCGAGCAATAAAACAAAAGCTTCTCTCCCACATTGATTTTGAAGAATTAGTTGCTTGAGCACCAAATGCATTTTTTTAATTGGCCTCAACTGAGCTACACCAAGCAACTGTCAGCTCCTCAACATACTAACTCCACGAAAGCAGGGTTAGCACTGGTTGAAGACAGGTGCACCATTGACGTGCAGTACGCCTTAGCACACAATGTCACCGTGCCCCCACGTGGGCAGTGGGGGTGAAGTGTCTTGCCCAAGGACACAAACAGTCCATAATAGTGTCAATTTCCCTACAGAATTAGACCAGTGGCCTCTGAAAGCTTGGACAAGATTATGACCTGTTTAAAATTCTATGTCCACTTACCTGCCCACACCAATGTATAATATTGAATTTTTAGCAGGGTTCCATCAATTGTATATGCAACCAAGAATTGAGATGGAATCAATGCTGAGCCATAATTCATTAATTTTTATACTGATTACAATTTTGAAAAAAATCTCCAAGCCTTCAAGAGTTAAATGAAATTGGTAACAAAATAATCTCTCAAGTCTGTGATAATATAAATGTATAAAGAGGGTTGGAGACAAATGTTTTTATATGTTACTTTTTCCATTTAAACTTGAAAATTACTTTTCATTGCATTTAGGCTATTAAAAAAAAATTTCTTGTTTCTCAGAACCCTCCCTCATCACAGAAAATCTGCCTCATCAACTTTTTTTTCACCTGGACATCTTTTCTACGATACTATTATTTTGCACTTGTAAGACAAATATTTAACGAACTATACCTTGTTTGACAGAGCTCACTGAGCTCTGTCAAACAAGATATAGTTGGTTAAATTTCCAACTGCATTATGGGAAATGTTCACTTTTGAAAACATTGGTTTGGCACATAATAGTGCAAGTAGTAAAATTTCTCACTCCAACTATTTTCATTACTATTTTATGAAGAACCCCCCCCCCCCCCCCTCCCACACACACACCCTTAATAAAACTGCGGAACAATTGTCCAAGAAACAAGAAATGTTTTTTATAGGTCTTATTACTTTAGTTTATTTGAAAAACTGTCTATTATGTAATCCATTCTCCGAGTTCTTTCACTTGAATGAGTCATCAATTCAAGGACTTTCCATGACCATCTTGGGTCTATTTTCAAGGGTTTGTCATCTGCTCGAGATCACTTAATTATTGGTGTTTAATGCCACATCAGCATCTCAGGGTATCATGGCGAAAAGGTGCAGGAGATGAGAAATACAAGGATTTTAAATGATAATCTGGGTCAAAACAAGGGCTACAAACATTGTTGCATTAACATGTGATCCAAAAATTTAAAAAAAAAATATTTCCTATTTTAATACTGTATCAATATCACCTAAGACCCCACAAAGTAGATCTTCTATTTCTCAGGCCATTTTTTTGTAAAATTGTGTGTGGGCTGGTGGTTTTTTATTCTATTTTTGTAATTATTTCTTCGCTATCAAAAATTTGTTTCGTGTTTTAGTCCTCATAATCTACAGAATAGCATGGGTGGTGGTGTATTTAAACCCTTGAGTACAAGAAGGCTTTGCAATGCCAAAGCATTGCAAAGCCTTATTGCACTCGAGGGACAGATTTATCAATTTATTTAACTTGGGTAAAATATCAGACATAAACCATTTAATTTTTTTTCAAGTTTGCATTGGTTATAAAAAGAGAGCATGCAGCAGGCAAAAGGCCCAAGCAGGAGGGACTGAGAAATAGATTTTCAACTTTTTTAGGCCTAATACATGATTCTTATAGTAGAAAGCACAAGTAAAAATTCTATTCAGCAGAAAGGATCCAACCCGGATATATTCAGCTTGCAGAGCATACTAAATATTGCTAAAAAGATTCTTCTCTTATTGCCCAATATTTCGTTTTTAACTCTTTTGCTGCCAGCCACAAGAAAAAGACACCCCAGTGCCACACACTTCGCGGTAATATTCCTGTATTTAGGGTATATATGGGTAATGTTGAGTATATTGCCAACCACTTGGTGCAGGGACTTGAAACTTTCCAGGTGGTTACAAATAGCTATGGCTTATGCATGGCTTTTGCCGACGTCACATGGGTCATGTGACACTGGTGGCAATCTTGGATTTTACAAAAAATTTATGATTTTTACCAATTATAGCCATGTAATATATGTGCAATGGGTCAATTTCATCCGAAAAGTGTCTGAAATGTCTTAGTTATTAACTTAGACCAATGATGGGACAATGAAATGATATTGTAACGGTTTTACAATTTTCTATGTTATTGTGATATTTACTCTCCAGAGTTATTTGAGCAGTCAAGCCAAAATTTGAAACGTTTGTATTAAAATGGATATTGGCATAAATATTATGCCACTGAAATGAGTTATTTGAGTGACAGTGTATTTAAATCAGTAATTTATACTTGTAAAATGAGTAATGTCCCAAAACTCATAATTTTATAAGGGTTTGTGTAAGGCATTTTGTTTGGACTCAACTTTCACTGACGTACGTAAATTACAACGAAATTAGGATGTTTGAGTTTGTTTTGGGGGAGGGACGCAAAATGACTGTGATTTCATCCCTTGTTGTTTTTACGTGTTGGTTGTCACCTCATTTATTTTCCGTTGGATAAAATGTCATTTCGAATGTGTTCGGTGACGTAACTTGTCAGTTGACATTTGGGACCGTCCACTGCGCTGACAGTTATATGACCAGGTTCTGACCACAATTTTAACGTCAAAATATGGACAGATTTTCTGAACACCCAGTCACCAGTATAAAAGGCTTGTGACCACCGTGGGCGGAGATTCTTTGGTTTGTCATCTGCCGTATGCTTATGTAGAATTGATTGCAAACAACACTGTAGACTTCAAAGTGAATTGTGTACAAACAAAAAAAAGGCAAATGAGTTGAGCAGGTAAAAATGTACAAACGTAAATGTGCTCACATCACAAAGACTAATATTTTATTGGGTAACTTAATTGTTACGCAGAACTCACTAGTTATAATTTACAATGCTTGGCTTGAAATATATTATTATTTTACACTTTGAAATTATGCAGACGACAGTTAACATGTTATTTCGTTATTAATTAATAGGTAGCAATCTAGTATATGGTACTTTCCACATTCTTTGGCTAGATCATGGTTCTGTCGAAACACAGTCGTTCCATCGAAATAAGCAGTAAAGAGAGGCGTTATTCAAATCAAATCTGTATTATTTTACCTATCTGCAGATTTCATTATTAATAAAGATTTAAACGTATACAATTCTTGTGATGCCTTAATCAATTAGCCTGATAATTTTCAATTATTGCTAATAATGCGGCATAAATATAGACTGTTCGTTCATTTTTTATTCTGTTTTATACCAGCAGCCTGGTCGGAATAAATAAACAAACTTGCACTGTGGTCCCGATCCTATCGCTTAAATAGAAGACAGAAGTAGTAAATTCTCTGAAGAATATTTTGTTGCACTGAGTAACATGCAGTGTTGTCTATGAGAGCAAGCGAACCATTTTAGATGCTTGTTTAATTGCAGTAGTCATGCAGCTAGATTATAATATCGCTTGACCGCTCGAACTAATACTGAAGAAGAAATATCACAGTTCCATATGTCAGTATAATTATTCCCCCATGAGAGGTTTACGGGTTAATAATACAGGAGGCTTGAGTATTGCATTCTCTGTGTGACCAACGAGGGGTGTGTCAGGCCTATATAGTTTATTAATTATTGTGGAGGATTGATACTCCTCGACCGTGACATACCACTGGGAAATTGAGCTAGTGTCATATTTATTAAAGTGAGGAGTTTCTATCTGGGGAATTCCATAGTTTAGACCCCTCCACATCACAGAAAATTAGGAAGATATTTGTTGTTATTTATATCATTTGCCACTTCAAACGCCCCCCCCCCCCTTCCCCCCAAGGCAACAAATTTTGTTTGTTGTTGTTTGTTGGTGGTTAACGTCACATTTATGCACCATGGCTAATCGTGACACAACATGGAGATGAAGTCAAGTTTAGTCAATCGTTGATCAACATGTTGCCCATTTTAGAGGACTTTCACCCCAAGCATTGGTGACTGGGTCCTATTTTACTAGTAAAGCGGAACTGGTTTACCACAGTAAACAAGTGCTGCTTACTTCCCGGGGTTCCCACGGGGAAACAAATTTTGTTTATATGAGCTTGCAATGTGGATTTAAATGGGCAATGTGTGGTTTCTCCTGTACCACATGGACTACATTGTTGAAACTTCCCAGGCAGTTACATATGGCTATGGCCAATGCATAGCTGCTTTGCTGATGTCACGTGACCCCGGTGGTCATTGCATTTTTTCCATGGGATATATGGACAATGGGTCATAACCATCTGGAAATCTGCTTTATGAGCTGGTAATTTTCTGGCACCAATGACAGAATAGGAATTATTTTATGAGGATATTCCCTTGAAGAAATCTATTGGGTCCAGCCCATCGGTGTCTACCAACACATTACCAATCAATACTAACCAACAACTTTCAAAAGGATCACATTCAGGATATGTTGCTCACTCCAATACAGAATCGACCTCCAGTGCAGTTGCCTGACTACTTTGTAAATCTCACCCTCTACCAATGCTAGCTGCCCCCCCCCCCCCCTGACTGTGACAGGAGAGGGTCCATCATCATCATCATCATTCTCATCATCCTCATCCGAGTCTTCGTTGATGAGATCATCACTGTCTGAGTCATGAAATATACAGCCAATAGCTTCCTCCAGGCTAAATTGTTTGCAAGAAGACATTTCCAAAACAACGCATGTGGAAAACAAAATGCAAGTGATGCGCTCGAGAAATTATCTCGCTGTAGCATGGATAAATGATTTGACCTTGACTGATGATGCTTGTCTGGACCTCGACCTCTGTTTAGCTCTTTTTGGCCGAAATCACTAATTGCCAGTAGTGGAATGCATACAAATCACATACGAAAAGAAGACACCAAAAAATAATAGAGTTCCCTTAGACCCTAGTTCAACAGATATGCATACAAAATTGGAAATTATGCGAGAGTGGCATTGGCCCCGAACTTTTGAATGTTTGTGGGAGTGGCAGCGAAAGAGTTCAGAATTTCCAAGGAAGGATCTAATATTCAAGGTCTTTTCAGCTTCTTCACATGGTTTTCCCAAATTCTGGGACTTAGATGGAACCCTGCTTTGCTAACCAAGTTTTATGTACTAAGGTTAACCTTAAACCTTTCAGGTTAAGGTAACTCTGGAAGACAGAAACATATAAAATGTTCGTTGCTTAAGCTCTTACCTAATAGCACTAAGATCTGACACATGAACTTTCTCCTGACAACTTGCTTTCACAGCCATTGCAAATGTAAGAATATTTAGCTGAAATATAAAAAAAAAGAATTTATAAAAGAGATAGCAGAGAGCTGTATTCCCTCACGAGCAAGTTAAGTGCAAAGCTCAAGGACACAAATAAACTTATTGGCAGGTCAATCTCTCGATTAGAAGTGCATATCAATGAGCTGCTGTTCCAGTAGCATGGGAGTGGTTTTTAACTTTTAACTTTCTGAGTATTTTTTAAATATTTTTCTTCAAATCTATACATGGCTACTCTGAAAAAAAAAGAGTCAAACCAATCAAATAGCAAGAATATAGCTTGTCAGGAAATAAAACAATTTATCCAATTCATTGGATGATCAATTTAGTAATGCACTATATTTTCATGAAACATGCACAACTTGCAAAATAGAAAAAATTAACTTACCACTACAACAAAAGTTATTGGTCCTGCAAAACTCCATATAAATAGATCATCCATGGATAACCAACAGCTAAAAAGATAATACATGAATCTTGAATGAGAATCTGAAGAAATTAACACATTTTATGCTTCCTATTTTTATTCAACACCTTCCATGATGCAGAGAGAATTTTCTTTCTAGTGGCAGAAAATTCATGCATTACCTGAGGTAAAATCTAGTTCCTTTCAAAAGATACATATCCCAGTGTACAGAACAATGCTTTCATCGAAAATATATTTACATTGCTCTTTTTCATTTTAAGGTTTCATCAAAGTAAATTACAGCAGTTCTTTTGTAATCATGTTGAGAATTTATCAGAAATTAAAATAAAACTATCACTGAAGGTGATTAAAATACCTCCACTTCTGGTTTACTAGAATGCACCTCTGAATGTTGAGCTTGAAAAACCAATAATAAATCTAAGCCCATGGGAGAAAACCTGGTTAAAATTGTTGCAGATGAAAAATTTGGAATATGCATATGTCCACTTGTTAGTCATAATGTTTGAGGAGTTTGATCAAAACTGGTTCATTAATGAAGGCGGTGTTCCACACTCAAAAACTCATTTTCAAATCGATATTAAATCTTCTAAGTTGAAGGGGAGATAACTTCATAAAAATCAGCACACATGGAAAATTTGGAAATATGTACATGTTCACCGATTAGTGGCCATGCTTAAGAAGTTTTATCAAAATTGGTTCATTAATGTAGGAGGAGCTGTGCACACATGAATCTTATTTGGAAATCCATAATAAATCTGACTTCATGGGAAATAACCTGGTTAAAATTGTCGCAGATTAAAACTTTTGAAATATACATATATCCACTTATTAGTCATAATGTTTGAGAAGTTTGATAAACATTGGTTCATTAATGAAGGAAGTGTTTCACACTCAAAAATCTCATGTACAAATCTATATTAAATCTTCTAAGTTGAAGGGTAGATAACCTGGTACATATAATCACAGATGGAAATTTTGGAAATATGCACATGTTCACTCATTAGTGGCCATGTTTAAGAAGTCTCATCGGAGTCGGTTCAATAATGTAGGAGTTGCACACACAAAAATCTCATTTGAAAAACCATAATAAATCTTAAGTCCATGGGAGATAACCTGGTTAAAATTGCCGCAGATGAAATATCTCCAAGTTTTCACCCACCGAGAATAAGATCAAGCCTGGAAATAAGCAATCTGACATTCAGAGAATGAGGTTCCCAGAGGTGAATTTCCTTTTGCTATCCCATACAGTGGGTCAATTTATCCTCTGGGAACCTCTTTCTCTTTAGGCCTAAGACCTTGATTCAGACTGAGGTTCACAGAGGGTAAATGTAGTGATGCTACCCTGCTCAGCAGGGTAGCATCACCAAATTCACCCTCCCTCTTGGGACCTCATTCTGATGATGACTGTCTGCTTATTTCCAGGCTTGAATAAGATGATAAAAATTCATGTTAATTCTATTACATGCTATTCTAATTCTACTTACAAATGGCTGTTGTTATATCCATCTGTGTAAAGTCCCACTGCCATGCTTACAATTATCCCTGGAATAACTGAAAAACAAAACAATGCATTTTAACTTCTCAAGTGGTTGACCCTTTATCCAACACAATGAGCAGAGACTTTCAAAAATAAATTTCATCAATAACAGAAAATTTAAAATTTTTGCTTCAATAACATAGCTTATGACCCATTCACTGGAATAACAACACGCTCATACCACTGAGGAAACAAAATCTATGTTTTTGACACAAACAATAATAAAAATTTGAAGTGTAATTATTGTAATTCGTGTTATCTGTTTTTGGTCATTACATTAGGTTAGAGAACACTAAGAAGCTAAAGATATTAATATTTGAATCACAATGTCCTCTTAGAAACTTCTGACTGAATTATTTTTTGGACATTCACTTAATATGAGTGCAATGCATGTTTAATTATGATATTTGCATCACGATCATCAATTTGGAGGGAGTTTTTATTTAAGACTCTTGTTTTGTTCCTGTATGTTGTTCACAAAAAATGTGACAGACTAGTTCTATATAATTTGTTACAGAAATATAAAATGAAGGGATCTAGTAGAGTTATCTCACTTGATGAAAAACCACCATAAATGCATTCAGGACAATTGACTAGAGGTATGGAATTGGTTTCTTTATTAATAGATAATTAACACTGATGTCAAAATACCAAAATTTCAATCAGCAAATTTTCTGAAAAATGCAAGTTGGAAGTGTACAGGGTTTGAAAGCATGAATTGAGAGTAGTATGCCATTGGAAACATGTAAATAACCATCTCGGTACAAAAAGACACTGTGGAAATGACAACGCAAATCAATGATCCCATAACTGGTATAGTGTAGGAAGCCCATATTTGGGCTTTATTCTAAGTGAAGGTACTACAACTTAAAGGCTTCAAATTCAGTGGCTGTGCTTCATATTATCTTTGAAGTGATACTATTTAGTCTGCTAGGATTTGCCTTGTCACAATTTATGAGAGAGTGCCTGTGGGCACTCTCCTATAAACTGTAAAAAGATAAAGACATGTGTACAAATTTTGATGCTCCAAAATAATTTAGCGCTCTACTAGATAAGAAAGGTTTCATATTCAATGGAAGATTTTTTTGTTCCTTGTTGGAGTTTAACACTTTTGTCAGCAAGGGTCACCTCATGTCAGACAGTTTAACAGGTGGAGGAAGCAGAAGTATCCAGATAGAGCCACTGAGCAGCAGGGAGCAGCTGTCACACTCCCCAACATACTAACTTGCACATGCAGGGTTAGCATTGGTACCATCGACGTGCAGTATGCCTTAGCACCATCATGCCAACAGATGGGAAATCAGCATTAAGTGTCTTGCCCATGGACACAATACAGTTACCCATGGTGGAATCGAACCATGGACCTTTCTGTTCATATTCATATTCAGTCAGAAGAAAATTCATATTCTGTTCATGTGGCACTGCCCAATAAATTGTATAACAAAATGATTGATGAAGAAATTTTAACTATCAGCTGCAAATCTAGTACTCTCTAACTTAACGCTTATGTAACATGATTGGAAGATGACATTTGAAAAAATGTACTCGAATAACATTTTAATTTTTCTGCAACCCAAAATTACCAGCTCTCTTGTTAACAAGCCTGATGAGTTTGTCCCAACAAGGGGTCATCAGCTCTGTTCTGGAGACAAAAAGAAAAAAAATAATAAGATCTGAATGGCACTTGCTTGTAACGGCTGTTATTCTAGGTAGAGGATAGGGCAATGTGAATTGGAATTTCTATCCTCGAATTGAAGTGGTGTTCTGATGTCAACGTTGACATTAAATTGGAATCGAATCAGAAACAGCATGACACAGTTTTTCTGAAATCACTTGTTATTTTACCAAATTACCATGCATATCCTTGTGGATTGCATATGCCGCAGCTTGCATGAGTATCTGAGTGCTGATGTCACAAGTTACATTTCTACATCAGTACTTTATAAAGTGGAGCATGGGATTCCCACGCTCCACTTTTATAAATACTGTAGTAACAAAGTAGCTGGTAAAGCAGACATGCATGTCGATTAGCTGATTAAACCAAAAATGCAACAGGCAAATATTCTTTCATTTCTGCGGCATGATTCTGGTGATAGAAGACATTTATTTGCAATTTTCTCTCATCAAGAAAAAACATGAGTTTTCCAATTAAAAAATATATATGAATCCGGAAGCTTGTTCGATATTGATACCAAATTAGGCCATCAATGTCTGCATCGAACTGAAGCTTCACAGGGGCCTAGTAAAGAGTTAACCAACAAAAAATGTTTCATTATGCATACAAAAGCCTAGAAAAAGGGATACATACCATAACCAACTAAGTAATAAAATTTCATCGACCCATGATTTACATCTCTTATTTCCGTCAGCATTCTGTATAAGTGTAACACTTCCACAAACATCCAAGAGAAAGCTGCCATGTAGAAATAATGTAAAGCAATAGCTATCAGTCTGCAAAATAGCTGAAAAACAAAAGTGAGAAAATAAAAATATGATTTTTAACCTTGTGAACTTTATCACAATTTAATTCACAGATCATATAATTATAAACTCAAAGATGGTACAGAGTCTGAAATCATTGGTAAGGTGAAACCTTTCCTGCAGCCAGTCATATAAGAGAATATCATCAGTTTCTTGGTTTTGGAAGCCCATATCTGAGCTTTATTAAAATGTGTAGGTGCCGCCAAGTCTATTTTTATTCTAAGCACCAACTTCATATTCAGCTGAAATCCTCTTCTCCTGGAACTCTATCAAACATAACATAAATATTTAAATACTAATTTCATGAACTCAAAGTGTCATGATACCATTTCAGTATATAAAATCTGATATTTTACCCACAATTTTCAAGAATACACAAAATATTACATTCTGTAAACAGAAAAGTTTTTAATAACCAATAAGCAAGTAACAAGTCAAATTTCTATCGACAACAGGGCAAATGGTTTGTGAGTGAACAAATATGAAATTAACAGGGATATTTTCTTTTTAACCGGCATCCATACATGAGTATACTACATAAAGCGTAATAATGTTGTTCAACCCTTTGAACCCTAGTGGTATCTTCCATGTCAGTTCACCGACAGCAATTGGAAGAGTCCAGATTCATTATTTGGGGCACCCATTAATATTTTTAATGTGCAGCCCTTGGGCTGCATATTGAAAATATTGATTGGTCTACCCGAAAACTTCACTTAGCGGCCATCTTACTTAATATTATGACGTGTATTGTTCCTGGGCCAGAAAAGTGGCTGCTCGTGTTCAAAGAGTTAATGCCATACATCATTTAGTCCCCATACAGCCACAAACTGGCCCTTTTATATTGCTCTAAAAAGTTGTTACATGAGTATTCTTCCTTGAGAACTCTACTTGTAGGATGCATTTATTTTCTGTGCTTTTACATCATTGCTGGCTGCCTGTACAGACAGCCAACAATAGTGTATTTATTTATATATTATTTATTAAGGTTTAATGACACTTTAACAGCCAGGGTCATATCGTGTTGGTGACAATTTTATGGGTGGAGGAAGCCGGAGTACCCGGAGAGAACAATCAAGAAACGACGAGTAGCTGCCAGCTCCCCAACATCGTAACTCTGCACTGCAGCACAGGGAGGGTTAGATTAGATGAAGACATGCACACCATCGATGTGCAGTACGCCTTAGTACATGGTGTCATCATGCCCCCATGTGGACAATCGGGGTTAAGAGCCTTGACCAAGGACACAACGCGGGAGTCCGAATCGATCGCTCAGATGGTCACCCATTCAAGGAATAACCGGGCTCGACATTGCTTAACTTCGGTGATCTGACGAGAACTGGTTACCGCAATGCCACCGCGCCCCCCAACAATAATGTAGAAACTTTCTTAAGTCATCTGCATCTGTATACATGTATATACAGTAGTTATTAATGTAAAATTGTAAGGCGGACAACAATAATGTTGAAACACTGTTGAGTCATCTACAGTTGTATACATGTATATGCGGTAGTTATTAACATAAAATTCATTTGAGGACTTGAAGGTTAAAGATGCAATAAATGTTTTTTACTTTTTTCTTTACTCCACTTTTGGCATAATAACAAGAACTATGAAATAGAAAAGAAAAAAAAATAACAAAAAGCTGTAAACAGAGATTTCAGATAGTCAATGTAAATAATACCTTCGAGGATGTCTGGTCAATGCCTATAAGATATGCAAGGATAGAAATGAAGATAACAACAATCAGATTAATATGTATGCTGTTGGCATTGGACTGAATTCTCTTGAATACCATCAGAATAAAAACAGTGATCACCATTATCACCAAGGCCACTGGCATCAGCACATATGCTAAAGCAATAAATGTGACAACTCTCTCTTCAATGTACTGAAAATATTAAAAAAAAAAAAAAAATGAACACATCTCCAAATAAAAAAAAAAAAATTGCTGTGGAAAGGTTGAAAAGGGAAGTAAGATTAATTCCAGGTAAAGTTTTTCAATGTATGAAATTATGGACATGGTCAATTGACTTTAGTATGAGGGAATACTACTATTTCTGTTGGATGTGGGATGGAGGAATCTCATATGAGGGTAAGATATTGGAGTCAAATACAGGGCTTGCCAAATGTCAGGCACAAATATCTTGCCCCAGGGTGGAAATTTCCCAATTCCTCACCCCAAAACCACTGTGGATGTTTCTCCCACCCAAATGCTAACATGACATCATTTATCATTTTGGTGTATGTCACTGACAAAATCTAATTACATATTCTGAAAAAGTAACAAAAACTTTAGTATATACCAAAGGTATTTACTTGGAAAAGTGAAAGACACTCCAAACGAAGACCAATTTAAGGCATTAAAATAAAAAAATTGCTGAGATGCACCAAAAGATATGTCTGTTGCACCAAGGTATCTTACCCAGGACATATGCTTTGGCATGTTGGAAGTGGGAGAACTCACCATTCAAGAATACTCTAGTGATCTAGATTTGGTTTGATTAAGGTCCCTTCCCAAGGACACAATACAGATACCATTGTTCGGGATCATACCATGGATCTTTAGGTTTAAAGTTCAATACTCTAACCACTGGGCCACTGACTCAGGTCTTGCAGTGATATGTATCTTTATAAATTTGCATTAATATATATAACACAGCTACAAAGATATGTGCCCACCACAAAAATGTACCATGCAAGCCATTTGCTGGTAAAAAAAATTAATATTTCAAATAGTGACCTTGATCGTTCATCATGCAATCTAGTTATTGTTAATAAGGCCCTACAAAGTAGATCTGTTTCTCAGGCCATTTTTTGTAAAACTGCATGTGGGTGGGCAGTTTTTTATTTTATTTTTTATTTTTGTAATTATTTCTTTGCCATTAAAAGTTTGTGTTCTTGGTTTGTTTTATGTTTTAGGACTCAATCTACAGAATAACATGGCAGCATATAATGATATATGTGAAAAGAAAGGACATAAGTTCCTGTGATCATCATCAGGATATTCGATTTAAGCAGTCGATGGTCAGGTATTCAAAAATTGAATCAAATCAAACTGGACAAACACTTCAAAATTCAAATCCAATTCGAAGATCTGCAGAGCCCTAGATTAAAATAAAATTACAAAATAACCAAATCTAATTGGCACCATTTGAATTAGAGTCCAGTGTGCATAAAGGAATAAAAAAAAATTATCACCTCTGATGCTGCTTCATCCATCAATAGAGCAAAGCTTGTCATATGATTGCATTCACAGATGCCAAACATGTCTCCTTTCATTGTAGCACGATCCTTCAATGTACAACCTTCTGATGACCAAAGTCCAGTTCTACAATTAGTAATATTCATACCATTATATCAAGTCATTAATTAAAACTTTAGTCCCCACACAAGCACAAACAGCCCCTCTTGGATTGCCCTAAAAATGTTGTCCCAAGTGTATTCTTCCTTTAGAATTCAACTGGCAGCGTGCATTTATCTTCACAATGTTTTCACATCATTGTTGGCTGTCCGAAAAGGCAGCCAATAATAAAGAGGAAACAATTTTAAATCATCTGCAGCTGTGAACATGTATTTATACCATGATTACCTATTCTACTATATATGAAAAGCCTATGACATAAATTTTAGCTTTACACACCAACCGTGGTGAACACGCCAGCAATGGGATTTCAATAGTTAAAATTTACACCTACAGTGGAACTACATCCAAGTTGACCTTTGATGACATTGTGAGTGCAAACTTGTCTAAATTTATCACACATCGCCTCACAAAGATTGAAATGAAAGTGGCAACTCTTTATTACGTTTTTAAATGAGTTTACCCCATAAGACATCAAAACTTAACAAACATGCATTGTCTCATGTTAATAATGCATCCATAATTCAAACTAGTATGTTATTATGCTATTAAAATGAAAAAGGCCCTGTTTCATTTTCCATTTTGTTTTGGCAATAAAACTGACAGTGGAAATACTGCCCACCGGTGCTCATGTAAATTTAAAAAAATCTTTTTATGTATGTATGGCTGCTGCTCAGAAAAATCGAGAAAAAGTTAAAAAATTTATAGTAATTTATATATTTTTTATACTTACCAATGACCCAGACTTAGCTGGTGCTAACTCCACAAAAACCAGGGCCAAACACAAATTTTGCCCCCCAATCCCCAAAATTTGCATCCAAAACAAAAAGAAATCATGTCCTAAAGGACCTCCATAGTACGACTCTACTGCGCATGCGCAGTGACGCAGTCGTCCCGAAATTGGCGCCAAATATCATTCTTACTGGCAGTGCCTGGTCAGCGCTATGTACTCAGCGGGGAGGCAAGAGTTCCCAACTCAGGGAGGGCCATCCCCGTCTGGGTCATTGGTAAGTATAAAAAATATATAAATTACTATAAATTTTTTAACATTTTTATACTGTACCAATGACCCAGACTTAGCTGAATAGTAAACAGGCTGGAGGGCCTAGGACATAGAGGAAAATCCAATAAGCTCAATTATAAAATAAAGAGATAACCCCTTAAGGAGAAAAGGAGTATTAGGCTTTACATGTATCTTTCTTATTTAATATTTAAATTAGAAAGATACACTACCCTTAATAATTGAGCACAATAACATTCATGTTCTCTATTAATATCCAGTATAACCTTTATACTAATTATTATTAAAACAAGCCAATAAATAAAGTAGTCCAGAGAATTGAGACTCTTTATAATCATTTAAAAGTGTCCGAGTATTGTATATTAAAGCCCGTTTGACACTTGACATATACAAATGCTTCACACCGAGCTACACTTTAAAAATAAGACATGAATGAAATTAAACATTAATATTACACTTTAAAACCATCCCGGAAGCGACTCAGAAATACTGTCTTGGAGGAGGCATTCCCTTGCTTTTCACTATAAAGCAGGTGACCTAAGGGAACACCCGCCCCCCCCCTTCCCCTTGCCCTGGGTCAAATAGCCCAGAGCGAAGAGGGCAGCCGGACGGAGTCACTGCCGGAACAGAAAGCCTGCATAACTATAGTTGCAACTGTTTAGTGGACGACATTCTGAGCAACAGATAACGGACCTAAACAATGCAGGTCTCCAGAAATGGACTCAATATTTCTGAGATAAAAATTAGTAAATGTGGATGGCTGAGACCAATAAGCAGCCTTCATTAAATCTGTAATAGCAACACTATTAGCATAAGCCCAGGAAGTAGAAAGAGCTCTTACTTCATGAGCAGAAATCTTAAGCACAGACTGCTGAGAAGAAGATAAATCTTCATACGCAGTACGGATAGTTAACTGAATCCATCTAGCAATAGAATGGACTGAAATGTCCTTTCTATTAGGCATCAAAGACAGAAAGAAACGTTTCCGTCCCTTTCTGATGAACTGAGATCTCTGTTTATAGATACGTAGTGCTCTAACAGGACAGAGTAAAGGCCTACGCCCGTCTGAAGACGGAAGAGCCTTAATAACAATAGGTTCCGGATATTTATTAGGAGCCTGATTCTTAGCTAAAAAACCGACGTTAGTAGTGAAGGTGATAGTGTTCCCAACACTACGATAATGAGAATCATCCACCGATAGTGCATGAAGCTCACTGACTCTTCTGGCAGAAGAGAAAGCTAAGAGAAAAGCTGTCTTATAAGATAAGAATTTGAAATCTACTGTCCCAAGAGGTTCAAATGGCTTTTCCTTCAATTTAAGGAGAACCCAAGCTAAATTCCACTTAGGAATTAATCTAAGAGTTCTGGGTCTATTTATCGAAAAGTTTCTAACCAATTTCGATAAAGAGACATTAGATCCAATTTGTAAACTATCATGATGTGCATAGGTATCAGATAACATAGATCTATAACCCTTTATAGTAACCGGTTGCAGTTTGATTTCGTCAAACAAGTATACTAGAAAGTTAGCAATGTCTGGTATAGAGGGATCAAATATATCAACAGAATGATCCCTACACCAACGACGGAAAACCTTCCACTTAGCCGCATAGTTTAGCGAAGAGGAGGTCCTCCTACAGTTAGAAATCGCGTCCACTGCTCGTCCTGTAAAGTGCTTGCCATGCAAGAAGGACCGCACAACGGAAAAACGTGAAGGTTGAGACCTTGCGGGTTGTGATGCAGTTGGCGCGATTTCCCCTGCCAAAGAAGATCCTCTCGTGGAGGGAGCTTCCGCGGTAGGTCCCACAACAGACACCTGAGTAGATTTATCCACGGTCTCTGTGGCGACAGAGATGCTACCAACAGAATCTTGCATTGAGATTGTTTTATCTTTAGCAATACTTGTTGAATTAACGGCGCTGGAGGATACGCATATCCTATCATTCCGTCCCAAGGGATCGATAGAGCGTCTACAGCAAATGCTCTTGGATCCGGACACGGGGACACATACGTCTGCAACTGATTGTTGAGATGTGTCGCAAATAAGTCTATCATTGGCCGTTCCCATTGGTAGCAAATCTGATTGAATACTTGTTTGTTGAGAGTCCACTCCGACAGCAACAAGCGACCCTTTCGAGAAAGGGAGTCTGCTAGCACATTCAGACGACCCGGTATGTGACGGACCGAAAGAAGAACGTGATGTTCCAACGCAAACAGAAGGATTCTTTCCGTTAGATTGAACAACGGAACTGAATGAGTGCCTCCCTGATTCCGTATATACGCCACTACTGTCGTATTGTCGGATAGGATTTGGACATGAGCATCGTGAATAATGTCCATCCAGTGACGTAACGCAAGCCAAATTGACATCATTTCCTTGATGTTTATGTGCTTGCACAGGAATTGCGGATCCCAAAGACCCTGGCATCTCGAATCCGTTGGGATTAATGATGCACCCCAACCTGTTTGACTGGCATCCGTCATAATGGTAAAACTCGGATCCGGCAACTGCAGCGGAACTCCTTGAGTTAACCACTGAATGTTTGCCCAAGTCTGAATCTCTTGTTTCACTTGATCTGACAAGAGAACGTCTACATCGAGCGAATGAATTTTCACACTCCAATTCTGAGTCAAGAAAATTTGAAGAGGCCGTGTGCGTAGCCGTCCCATCGGAATGAGATCCGCAGCGGCTCCGCACAGACCTATCAGTCTCATAAATTCTCTCGCTGTGACTTTGTCTGTATTTAGACAATAGCGAGCGTAACAACTGACTAATTTCGCTCTGGTTAACGGCAGACGAACGAGATTGTTGTGCGTCTCGAAGCTCATTCCCAGATGAGTGAATGACTTGGACGGCACCAGATCCGACTTCTCCTCGTTTACTATGAAACCGAGACGTCGGAGCAATAGAAGAAGATTCTGAACATCGTTCTGAAGCGTTAACTCGTTGCCGTACCTCTGAAGAATGTCGTCCAGGTAGGCCGACGTTACCGCAGACGAATGAGCTCGGAAGTAAATCATTACCGAGTTCATTACTCGAGTGAAAGCCCAGGGTGCTAGATTCAATCCGAAGCACATGGCCCGGAACTGATACACCACTCCTAGGACTGCGAAGCGTAGATACTTTCGGAATGTCGGATGTACCATGACGTGAAAGTACGCATCTTTGAGATCTATGCTCGTTGCATAATCGTTCACCCGAATACTCGCTCTGACCGATCGAATCGTCTCCATATAAAACTTCGGAGCGATGATCAGCTTGTTTATCCAGCTCAAATCTATGACTGGACGGAACGAGCCGTCTGGTTTCGGAACCAGAAACAGATGGCTGTAGAATCCCAGCGATTCCTGGTTTTCTACGACCTCTACCGCGTTCTTCATTAAAAGAGACTGCACCTCTGATAGCAGAGCGTCTCTTTTCTGAGGGTTTGACGGAAGATGAGTCCACTTTGGACTTCGAGTTAATGGAGGCTTTCGTTTGAAGGATATCTTTAGACCTTCCGAAGTCACTCCTCTCACCCAAGGGTCGTCCGTAATCGACGCCCACTCTTGAGAAAAACTCGACAACCTTCCGCCAACCGGAACGCGATAGAGGTTTGAGCCATCACCTCCTGGATCTGCGAGGCCTGCGGTAGGAGAAACCACGTCTTCCACGACCCGCACCTCGCCTCGTCGACCTCGGGGCGTCCGACCGATTGTCCCGGCCTGAAGGACGTCCCGAACGAGAGTCGCTATCCTGACGGTCTCTCGAATAAGAGCTAGAGGACGCACCGGAACCTCTATAGGAACCTCTCTTGGGCGGATAAGACCCAGAAGTGCCCGCCTTATTCGTGTCTGCTGAATCCGACCTTTTAGGAGCGGATCTAAACAACAGAGAATCACTAGCTTTCTTTTTAATATTATCATAAATAGCGGAAAGCTTGCCGTCAAAGAGAAGATCTCCTGAGACCGAAGCGACTCTAAGAGAGTTCTTCACCTTAGAATCCACTAGTGTGGATGTAGACAGGGCTGCGTCACGTCTAACCAACTCCAGAATAGCCACTGAAAGGGCGGAGTTACACGTGGAATAAGCTACTGCCCTTGAAAGAAGTCTTAAGGAGGATTGTATATCCTGAAACTCTTCCCCTTGAAGACGCAGTGATAACGCCTTCGTAAGGTGATCTGCGTAAGATAAGGCATCTAAATTGGCTCTGTTAGACGCAATAGCTGTTTCCAACACTGCGGTTGGAATAGAAGCTGACGACGGTAATGATAGCTCTAAGTCTTCCGCCTCGTCGTCCATACGCAGAGGAACTCTCGGTACACCCTGACCTGCCGTGTCGAATTTATTCCTTGCATTAATGAAAGGCAGGTTGAGAGTATTTGCGGACAAGAAGCCTGCTTTCCCTGTCCTGGAAGCAAGTTTAAAAATAGCGTCGTTCAATAATTCAAATGTTCTTGCAACATTATTGGACTGCGACGGAAACTCGGGAGCGATGTCCCTGAACCGCTCGAAAAAATCAGAGTCCAATGACGCTATAATTCTCCTGTCCGGAAGCGCAGCAGTCTGGCCCGACGGAACAACTTGAGGAAGAAAGTGCCGGATGAAGTCTACGGCAGCTTTGTGTTGTTCCGAAAGGGATAGCTCCAATTCATCCGTATCCCTTTCACCATCCGGTCGGACCTCCCGATGTTCCCGGTCGTCCGCCCCCGATGCTTCGGCGGAGCGTACCGACCCAGCGCCGTCGGATAATTCTCGATCCGACACCGTTTCTGTCGGCTGCTGGGATGCTGCGATAAGCTGTGCTATCTGCACTAGAATGTCCGACGTCGAGACCTGCGGAGGAGCGGTCTTTCGCTGCTTTGCCGAGGGCAGCTCCGCATCGGATGGCTCCCGCATACTTTTCCTATGCGAACGTCCGGAGTCCATCGGTCTCGAGTCCCTGGCTGCCGGATGGTGTGACCTGGTCGCCGAATAATCCTTCCTCGGCGAAGCTGGCAAGATATCGGAGGTCACGCAGCCAAGGTGCGGTCGTGTGCGCCGGCGAGAAGAGGAAGCCTTAACAGTCTCTGCGGACTGCTTATACAACGGAGCGTCCCGAGCGACGGACGTATGCTCCGCTAAAGACACATTTTGTACCACAACATCTGGTCCCAGATGTTGTTGTACGAGAGAGGGGCCTCTCTCGCTCGCGGCCCGGCTGGACCTGGACGAGCTAGGAACCGGACTAAAAGGCTTCCTCCGTTCTCGTTCACTATCCGCCGTCACTGGGTGTGCATCTATTATTTTTATAGTGCTCGCATCACCCAAAATTTCCTCTTGGACCGCATCGGACGAACCCGGCTGCCGAACCATTCGGTGAATGGACGCTACACCGGGCGAGCTAGCGGACGACATTTGTCTAATCTCCATGAGCACTTTTGCCGCTAGCTCTGTATTTAATTGTGACGACGGACGCACACTTGAAGAGGATAACATGGAAACATCACCCTGTTCTGGTTCCTCTGAAATAGAAACTGAGAGAGTAGAGTGACCGTGTGGAGAAAGAGCCGGCATCGCTCTTTCTCCAGAAACAACATATCGTGACACACGTTTCCAATGTTTCTCATCCCAATGTTCACATACAGGACAGGGATTAATGCGAGAACACTGACTACAATTTATGCAATAATCATGAAAGTCAGAGGAAGATTTCTTCCTATTACAATTTGAACAAGTTCCTTTCATTGTGAAGGAACAACAATAAGTCCTAGTTACTCGCAAAAACCCCTGACACAAAGATACATAATAACATGATCCATTAATAAATGAAAAAACAATTGCAAAACAAAATAATTTTGAAAAAATATTTTTTCAGAGAAGCCCAAGTTGCTGAAAAGTAACGTTGAGCCCCGATGGATCCGATGGCAAAGTGTGGTCAAAAATTTTAAAATTATATAAAATAATTAATGAGACACTTTCGGATAATATAAATGTATCTTATAATGAGATAAACTACCTCAAAGACAAACAGCCCCCCTCAAAAAAGGCTGTTGCCAATGAAAACAAACAGTGTAAACACAGAAGAAAACATGACTCCAGGCACTGAAAAAACTGGCCCGGAATCAGTCCTCAATTACACTCTATCTGATGCAAAACAGAGACTCCCAGGGGAGAATCTGCAGAACATCAGATGGAAGATGCAGAACACAAACGTTATACACCCATGGGTGAAAACGTAACTATGGGGAAAATAACAGAAAACATTCTGTAACCAAGCAACTCTCCCAGGGAAATTTTAGAAATGAAACTTCTCAAAAATATGCCAAAAGCATGGGAGAATTGCAAGGGGGGACTTTAGAAGGTTAGGGGAGAGGAAACACTGAATAAGCAGTGCAACAATTAGCAAGAATGACAACAAGAGGCGTTTGCCTCGAAAATAGGCAACTTAACATAATTTTAACAAAAAATTTTAAGTACAGCCCTGATTATTTTTTGCCACTTCTTTTTTCCTCTCCTCCTTCTATCCTCCTTAGAATCACATTTTCTCCAAGAATTACGTGTCTGGCATCCTTTAAACTGAGATTTACAAGCACAAAGATCAGTGAGATGTTGACTGATGAAGGGCCAAACAGAGAATGATATTTGGCGCCAATTTCGGGACGACTGCGTCACTGCGCATGCGCAGTAGAGTCGTACTATGGAGGTCCTTTAGGACATGATTTCTTTTTGTTTTGGATGCAAATTTTGGGGATTGGGGGGCAAAATTTGTGTTTGGCCCTGGTTTTTGTGGAGTTAGCACCAGCTAAGTCTGGGTCATTGGTACAGTATAAAAATATAATAGCGACTCTTAATAATCTGATGATCATGGTATAAATAAGATATACCCAAAGTAGCTTGGTGTACCAAATGTTCACCACTCATGGAGAAGTGGTGTTAACTGCGCGACTAAGGCTCGCGGTTAAAACCGCTCCTCACTCGTGGTGAACATTTGGTACACCAAGCTACTGTAGGTATATTCTATATATACAGTTGTTATTAAAATAAAATTAATCTGAGGACTTAAGAGTTAAGACTTGAGACAAGCTCAACACAACTGAGCTTGTCTGCTTTGTTTCATTGGGGCTTAATGTAACTTTCAACAGTGAGTTACTTCGTGTCTGAGGGTTTTATGCAAGGAGGAAGCTGGAGTGCACAGACAGAACCACAGAGTAGAGGTGAGCATCTGTCAGACTCTTCAACTTACTAACTCTACAGAAGCAGAGTTTGCAGTGGTTGGAGAAAGTGCACCATTGACGTGCAGTATGCCTTAGTACACATCACCCCCATGTGGCCAATCAGGATGAAGTGTCTTTCCTAGGGATACAACATAGTTACTACAGGTCAGGATCAAACTTTCAACATTTTGGTTTAAAGTCCAATGCTCTAACCACTGAGCCATCATGCTCCGAAAACTGAACTTGTAAAACTATCCAATAGTCTTTTTCATCAATATACAGCGGAGGCTACTTAATTTAATATCTCTTAATTGAATAACCCTGTTCATTTAATATAACATCCAAACACTAATTTGACCTGCTAACTGCATGTGGGCCATATTGTAAACTCCTGTTAATTGAATAAAAAATCTTACAATATTTCAAGAAACCACCCTGACAATCACCCCTTATTTATAGACATATTTTGCCTTAGTACATCCAATACAGACATTTAATCTATTAGGCATGTAGGTGATAGAGTAAACTCCTATTAAATGAATAAAAAATCTTCCAACATGTCGAGAAATTGCCCTCACAATCACCCCTTATTTCTAGACCTATTTTGCCTCAGTACACTCAATACAGGCATATAACTGATAGAGTGTTTGAAGCCCATATTTGGACTTTACTCTGAAGTGCAGGTGCTGCCACAAAAGGTTTCATATTCTCGGGATATACTTTGTACTATCTTTGAAGTGAAATTATTTAACCTGTATGGATTTGCCTGGTTAAAATTTATGGGAGAGTGCCTGTACACACTCTCCTATAAAATGTAACGAGGCAAAGACATGTGATCAAGTTTTACCAAGCAAAAATAATTGCACCAGTTAATCTATTATATTCTGTCAGACTTTCCAAAGTATTAACTCTACACAAGCAGGGTTAGCATTGGTTGAAGACAAGTGCATCATAAACGAGCAGTACACCTTAATACACAGCACAACCATGTCCCAAGGGGGCAATCAGAATTAAAATGCCTTGCCCAAGGACATAATGCAGTTACACATGGCGGGGATCGAAACATGAACCTTATGGTTGGAAGTTTAATACCGTAACCATTGAGCCATTGTGTTCCCTTTGGCAATCATTGTAAAATGAATACGTTAAACTTCTTGCATGAAACAGACATTCCTGCAAGGACACCTGCCAGGACACCAATACTCTTGCCAACAGAAAGTATATAATCTGGCCTCTGTTTAACAGAATGCATCACTGTAAATTGGACCAATCATATGACGAATCACAGCCAGGCATTATTTGTCCGATTTTTCATCAAATCCACACACAGCAGCCATGATGGATTTCATAAAAAAAATTCAAGAAAATACTCAGCAGGTTAGGAGTTTAACCAACCAAACCCTAACAGAAACCAAGGAAAGACTCTTGGGTACAACATGGGACAACAAATCGATGTATCAAAATTCTCATGCTTTGCACACAGAAGAGTACAAGCAAGTACAAAGCATTGGAATATCATTCTAGATCCACCTAATTTTTGAATGTGCTCTATCTGCTTTACACTCAAGGAGATAAACCCACTTGGCAAGAAAAGAGTTAATAAAATACAGAATGTCATGTGGTTGGTTTTGAAAGCACACTTCACAGTAAAGGTAGTTGGGTGTCTGTCTTCAAGCTTTTACCTGTAATTTGGAAATGAAATGGGGCTACCAGTAACTTTTGAATTCAACTGGATAATGGACACAAATGCTGTGGACCTGGTCACCTGGTTCAGAAAAGAAAAATTGTCCCTGATCAGCATTTACCTTCAAGGGTAAAATATTATATTCTAAAGCACTGGATGACTACTTACAGACTGTTAGTGTGTTTCCAGTAAACACACTGTGGACTAGTTCTGTTTAATTTGATTTTTTGTTTGAAGATTATTTTCACAGGTTCTCTCAGCATGCCTTGAATTTCTCTGTGATCATCAAATAGCATTATCGATAGAACAGGGCTATTGACACTTACTGGCCTTCCACCAATCACTCTGTAAAATATTAAAATTGTAAACACAACACATTTTTTTAACATGCAAAAGAACCAAAGATAATACAAAATTTATTAAACATCATAAAATAGGCACAAAAAGGAGGTTTTGATTCTCAGGCAATTCCTCATTGAAATTAGACACTTTGTTGGACATTTTTATTGGATTCTTTCAAAAGTAGAAGTTTTTGCCAAAGGGGAGAAGGGAAGAAGAGTTAGCACAGCAAGCTTTTGAAACTACCTGGAGTATTTCTCAACTCCCATTATAAGAATTGTTATGGCCCCATAAGTGATGAATGTTTACATTGAACATGTTGCTGTTTGATGCAGTGCTGATTTTTGTGGGACACAGCGAGTATAGAGTGTAGTCAAGTCAACTTGCCTCTGGTGTTGAACTCAGACATTGTACTTTGATGCACACTTTGGACAATGAAAAAGAGATAAAAATCTTCTAAACTGTGAAGATTTTAGTCAAGTTCTGTCTGCCTGAATAGGCAAAAAGCACTTCACAGAAAACAGCTCCTGGGCCACAAACCAAGTTAAGGCCAAAAAAAAATACATTTAGTGCTCAAGCAACTAATTCTTAAAATCAGTGAGGGAGGGAGGCTTTTATTTATTTTTTTTTTGTTTCTTGGCTAGTTGAGTGCTGGAAGCCCATATTTGGACTTTATTTGTAGGTGCAGGTACCACAACTTAAAGGTTTCATATTCTGCGCAAATGGTACATATCTGTAAAGTGAATTTATTCCATCCCAATGAATTTGCCTTGTTACAATTTATGGGAGAGTGCCTGTAGGCACTCTCCCATAAACTGTGATGAGGCAAAGACATTTGAATGAATTTTGACAAAATTTTTTTTTTTTAGCACTCTGCCAGTTATTGAAGAAATATCAAATTCATCTTTGTTCAGTTATCTTTATGCACCTCCCCCCCCCCCCCCCCCAAAAAAAAATACCATCCATATCAAATGTGACTTATTTTCTGCAGAACACAGCAAACTGGATGTTTACAAACAATTACAATGAACAGACCAACCCTGTATTTTAATCATGCTTTGGTGCAAAACATACAAATAAGGCCCATAAAAAAATCTTGTTTCTCAGGCAATTTTTCCTCAATTTTATGATGAGTGGGTGGGGGTGGGTTAAAAATTTATTTATTTATTTATTCATTCATTCACACAAGCAGGGTTGCATTAGGTATGTTTTCAAGGTGGAACTTCGAAAATTAATAAAATTCGAATGGCGGTTTTTGTGAATGCTGACCAGATATGACCATTAGTCTTAGGTAAAGGGTAGCAAAGATGTGACACTAGCTTCCAGCAAAGACTGTTAAGAAAATAATTTTAAGGAAGAATAGATCTGTGATACTGTTATGAAGAGAATGAACTCTGTATTTAGAAAGAAAATTTCTCTAATGTGTCACCAGCATGATTTACAAATACAGAATGCAATTAACTACATCTTGTTTGATAATATGAGCTGTAATTCCTATCTTTCTTGGGGATAAATAAATATTGATAAAACTAGTCACTTATATTGGCATGGCGGGGGTTCGAACCCACGCCGAGAGAGTTTCCTTCGGCACCAACCGCCTAGCGAAACTATACTGAACCACGCACACCACTCGGCCACCGACAGACCCCAGAGACCTCGGGGTCTGTCGGTGGCCGAGTGGTGTGCATGGTTCAGTATAGTTTCGCTAGGCGGTTGGTGCTGAAGGAAACTCTCTCGGCGTGGGTTCGAACCCCCGCCATGCCAATGTAAACAAAACCAGCGTCCTTTCTTAATTCTGTGGCATCCGAGAAATTTGAAAAAGACAAGTACTGTCGCTGATTTCTTCTGAGGTGCAGTTCGTAGAATTAAGTGCTTAGATGCAACTATCTGATGACTAGTCACTTATGATTTTCACTTTGGTCAAACTATGATCAAGGTGGCCTCTATATGGCACCAAATAAAACTGTACCTGACAGAGCTGTGGTGATTCTTTGGTAGCATATTTCCTATAGTCTTGTATAAAATATAACCAACATAAGCTTTAGGAATGGGTGGGTCATTAATATCCATGCCATGCAGATCTGAAAGGAAGATTGTTTTCAATTAAATACTCATAAGTGTGTGTATAATCTTTTCTCTTACGATCTGAAAAAAGTATCCGATTCCAATTTTTAATAACTTAAAATTTTACTTTTCAATTGAAAACAGTGTATTATTAACTCATTAAAAGAGGATAACAATTTTGTTATTTAATAATATAAAGAGAAAATTTATTGGATGCTTTGTAAATATGTAAATGGAATTTCTGACCTCCTCAAGGAGATGTGATGCGACGACCCAGATCACTTCACTGTAGCGATAAAAGATTTATTATATGACTTATAGTTCAACATCGCATACCAAATCTAACATTAACAATTCCACCAACCATTTTTTGGTAAATTGGATTGAAGTAAAAAAGAACTAATTTTGTTTACACTTATTATTAGGTGCACACTTCCAGAGAATCCCCCGATGTGCATGAATACGTAACCAAGTGAACAGTCAACTTTCAGTCAACCTGGTCTGCCGTTCCGAGTGCACCCATTCCAGCTCTAGAGTAAAGTACTCTCTGCGACCGGAACAGCTAAGTATGCGAATTCAAACACACCCTTGAATAGTCTGCGACCGGAACAGCTAATTATGCGAATTCAAACACACTCGTAAATAATCTTTTATATTATAGCGATACGAATCAGATTTTCCGGGGACCAGGAAAAGATCATCGAACAGTAGTGATATTTAGTGGTTAAATTACATAGTCATAAAATAAAAATGCAGTTAATGTTTTAGCCAGTAAACCTTCAATGAACATAATGACCTCAAGTTCACTTTGATAAATATATAAACATTACAGGTTGTCTGACTGGTCCCTAATCTGCTGGACGGCTCACAGCCATGTACAATCTTTGTTAACCCTTTACCCAACACAGATAACAAAATCTATTACTTTAAAATATTATTTTTTCAAAATTATTCAACAAAACCATATCATATGACCCCCTCACTGGAACACTCTCAATGATTTCATTCCAATGAGTGGGGTCACATGACATATGTTTAGTCGAAAGTTTTTTAAAAATAATTTTTTTTCAACTGCTCAGTTTGTTTATTATGTAGGCAGATGTGGTCAATTCCTCAGCAAAAGGGTTAACCTTTAAGAGCCTAATTCTGACTTTGATCATAATTTTTGGAACAGAACAGATAACCCATACATGCAGTCTTTGGGTTAACTCACAAGTTACATTCTAAACACCTTGGTAGTTGCTTTTAGGCAAGTCTTGTCTGCCATTGTTGGCAGCCAAGACTTGCCAAAAAAAACAGCAGCAAAGTCACAGAATGTAGACTGTCAAAGTGTAGCCAAAATATGTAAAAATCTCTAGGGCATTAAGGGTTAAACATACAATAATGATTTGACCCTTTGGGCTTAACCTAAGCTTGTACTCTATTATATTTTGTTCGAGGAGCCCTGTCAAACAAAACAGAATAAATTCTCATTTTAGCATCAGAGTGCAGGAAAATATCCAAATTCTGGTTAATTGAATCTAGTTAATGGTATCCTCCAGTTAATTGAGTAATTTCCTCCAGATTATTGGATTTTTACTTAACAGCATTCACTGCATTGCACTTTTAAAACATTTTAGAAAATTAGAAAATCTGAGCCAGAAGAATATCTTACCTGGAGGTACAGGTGTTATTACCGAAGATGGAAGTACAATACTGGTATCTTTGTCAAAAATATCCACAGGCACAATATTGTTATACTTGGGTAAGGCAATCCCTGAGTAATTCAGTTTATTAATACTGTCGACTCCAAGAACTGAAAATAAAATAATCACAGTTTACAAAAAAATATGAAATAACCACTGAATGTTATTCAGAAAACTGTAGTAACACAGCACACATTTCTGAAAAAATGAATTATTTTGTCAAAAAAAAACAAACTATGTTGTCAGCAAAGAAATTCAAACAACCAGTAAGCTTTATTATCAAAGATTTTGTTAGTTTTTTAAATTCTGGAAACAAACTAAGTGGTTTAGTGTTGAATAATTGATCCAAAGTTATAATTAAAAGGATATGAGTTATTTCAAAAATGTTCACCTTCCCAAAGCTGTGGTTAGTTTAATATTAAACTACAGGGAACCATTTTAGTGAACTAAAACACATGTCTCCCCTTTGATTAGTTCCATGTTTCCAACTTACGACTAACAAAGATCAAACTAAAGGTCAAATGTCAAAATCATGGAAGTTCAAAATAGAATGTGACACATCAGCTTGGCAGTTGCATTCATATGACAAATATCATAAACCTAGCTGAACAATTCAATAATTTGACCTTGATGTCAAAGATCAAGGTCATCTGTGATCACACCAGTACATGATACAATGTTGTCTTATGTTGATACACCCACATGCCAAATATCATAATCCTAGGTGAAAAAATAAAAAAATTCAATAATTTGACCTTGAGGTCAAAGGTCAAGGTAGGTCATGATGGTACATGACACATTGTCTTTTGGTGATACACTCACATGCCAAAAATCATATGCCTAGGTCAAAAGATTAAAAAAAAAAGGTCAACAATGTGACCTTGAGGTCAAAGGTCTAGGTCATATGTGGATCATGATGGTACGTGACACATCGTCTCATGGTGATACACTCACATGCCTAATATCATAAACTGAGGTGAAAAGGTAAAAAAAACGTTCTGGCCCGGACAAACTTACTTGCCCAAAAATCAGTAATTTGACCTTGTGGTCAAAGGTCAATATCATATATGCATTATGATGGTACACGGCATATCGTCTTATGGTGATACACCCACGTGTCAAATATCATAAGCCAAAGTGAAAAGGTAAATAAGTTCTTGCCCGGACAAGCTTACTTGCCAAAAAATCAGTAATTTGACCTTGAGGTCAAAGGTCAATGTCATATGTGGGTCATGATGGTACATCGTCTCATGGTGATACACCCACAAGCCAAATAGGAGCCTAGGTCAAAAGATAAACAATGAAAGTGTCAATGACACTGTAGCTTAACTTGTCTGTGTGTTGTGTTTGATGAAAAGGATAATGTTCAATGTTTATGAAAGGATTATGAAATAAGACAAGAATTGTGATAATTGGGAATATGTTCATTTCTGTTCCCTGTATGCTATGTTTTTGATAAAAATAATATGAGGTGTACACTGTACTAAAGAGCTGAGGGGTGGGTTAATATGACCTCACAGTTAATGTATGTGGCCCTCACAGTTAACGTATATCAACAAAAGTTACCAAGTTACAGTGAAATTATTCCAAAACGAGTCATCCTATCAAGTTACATTGAAATCCCTTCATAAATATGGCCTGTAGACTGTGCTAAAGGTTTTTGGGCTTACCTCAATGACACTGTAGCTTAACTTGTCTGTGTGTTGTGTTTGATGAAAAGGATAATCTTCAATGTTTATGAAAGGATTTTGAAATAAGACAAGAATTGTGATAATTGGGAATATGTTAATTTCTGTTCCCTGTATGCTAGGTTTTCAATAATGAATAGGTCAATGACACTGTAGCTCAACTTGTCAAGACAAAGACATGTACATGTATAGTATGTGACACAGCAATGACAAACATCTAGGTAATGACCTGATAACAAAGGTACATATAAAGTATTGTAACGGTCCGTACATAAATACTGACCATTGCCTGTAACAAATGTATAGCTAAAGTATTGTAAAGGTGGGTGACAGTCAGATGCTAAACTAGAAAAAAATCTTTGAGTCCCAGAGTGGGTCTGACTGAACCCCAAAATATTTGTTCTCATAGCACAGTGATAACAAAGGCACCAAAAAAACACACTCGTTCCTATCCCAAGGTGAAAACAAAGGTACCCAAGAAGTTTTGTGAAGATCAGTTCATAAATACGAGCTGTATAGAACTTGTGACAAAAAACTGATTGGACCTAAGTTTGGTACAAAATGGCCACCGGCAGCCATCTTGAATTTTGGACGTACCCAGAAACACTCATTCTCGTCCCAAGGTGATAACAAAGGTACCCAAGAAGTTTTGTGAAGATCGGTTCATAAATACAGCCTCTACCCTGAGCCGTATTGACATGTGTGCTTACATTGTGTAAGTAGCACTGAATAAATCAAAGTTCATCTAATTTGCATAATTTCTGCACGAAAAAAACCCCCTTACAATATGTGATGTATTCCATGTTACTAAACAATCATACAAAAATTTATTCAAATCAGAACTTTCATACAGAAGTTCTGTTCAAAAGACTGATTGCACTAATTTTGGTACAAAATGGCTGCTGGTGGCCATCTTGAATTTCGGACCACACCCAAAAACACTCACTCTCATCCCACGGTGATAACAAAGGCATCCAAGAAGTTTTGTAAAGATTGGTTCATAAATATGGCCTCTAGTCTGAGCTGTATAGAAGTTGTGTACAAAAAACTGATTAGACCTAATTTCGGTACAAAATGGCCACTGGCAGCCATCTTGAATTTTAGACCGCACCCAGAAACACTCGTTCTCGTCCCAAGGTGATAACAAAGGTACCCAAGGCATTTCGTGAAGATCAGTTCATAAATACAGACTCTAGTCTGAGCTGTATTGACATGTGTACTTACTGTGTGTAAGTCGCACTGAAAAAATCAAAGTTCATCTAATTTTCATAATTTCTGCACGAGAAAAAAACCTGTATTATATGTGATGTATCCCATGGTACTAAACATTCACACAAAAAATTATTCAAATCAGCGCTTTCATATGGAAGTTCTGTGCAAAAATCTGATTGCACCTAATTTTGTACAAAATGGCTGCCATCGGCCATCTTGAATTTTGGACCGAACCCCAAAACACTCGTTCTCGTCCCACGGTGATAACAAAGGTACCCAAGAAGTTTCGTAAAGATCAGTTCATAAATACGGCCTCTAGCTCGAGCCGTATTGGCATTTGCACTTACAGTGCTGAAAGTAACACCAAAATACATCAAAGTTAGTCTAATTTGCATAATTTACGCACGAGAAAAAAACCTGTATTATATTTGATGTATCCCATGGTACTAAACATTCATACAAAAAATTATTCAGATCAGAGCTTTCACATTGAAGTTCTGTACAAAAAACATATTTCTGCATCGTCGGTACAAAATGGCGGCTGGCAGCCATCTTGAATTTCGGACTGCACCCAAAAACACTCGTTCTTGTCCCACGGTCATAACAAAGGTACCCAAGAAGTTTCATAAAGATCGGTTCATAAATACGGCCTCTAGTCCGAGCCGTATCCAATTGCTGACGTACGAACAGACGGCCAGACGGATGGACAGACAGACGACAAAAGCTCAAATTTGGCTTCGCCAAAGTTGAGCTAAAAATAATATGAGGTGTAGACTCTACTAAAGAATTGAGAGGTGGGTTAATGTGGCCCTCACAGTTAATGAACGTGGACCTCACAGTTAATGTATATTAACGAAAGTTACCAAGTTACAGTGAAATTATTCCAAAACAAATCATCCTATTAAGTTACAATGAAATCCCTTCATAAATACGGTCTGTAGGCTGTGCTAAAGGTTTTCGGGCTTTGGGCCTGTGTAGCCATCTTGGTTGACCAATCACAATCAAAAGGGGATGTCCTCATCTAGACATTATACTGAGTCATCCTACCAAGTTACAAGGAAATCCCATCTTAAATACGACCTGTAGTCTGTGCTAAACTTTTTGGGGGTTTTGGGATCAGGCAGCTGTCATGGTTGAATGATCGCGATCAAGAGGGGACGTTCTCATCTGGGCATTATTTGGAGTCATCCTACCAAGTTACAATGAAATCGCTTCATAAATATGACCTGTAGACTGTGTTAAAGGTTTTTGAGCTTTGGGCCCCTGTAGCCAACACAGTTGACCAATCATGACCAAAAGGGGATATTATCATCTAGACCTTATATGGAGTCAACCTACCAAGTTACAATGAAATCCAACCATATTTATACTTATTTATTTATTGGTGTTTAAGGTCATATACTTATGCACAATGGCTAATCATGACCATGACAGTTTTATGGGTGGAGGAAGCCGGAGTACCCGGAAAGAACCACCAAGCAACGACAAGCAACTATTAGCTCTCCAACATCGTAACTCTGAACTCTGCACCACGTCACAGGCAGGGTTAGATTGGTTGAAGATATGCGCACCATCGACGTGCAGTATGCCTTAGTACAGAGCATCATCGTGCCCCCATGTAGGCATAGTTAAGTGCCTTGCCCAAGGACACAACGTGGGGAGTGCAAATCAGTCGCTGAAATAGTCACCCATCCAACTACTCACCGTGCTCGACGTTGCTTAACTTCAGTGATCTGACGTGAACCGGTTACCACGACGCCACCGCATCCCCAAAATCCCTCCATAAATATGACCTATAGACTGCGCTAAAGGTTTTCGAGTTTTGGGCTTGGGCAGCCATCACGCTTGAAGGATCGCAACCAAAAGGGGATGTTCTCATCTAGACATTATCTGGAGTCATCCTACCAAGTTACAATGAAATCCCTTCATAAATATGACCTGTGGACTGTGTTAAAGGTTTTCAGTCTTCAGGCCCCTGTAGCTGTCACAGTTGACCAATTGCGACCAAACGGGGAAGTTCTCATCTAGACTTTATATGAAGTCAACCTACCTAGTTACAATGAAATCCCTCCATAAATACGACCTGCGGACTGTGCTAAAGGTTTTCAGGTTTTGGGCTCGGGCAGTCGGCACGGTTGACAGATCGCAACCAAATGGGGAAATTCTCATCTAGACATCATACAGAGTCATCCTACCCAGTTACAATGAAATCCCTCCATATTAAATATGACCTGCAGACTGTGCTATAAGTTTTGGGTTTCAGGCTTGGGCTACATTCACGGTTGACAGATCATGACCAAAAGGGGAAGTTCTCATCTAGATATTATACAGAGGCATCCTACCAAGTTACAATGAAATCCCTTCATAAATACAACCTGTAGACTGTGCTAAAGGTTTTCGGGTTTTGGTCTTGGGCAGCCATCACGGTTGACCAATCGCGACCAAAAGGGGACATTCTCATCTAGACATTACCCCAAACCTGCAAATGAAATTTCGGGATGATCGGACAAGAACTATGGGGTGTAGCCTGTGCTAAAGGAAATATGTGAACAGACTCACAGATTCACAGACTAACAGACTTCCACTTGCGTGATGGCAATAGCTTATCTTGACTTTGTCAAGTTAAGCTAAAAATGGACAGAAAATATTATTTGTAGATGCAGTCCCAAAAGTTCTTTGTTGTTTTTATGTCTCTACACTGACGATAGTCTATAAATTTTTTATGCTGAAGCGAACATTTTCTTAACAATTTACTCAATAGATTAAAAGTGATTTTTTGAACATTTAAAAGTGCTTTGTTAACCCTTTTCATATGGTAATAACGGTAAATGTATGTAAGGGTATTTCAGATATGCTTGTAGTGCTACATTTTATTTTGTAAACAAATATCGCACTTCAAACAGCAAAGATTGTTTACTGTTTCCATGGAAACATACCGGTGCCAGTTACTGCTGACGATTCTGTGCTGTGCTGTCAATAGCAGTTTCTAAAAAATAAATGTCCGGTCGTTGTTTGTTTCTTGTGAAAATTTATAAATACTCTGATTTACATGGACTTTCAACATAATAAATATGTTACATGATGTGTAGTTGGTTGATACATTTCCATACAAGGCTCTGAGAGTTCATATCAGATTCGGCTTCGCCTCACCTCATATAAACTCTCATCACCTTGTACGGAAATGTATCAGCCAGGAACATGCCATGTAACTTATAATACGATAGATATTTACGTAAAATTAATCTGAGGACTTAAGGGTACAACAGGATGAGCTCGTTCCAAAGAGGTGTCACATGATATAGTTTTGTTGAAATGTTTTGAAAAAATTTAAAAAATGATATTTAAAATAATAAATTTTGATATCGTCTGCGTTGGGTAAAGGGTTAACAAATAAATATTTTAAACTGTTGTCCCTAAAACAGCTTACGACTCCTCAATGGAACTAGCTTGTTATTAAATTGTAAAAGAGGAAATTTATATCAAGAACAATTTTCTTTTTCCATGTGTCAAAAAACTTAATGCTGAGGCAAGCTACAACAGTGGGACTTAGTTAACTGTTTTGTGAGTAGGAATTCTACAAGTAACAAGAATATTCAATTAACATAGGTTTGGTCAATATCTGAGCATTTACATCTCATATATACTGTTTGAAAGAGCTATAGAACTCTGTCAAACAAGAAATAATAGAATAAATGCCTTATTGGATGAACTGATGCCAAATAGGTCTATAAACAAGGGGAAATGGTTGATTGTTAGGGTAATTCTTCGACATGTCAGATGATTTTTTATTCAATGAACAGTTTAGTCTTTAACCTGCATACAATTAACAAGTTAAATTGTACTGAAGTGCTTTAACCCTTAATACTCTCTCTCTCCCTCTCTCTTTCACACTCTTTTTTCTGTATCTCTCCCCTACTATCTCGTAATCAGATGAGTCTCACCAGTGTCCCTTTTACAATCCACTTTTTTATTTTGTATGCCATTTTTAATTGTTAACACTATTGTTACCTATTTTGTGTATTCTACCGCCGAAGTGTCGGCATATAGAGAAAATACTAAAGTAGAAAGTTGAAGGTAAAAAAATTGCTGTTGTTAAAAAAAAAAAAATTGGTGTTACAAAATTGCATTCAATTAAACAGGCTATTCAATTAAGTGGTATCCAGTTAAGTGGGCCCAAATGTATTATGGGTTAAAGCACTTACCAGTAAACTGTAAAGTCCTTCCAACTCAAGAATTCCTAAGTTCTAAACAATGCAACATTTTGTGTTTTTAAGAGTGTGATAATTCATTACACATTGTTTTTTTCATTGGGTTTAATGATGCTTTTGATAGCCAGCTGGGTCACCTCATGTCTTGACAGTTTTACGAGTGGAGGCAGCTGTAGTGGAGAACCACGATGCAGCAGCAAGCTACTGTCAGACTCCCCAATATACCAACTCCACACAAGAAGGGTTAGCATTGGCTAAAGACATGTGCACCATCAATGCCTTAGTACTCAGCACCACCATGCCCTTATGTGGGCAATCAGGATTAAGTGCCTTGCCCAAAAACACAATTTCATTACCCCTGGTGGGGATCGAATAATGAAACTTTGGGTTTGAAGTCCAATGTCATTTCCAGTGAGCCACCGTGATCCCTACACATATTGATCCATGAAATTTTAACTGGTTGAGGGCAAGATTATTTTTGGTGGCCTGAATTTGATATTCAAAAATAGTTTTATTACAAATGATTGGGGAGTGCCCACAGGCACTCTCCAATAATTCGTCATAAAACAAATATATATAAACAAAATATTATTTGCATTTGACTGAATATGAAACATGAGCAAGGAAAATGTCATCTTTTGATCTGGTACCCTCATTTTTCTGAAAGCCATGATAGTGGCTTCTAGTACTCAACCAGTTAAACAAACACGAAATGATCAAGTTCATATATATAATATACCTATACTGTCTGTTACTATTTGGTAAGGCCATCCATCTGACTCATACATGCTCTCAGCAAGTTTAAATAGATATTTCTCCAGGATAAACATGAGTTCATTTGCTCCTCCAGAAATATTATTGACTTGATCCCATTCATGTGAATACACAGGGTCCAGCACATTACTTAAAGCTGTCAACAAATTCTGTAAAAATAAAATTAGAAAAAAACAATTTATACTGTGTGATGGAAGGAGTAGCATATCACCAAAAAATAAAAATTCTTAGTTTAGTATTTTAATTTCATTTCCGAACAATGATTTTCCAAAAACTCATCCAAGTTATAATAATAATAATAACTAGAGATGGTCTGTCGGACGGTATACCCCCACCGTGGCATACCGCCTAGTGTGGGTGACTGAAAAGGAGGCATTCAATTTTTCTAAGTAAACAAAATTCAATATGGCCATCAGTCGGTCATCTTGAATCTGACTGGAATATTATGTTATGCACTGCTCACCATGTTGATCATTTTGGTGAAGTTTCATGAAAATGTGACTAAAACTGTGGAAGTAGTTTGCTCCACAAGTGTTTTGCAAAATCCAATATGGCCTCCAGTCGACCATCTTGAATCCGATTTGGAAAAAATTGATGTAACGCACTGCTCCTCATCATGTCGATCAGTTTATATTGAGTTTCATGAAAATGCAGTAAAAACTGTAGAAGTTGATCGCTCCACAAGTATTTTGCAAAATCCAATATGGGCAACAGTCATCTTGAATCTGATCTGGAAAAAAATTATGTCACGCACTTCCCCTCATAATGTTGATCATTTTTGTGAAGTTTCATGAAAATGCGACTAAATCCATGGAAGTAGTTCGTTCCACAAGTTTACAAGTGCAACGGACCACTGACAGACCGACTGACAAGTTGACTCCCATATACCCCCCTAAACTTCGTTTTGTGGGGGTATAATAATGTAATGTTAACATTTATAATCCACCGCAGTGCTCTCTTACATTTTTACCCCGTATCACAGGTGTTCACACCCTTTGTTCATTCTTATGTAGTTATGAACAATATTTAACTTTGAGGACCTGGACAATTGTTCTGAATTCCACAAAATTTTAAACAAACACCAGGGATTAAGTTTCCTTCCAATTCTTAAATGGGAGTGTGCTAAATTATTTTTGGCATTCAAATTTTGTTCACATACCTGTTATATGTGGTAATTTATGGGAGAGTGCTTAACAGCACTCCCACAGAAATTGAAATAAGGCAAATCTATACATATTAAATAATTTCACTTCAAAGATAATATGAAGCACACAACAGAAAATGAAGCCTTTAACCTTTAAGGGCTAAATTCCAACTTTAATCACTTTTTACTACAACAGAAAAGGTGCCACAACATGTAGTCTCTGAGTAACTCATGAGTTACATTCTAAATATCTTGGCAGATGTTTTTAGGCAAGTCTTGGCTGCCTTTACAGACAGCCAAGACTTACCTGAGAACAACTGCGAGGCCACAGCATGTTGACTGTCAAGGTATAGAAGAAATGTATAAAATTCTACAGGCCCTTGAAGTACATTGCAGTGCCAGCACTTCATAATGGAGCCCAAATATGGAGTTCCAGCAGACAACTAGTTAATGAACAAAATCTCACTCAACTCTTGGTAACTGACAGAATGTTACAAAATCTTACTCACATAATAAGGTTTCTACAAAATTATCTTCAAAAGTATTCACAATTTTAACCCTAAAAGGCCTAATTCTTACTTTGCAGTGTTTCCTCTAGGGTGACCTGGGATCCCCTGAACGGCCCCATTCCCCTCGTTCAAAATTCCCCTAACCGAGCATTCCATAGTTGATATAAATTGCTACAAGAAGTTTGACGTCGCAGAAAATGTGTAATAAAACTCTCATGCTACCAACGCAATGCATTTGACGGTAATAATCAAGGGTTACACCAAACAGGAGCAGGAAACACATTGTAAAATTATACACGAATGTCAGTCAGAGATCAATCAATGACACTCTCCGAGTTCGCAAAGACCACGTGCAGGTCGTGTGACAGTGTGTGAGAGCATCTACAAACTTCAAGTCAATCAGTGACTGATGTCACGTCGGCATGCTCTTTGATTTCCATGTGATCACTTTTGAGTAAACTATAGTGACATGTAACAGTGGTTTTGGTGGTCAGACACATTTAAAAAAATGATTCACAAGGAAGATTACTTTAAACGAAAGCTGCAACCCAATGACGCCAGGGTTAAAAAAAAATCTAAGTTTTTTCTCGAGCAGTGCCACCAATGTTCCAGTAGATTTGTAACAATATTGTAATCGATGTGCATGAAGAATGTAGGTAAATTTTTAAGATGAATATTCTGCAAATAATTTGAATTTTGAAGTGCGCATGGTTTGATCGTAATCTCTTCCCTCTTATTAATTCAAACTAATATAGTGGCAACCTACATGTAATTAAAAATACTCCGATAAAAACAAACTTCATAAACGGAAAACAATAGCATTTTTGTGGCACAATCCCTTGTTCTACAATTTTCCATAAAATAACGGCCCCAGCATTTTTACCCTCGCTGAAACCCTGGACTTTGATAACTTTTAATGCAAAGGAACAAGTGCCCCAACATGCATTATTTGGGTAAATGTAAAACTTCTTTCGTAAGTACCTTGTCAGTTGTTTCTAGGTAAGTCTTGGCTGCCTCTGAAAGCAGCCAAGACTTGATTAGAAACAACTGCTAAGCCACAGGAGGTAGACTTTCAATATGTAACAGAAAATGTATAAAACTCTCCAGGCACGTAAGAGTTAATGAAGAATTCAAATCAATTTAGTATGTATTTAGGTTTTCGATGATCAACACAAATTATTTCACCATTACTGGCCTGGAAAAAACCTGTGAACGACCATTTAGGTTATGTGTGGGTTTATCTCAATTGTAAAATATGTGAACAAACTACAAGTTATGACGAAGTAATGCAGCAGAACCCTGTTAATTGAATAGCCACTTTGCCAATGAAAATTATTCAATTAACAGGAGTATTCAATTAACAGGGATTGTGTCACTTTCCTGTCTTCAGGAGATAAACTAAGCATTTATTCTCTTATATCTTGTTTGACAGATCTCAATGAGCTCTGTCAAACAAGATATAATAGATTAAATGCCTGTTTTCAATGTACTGAGGCCAAATAGGTCTATAAACAAAGGAAAACTGGGGAGAAAGGGAAATTTCTCGACAGGTTACAAGATTTTTTATTCAATTAACAGGAGTTTACTCTATAACCTTTATTCAATTAAAAGGTCAAATTTGTATTGGAGGTGTGGTAAATGGTTTTGTGTTAGGAAATTATATTCAATTAACAGGGTTATTCAGTTAAGAGATATCCAATTAAGTGGGCTCCACTGTACAACGTAACTTTATTATTACTAATCTTGCATGTTTTGCCAGAAAGACTCAAAGGGTTAGTATTGTATCCACATATGAATAGAATGGCATGCCGTTTCCATTTGGAAAGACTATCTGCCAGAATAAATAGTTACAACTGAAGTTTGATCTCGCTGCGGCAATATTGTGTGTCAGTTGTCAATTTTTACAGAGGCAGAAATCCTGTTAAGCCGTAAAAAATCGATAGGTGTCTTCCCTTCCTATAGGGTAACCTGGGGTATAAGTTTGGTGAAGATACACGGAATAGAACTAAAGTTATTGCCCGGAAACCAATTTGTCACAAAATATTCTATTTATAGTAACAGTGAACTTGACCTTGGAGTCCCAGACTCCAAAATCAATAGGTGGCTTCCCTTACTATAGGGTAACCTCTGGTATAGGTCTGATAAAGGTGCGTCAAATAGAACTAAAGTTATTGCCCATAAACCAATTTGTCATAAAATATTCTATTTATAGTAACAGTGACCTTGACCTTGGAGTGCCAGACTCCAAAATCAATAGGTGTCTTCCCTTCCTATAGGGTAACGTCTGGTATAAGTTTAGTAAAGGTGCGTCAAATAGAACTAAAGTTATTGCCCGGAAACCAATTTGTCACAAAATATTCTATTTATAGTAACAGTGACCTTGACCTTGGTGCGAGAGACTCTGAAATCGATAGGTGTCTACCTTTCCTATAGGGTAACCTCTGGTATAATTTTGGTAAAGGTGCATCAAATAGAACTAAAGTTATTGCCCGGAAACCAATTGTTTACACCCGCCGCCCGACCACCACTTCATCAAATTATAAGTCGAGTTTGACTTCGTCAAAACTCGACTAAAAAGCATGACTGGCATAAAACAGAGAAGGCAGAGACACATCACAACACCCTTTTTCATATGGTTTACCACCATGCTGTACAGCATAAACGGACACTGAGTTATGATATAAGCCCTTTATTTCCATGTTTGAATTATATCAGTTAGACTTACCCTGACAAAATTTGGATCCTGCTGACTGGACAAGTCTAGTCCTGTTTGTAGATTTTCAAATAACAATATTTTTTTGATGATTCTGTATGTAATGTATATATCCCTTCCAAACATAGGTGAGGTTCTTTCTGTTGCTTTTCGCAATTCTATGGCAAGATTTTGTGACTCAAAAGCATTCAACACTATCTCTCCAGCTGTAATTTTATCAATCTATGAAAAAAAAGATTTTAATGTATACAGACATTGACAAAGGAAGCAATAAACAAGCTATTAACCCATTTCCAATAATCTTTACAAACTTCACAAAGAAAAGACAAAAGAAAATTTTAAAATTTGAATAATTCTACAAAACATTTCAATAGTTCACATACTGGAGGTTTTTTCAAATATTCAACAGCCAGAATCATATCTTATCAGAGAGTTTTTTGATTGGAAAAATCTGAGTGGATACAAAACCAATACGCAGCGTAAACTAATTGTCACAAATCATTCTTCCTAACACAAGTAGAACTTGAGCTGAGATTGCAATGGTTGAAAACATGTCTACCAATCAATGTGCCATTTGCCCTTGGCACACCATTATGATCATGCTTCCACCAGAACAAGCAGAGTGCTCATGATCACTGATTTCAATGCAACTGAATTTCTTGAATATCGGCAAAAAATGTTGCCATTCAAACTGTCTCCCTTGAGATGACATCAAGTCAATCAAAGTAATAATGCCTCAAAATACCTGACGTTTGATGACACCATAGCATAAGCATAACAGCTTTCACTTCATCAAATGTTATGGCATACCAATAACAATGTATCAACATTCCAATCTTGGCATTTGTTTGTGGTCAATAATAACTAAATTATGTTGTAAATATTCAATTTGCATTGAATATCGAAAAATGTGAACATCATACACATTCATTTTTTGCAAACATCAAAGTATACTCTTTAACTGGTAGAGTACAGAAAGCCCATATTTGGGCTTTACAAAATGTCACAGGTTGTGACAAAAATATGTATACTCTGTCTGAGAAGATTTCATACTGACCCTGGCAAGAATTAGATGTTGTTGATGTTACATTGCTTTGTTGTTACATTTGATTGGAAAGTGCTTATTGGCAATCAAATTAAAGAGCAATATATGATGTAAATAAATCTGCGGTCAATAAAAATTTAGCACTCTACCAGTTAAAAGGTGATCGGAAATTGCAAGGCAATGGGAAATTGAAAATCTTTTGAAAAATTTTTGTTTGCTTGTTGAGCATTGTTTTTTTATAGCAACTTCCTAAGATGGTGGCAGTGGAGACACTTTTCTATAAATTTATTTATTTATTTATTGGGATTTAACAGCATTTTCAACAGACAGATCACCTTCCTGTTGGACAGTTTTACAATTGGAGAATGCCAGAGTACCTGGAGAGAACCACCGAGCAATGGTGAGCAACTGCCAGACTCCCCAACATACTAACTCTGCACAAGCAGGCTTAGGATTGGTTGAAGACAAGTGTACCACCGATGCACAAGTACACCTCAGTACACAGCACAACAGTACCTCCCCCACCCCCACCCCCATGGGCAATCAAAATGAAATACCTTTTCCAAGGGCACAATGCCGTTGACCTGGACAGGTATGGACCTTTCAGTCTGAAGTTCTATTCTGTAAACACTGAGCCACCAGGCTCTCTTTCTATATCAATTTTTGACTAATGGGCAGTTCAGTAATGCTGTTATACAGAGATCAGTATCAAGGATGCAATGCCAGTTTTATGGAGCAGAATTACATTAGGACCCACGGCGGCCTAGCCAAGTAAAATGAAGGGGGGGGGGGGGGGCAAAATATTTTTCAACTGCCCATGGCAACTGAAAAATACTTTTTTCTCCACTTCATTTTCCTTGTAATGGGTTAACTGGTAGAATGTGGAATTATTTTTGATGGTGAAAATTTATTCACGTGTCTTAGCCTTCTTACATTTAATAGGCCCAGAGGTACTCTCCCATAAATTGTAACAAGGCAACTCCACACAGACTAAATAATTTTCCATCAAGGATTATACGAAGTACATCCACAGAATATGTATGAAGCCTTGAAACTAGGGCACCTGCACTTCAGAATAAAGCTCAAATATGGGCTTCCTGCATTCTGCCAGTTAAGAGAGCGTATCATTCATTGGTGAAGGACCAGGATTTTCCCTGGGAAAATAGTTCAAACTCTCTTGCCAAACTGGAGCACTATGAGTACTCTGTTAAGGCTTAATCAAGCATACAGAAAGTAAAAGCTTAACAGTAATAAAATAACCACAGGAATATCAGGGCAAGAGTACAAAACCGATGTCAGGGATTTCTGGTATAAATGGTATATAAGCTTCATAGTTTTCAAGAGAAGAGAGTGGGAGAGTTCCTCCATCTCCCATGGCCCTGCCACTGAAAACTCCAGAAAACAGCGGTGTGCAAGCCTGGAAATAAGCAGATTGTCATCTGCAGAATATGTCGCCAGAGGGTAAATTTGGTGATGCTACCCTGCATAGCAGGGTAGCATCACTAAATTTACCCTCTGTGAAGAAAACAAGAGGCCCCAGGGGGCCTGAGGGCGCTCACCTGACATGGTAGCCTAAATAGCAACCCAGAGAATTGATTTCCACAAGTTGCTTCTGCTCCTCCTAAGAAAAGCTGAAACCAAATATCCAAATATTCTGACCAGTGGATCTAAAAAAAGATTTTTAAAGATTATTCCTCATACTGAACTAAGTCATAATTCGGGCTCCCACAGGAAGCCCATATATGAACCCAGGGACTTGGCTTTAACAAACCTGAATCTCACACCCCTAAGGATTCTGCACACCAAATATCAAAATATTCCGACTGCTGGATCTGAAGAAGAAGATTTTTAAAGAAAATTCCTCATTTTGAACCAAGTTACAATTCGAGCTCCCACAATCAGCCCAAATATGGACCTAGGGACATGGCTTGAACAAACTTGAATCTTACCCCCCTAAGGATGCTGCATAAAAAATATCAAAAGCATTCATCTGCTGGATCTGAAGATTTTTAAATAAAATTCCTCATTTTGAACTAAGTTGTCATTCAGGCTCCCATAGTGAGCCTAAATATGAACCAAGGGACTTGGCTTGAACAAACTTGAATCTCAGCCCCCTAAGGTTGCTCCATGCCAAATATCAAAACATTCCAACTGCTGAATCTGAAGAAGAAGATTTTTAAAGAAAAATTCCTCATATTGACTAAGTTATAATTTGGGCTCCCACAGGGAGCCCAAATATGGACCCATGGACTTGGCTTTAACACACTTGAATCCCCCCTCCCCCCCAAGGATGCTACTCACCACATATCAAACCATTCCGACTGCTGGATCTGAAGAAGAAGATTTTTTAAGAAAATTCCTCATTTCGAACAAAGTTACAATTCAAGCTCCCACATTGAGCCCAAATATGGACCTAGGGACATGGCTTGAACAAACTTGAATCTCACCCCCCTAAGGATGCTGCATACCAAATATCACAAGATTCTGCCTGCTGGATCTTGAGAAGAAGATTTTCAAAGAAATTTGCCTGAAATGCACTAAGTTCGAATTTGGGCTTCTATAGTGAGCCCAAATATGAATCCAGGCGGCCGATTTGAACAAACTGGAATCAGATCCACTCCACAATGTTGCATACCAAATATCAAAAGATTCTGCCTGCAGGATCTGGAGAAGAAGATTTTTGAAGAAATTTGCCTGAAATGCACTAAGTTCAAATTTTGGCTCCTACACTGAGCCCAAATATAAACCCAAGGGGCCGATTTGAACAAACTTGAATCAGATCCACCCCACAATGTTGCATACCCAATATCAAAAGATTCTGCCTGCTGGATCTTGAGAAGAAGATTTTCAAAGAAATTTGCCTGAAATGCACTAAGTTCAAATTTGGGCTCCTATACAGAGCCCAAATATAAACCCAAGGGGCCGATTTGAACAAACTTGAATCAGATCCACCCCACAATGTTGCATACCAAATATCAAAAGATTCTGCCTGCTGGATCTGGAGAAGAAGATTTTCAAAGAAATTTGCCTGAAATGCAGTAAGTTCAAATTTGGGCTCCTATACTGAGCCCAAATATAAACCCAGGGGGCCGATTTGAACAAACTTGAATCAGATCCACCCCACAATGTTGCATACCAAATATCAAAAGATTCTGCCTGCTGGATCTGGAGAAGAAGATTTTTTAAGAAATTTGCCTGAAATGCACTAAGTTCGAATTTGGGCTCCTATACAGAGCCCAAATATAAACCCAAGGGGCCGATTTGAACAAACTTGAATCAGATCCACCCCACAATGTTGCATACCAAATATCAAAAGATTCTGCCTGCTGGATCTGGAGAAGAAGATTTTCAAAGAAATTTGCCTGAAATGCAGTAAGTTCAAATTTGGGCTCCTATACTGAGCCCAAATATGAACCCAGGGGGCCGATTTGAACAAACCTGAATCAGATCCACCCTCCAATGTTGCATACCAAATATCAAAAGATTCTGCCTGCTGGATCTGGAGAAGAAGATTTTTTAATGTTTTTCCCATTGCCTACAGTGTTAAAAAGTGCTGACTCAGCACTTTTTCAATGTCCCGAAACTGTACCCTATGATAAAACCGATGGCAATTTTTTTTTACCAATTCTTTCTGTTGGTCCTAAGGAAGCTTCACACCAAATAAAAATTCTCGGTGCCGTGCAGTTTTGGAGATATGGGCGTTTTAATTTTTTTCTATTTTTAGCTCCTGCGGTTCCCATGGGGCTACGGGAAAAAAAAAATCAGCATAAATTAGTTACTTATGACCCAATAAGCCCTCACATAAAATTTGGTTCAAATCAGCCTCTCGGTTTGGAAAATAGAAATTTTGGGCGGGGCCAAAAATTTTGCCCCTCCCATAACGACGCCAAGTATAGCCCCACAAACTTCTCTTGAACAAATCTGAGTCTACACCTCAAAAGGAAGCTGCACACCAAATATCAAGTCTCTGCTACTGCTGGTTCATGAGAAGAAGATTTTTTAAGATTTCAGCACACTTTTTGGGTGTGGCCCTACCCACGGGCGGGGCAACTTGATTTGAACAAAATCAAATTGCGATGTCATAACAAACTATTATCTCAAATATCAATTAAATTGGTTCAGCGGTTTGGGAGGAGAAGACGCAAACACCATGTTCACGGACGACGGACGACGGATGACGGACGACGGACGACGGACGGTGAGTGATCACTATAGCTCTCCTCACTGAAAGTCAGGTGAGCTAAAAAACCCTTAAAACATTCACCACACCTCAGTATAAATTTGACCTGTTAATTGCATGTAAGTTATAGAGTCAATTCTTGTTGAGTAAAATATCTTGTAATATGTTGAGAAATAACTCTAAAAATCACTAAACTCTGCTTATTTATAAACTTACTTGGTCTCAGTTCATCCAATACAAGCATTTAGTCTATTATATATTGTTTGACAGAACTCCAGACAGAAACAAGAAAAAAAAGAATGCTCAATTTATCTCTAGAATATGGGAAAGTGACGAAATCCCTGTAAATTGAATACTCCTGTTAACTGAACTTGGACTATGTCGAGAAATGACCCTGACAATAATACAGCATTCCTCTTGTTTATAGACCTATTTCAGTAGATCCAATACAGGTATTTAATCTATTATATATTGTTTGACAGTACTACATAAGCTTAGTTAAAAAAGATATGATAGAATAGCTGTAAAGTTTATCACTACAACACAGAAATGTGACTTGATCCTTGTTAACTGAATAATTTTCACTGGCCAAGTGGCCTTCAGTGCATAACAATCAGCCACTCACCATAACAAGCTGATATCACTTCAATGAGAATTCACATTTTGTTTTAGAAAGAAAAATAGATTTTGAGAATTTTAACATAGCAAATATTTATTTGAACCTTTTCAATAACATATCGGAGCCTAAAAAGATATAAAAAAAGCAGCAAAAAAAAAAAGAAGGAAATATCAATGAAATGCAGTAATATTTTGCCATTTCACATTTTCAGGAAATTGAATGGAAATTTAGTGCATTTTACTGCAAATACATACCTGATCATTCAATTCTAAGAACAAAATATTAGTGCAGTTGAATAAGTCTGGATAACCCCAAATATCAGCTTCAGAACATTCTCTTTTTGCATCACCTAAGGAACACAAAATACACTTGAGTAAGGATCAGAATGGCATTCACTACACATTTTAAGAATGAAATAGAAAGTCCCAATGCCATTGCAGAGCTGTGGGGAAATGGTGGGACAAGATACACCAACACCACTTAGTTGTTTTTAAATTAAGTTGAGGACTATACCAAGTTCATATCTCCATTTCTAAAATCACAGAAAAACCCACAGGCAAGAGAATGTTTCAGTTATGTTTGAGATGGTATTAATGGATTATGTCCCAAACAAATTATGTAATAAATAGTATTTATGCAGAGCAGAAATTATTTGCATTTCTAGTGCATTGGAGAGCTGCTGTATATACAAGGGGGTTCCACAATCACTGATTTTCAAAATCAATTAAACACCCAAGAAAAACGATTATAATCTACTAATCATACCCAGGTGACCTTTTGAGAGTATTAAGAAACAAACATACCCCAAACAAAAATTAGCATCACGAAGGTCCACGTTGAATTTGGGAAAGTTTGCTTGTTGAAATGACTCCTTTTGGCATTCGCACCACACTTCTGACTGTTTACCTATTACTGGGGGCACAGGGGACATGATAGGACTCTTTTGCTCATAACTAAGCCTATAAGCTGCCTATTCGCTCTTTACTAATGCACACAATATAAAAATTTATTTGAAATATTTTTTCCATTTGTTCAAAAAAAGTTTCAACAAAACCGTATCTTTTGCTCATAACTAAGCCTATAAGCTGCCTATTCGCTCTTTACTAATGCACACAATATAAAAATTTATTTGAAATATTTTTTCCATTTGTTCAAAAAAAGTTTCAACAAAACCGTATCATTAGAATGAGCTCAACAAGGGTCACATGATATGGTTTGGTCAAAATTTTCTGAAAAATAGCTGTTTTCCAAAAGCTCATTTTGTAAATTACATGGGCAGATGCTTCCAATTTGTTAGATGAAGGATTAAGAACCGAACAGTTTCTAGAGGTGAAAGTAATTTTTAGCCAGGTCTTGATTGCCCGTAGACCTAAAAGGCCTATTTCTGACTTTTACAACCTCAGAACAGGTGCCCTTAACATGCCATCATGAGGAGATCCCGTTGACAACAGACAAATTGGGTAGGCAGTGGTTTCTAGTCAAGTCTTGGCTGCTTGTTAAGGCAGCCAAGACTTGACTAGAAATCACTGTTAAGCCACTGGATATATAGAGGCTGGTGGGAATTCAGGACACTTGTCCAGGCCTTAAGTGATGGACAGAGCCAAGTCAACACTACAATACAAAGCATTGCTTGAGTAATTTGACTTATTTCAGAAACGCTACCTTATGACTGTACTCTATGGCACCTGTTCTAAGGAAAAATTGTCAAAATTGGACTTGAACCAATTATCAGTTAATCTCAATTACCTCAAAATATAATAATAATCTCAAAGAAGAAACTAATCCAAAATAATATAGATTTTGAAACAGATGACAGTGATACAATAATTAAAAATTTATTTTTATTTCAACTTAATATACAGACCCGGGAATAAGCCCGTAATCGAAAATAAGCCCACATACCAAGTTTTCAGAGTTAAGTTTCAGAATGCCCTCCTTGTAGACAAGCTCAGTCCCCAACTCTGGAATGACAGCATTGATGACGGTCATATTGTTAAGTTGTTACAATGAAAAAGAACTCCTTACCCAATGCACATATCAAAATTTGTTATTTTAATTATTTTTTTTTTAAATGTTTAAAAAAAAAAACTCAACAAAACCATATCATGTGATCCCTCACTGGATCAAAAGAACAAAATAACCTTTCTCTATTACTTGGTAAAAAAAAAAGGGTAGACCTTATTATCTACGCTTTATATTGAAGAAAATGGAAGAGTTATACCCTTCTAGAAAGCAATCAAGGAAGATGTAGGACATCAGGTGTTGTTATCTTGTCAAGGAGATCAAAACTGGACAGAATATACCAATGTCAACCACAAAGTGCCAAGAATATCTTTACAGAACTTTCAGCTAATACACTTAGTTGATATCAACTATATATTGACCTTTGAACAAGCCTGGAAATAAGCAGACTGTCATCTGCAGAATGAGGTCCCCAGAGGGTAAATTTGGTGATGCACAGCAGGGTACCATCACTAAATTTACCCTCTGTGAACCTCAATCTTTATCAAGGTCTCAGGTCTAAACAGAAAAAGGTACCCAGAGGATAAACTGGGGAATTCTAGCCCACTGTATTGATAGCATCAGCAAATTCACCCTCTGGGGACCTCATTCTGCAAATGACAGATTGTTTCCAGGATTGCCCTTGAATGCAACAAGGTGCCATCTGCAATGCTGAAGTATTGCAGATGGTGCTGTGTTGCATTCAATGGACAATATATCTCACAAGACTTAGGATAAAACAGCAATGATAGTTCTGTTATTAAGAAAAAGACAAAGAAAAGAAATGAGAGTAATAAAAAATATTCCATTCACCTTGTGCACCAAAAGGACAATCCTGAATTCTTATCTCTCCAAAAACTGTTCGATCCCACCAAACACCAGAAGCCAGATTCATGGGACATGAGTCGTATACAACTGAAAAGACAGAAATAGAACTCAAGAAACATCCTTCACAATGAGTGTAATTAAAAAACATTAACAGGTTGAGGGCTACATTAGTTTTGGTGATCTGAATTTGTTCCTCAAAATTTGTTGTATTACAAGTTATAGAAGGGTGCCCACAGGCACTCTTCAATAATTTGTGATAAAACAAATGTATGAAAACAAAATATTATTTGCGTTAGACTGAATATGAAAAGTCAACAAGAAAAATGTTGGCTTTTGCTCTGGTACCCTCATTTTTTTTGAAAGCCCTGATAGTGGCTTCTAGCACTAAACCAGTTAATATCCGTGTCAATACTTTACTTAACCCTCTAAACACTGATGTCAAAATATCTAAAGTTCAGGGTACAAATTTTTCCCATAATGCAACTAGAAATTTAACCAATTCAATCTTGTTTGACAGAGCTCACTGAGCTCTGTCAAACAAGATTTAATTGGTTAAATTCCCAGTTGCTTTATGGGAAAAATGGCTACTTGAAATTTGGATATTTTTTTTATTTAAAATTTTAAAAAAAATTTAAATTAAACCATAGCATGGGCCCCCCTCATTCGAACTAGCTCACTCCAATGAGGGATTAACATATGGCTTTGTTGTGAACTATTTGTGAAATATTTTATATCACATATGTTGGGCGAAGGGTTAAGACAATAAATTTCACTGGAAAAGTGACTATTCATTTAACTGGTTGAGTGCTGGAAGCCACTATCATGGCTCTATAGAGAAGAGGTAGAAGCCACTTTAGTGGCTTTACATGGTTGCATTAACTTGTTGTTTGTTCAGCAGTTGACAAAACAAAATTTATATAAAATTGTTTGGTTACAATTTATTGGAAAGTGCCTGTTGGCCACAAAACAATTATTTTTGAACAACATCTTGCTAAACTAAGGATACTCTTGCTGGTAGCATGGTATCATTGAAAAAAATACCCACTGAAAAATAATTTAGCTCTCAACCAGTTAACAGTTTTCAACTAGCCGATTCCCTGGCTGAGGACCGAAAAGTAGTCCATAACAAATCAAGGGAGATAAACTGTACAGACATGACTGAGTGTAATTAACTTATATATGTGTTTTCACCCCATTCCACCCCTTTGGTTTGGTCATCATGTATGGAAACCCCAACCACCCGGTGAAACTGATCTGTGATCACATTACCATGTTTGATGGTGATTCAGAGTAGTCAGAGAACAAACACACCCACACACAAGCAAGCAATCATTCACAAATTAATCTTCAAATCATTATTACCTTTACAGCCATCTTTTTCTATCTCTGCATACTTGCTAGAACACTGATCGCACCTTCTCCCAACAGCACCATTTAAACAGTAGCACTGACCAGTTACCGGATGACAAGATGTATTCTGTGCTCCTCGTGGATATTCACAATCACATGGATAACACACACCATCTCCAGCAGAATAATGCTTGTCCTGAAACAAATAATATATTTGTATTGTGTCTTTCCTTACATCAGAGACTTTTAGCAGTGATTTAACTCCTTGCATGCTGCTGTCGGATATTCCTGCCCAGGACAAGGAATAGTTGCCAGCAAAATAAGTATAGTTGGAGCACTTTTATACAAATTCTCCCTTGTATAATGGACTATCTGTTTGACCAGTGATTTATTGAGTTAAATTTATATGAATTTTTCATCAAATCTTCATAGCAGCCATGACTAGATGTGATGAAAAATATTAAAAAAAATACTCGGCGCATTGAGAGTTAATACTTAACCCACAGAATATTTTCAAAACATTTTTCATCCAATCCATTCATGGCCATTGTGAAGCAGCTATGATCAGATTAAACGGAAAATTCATCTGAATTTAACTTGAAAAATCAATGGTCAAATAGTCCATTCAATTTACAGGGGGTTATTTATTTTATTGGGGTTTAATGACATTTTTGACAGCCAGGGTCACCTCGTGTGACCCTGTTTCATGGATGGAGGAAGCCTGAGTACCTGGAAAGAACCACTGAGCAATGGCGAGCAACTGTCAGGCTCCCCAATGTACTAAATCCTCACAAGCAGGATTATAGCATTGTTTGAAGACAAGTGCACTATCGGCATGCAGTACACCTGTAGAACACAATGGGATTAAGTGTCTTGACCAAGGACACAATGTGGTTAAAAATTGAATGAAACAATGTTTTAACATAAAGATGTCGACTATGATCAGTGGCTTAAACCTTGTAATCTAAGTTTCTACATACATCTATTATATAAGTAGAGAGCATGGTGGCTCAGTGGCGATGGCATTGGACTTCTAACCTAAAGGTCCACAGTTCGATCCCCATCAGAGGTAATGGGATTGTGTCCTTGAACAAGGCACTTCATCCTGATAGCCCAAGTGGGGGCACAGTGGCACTGGTTATTAAGGTGTACTGCATGTTGATGGTGCACTTGTCTTCAACCAATGCTAATCCTGCTTGTCTGGAGTTAGTATGTTGGGGAGTCTTGACATTTGCTTTCTGCTGATAGGTGGTTCTCTCTAGATACTCTGGCTTCCTCCACTCATAACACTGTCTGACACAAGGTGACCCTGGCTGTCAAAAGTGCCATTAAACCCCAGCCAAAAAAACCTATGCAAGTGGGAAGTGAGTGATTCCATTTCCGCATGTGTCTGAGTCCAGGTAGAAATTCAAGCTTTGATTATCACCCTTGATATTTGATTTTCCGTCGCATGGCAGGGTATCTGTCCTAGGAGGGGTTGGCCCACTAGTTATTGTATATGGCGATTGGACAAATCCATGTTTGTATTTGCAGGAAGGTAACAATCTGAACCAAAAGGGCTGAATTAGATTAATACTGACCCTCCTAAATTATTAGTTGTCCATTATGTTGTTGGCTAACCGACCATCAGGGGAGCAGGATTGCCCATGTGATGGCACGGTGGCACTGTGTACTAAGATATACTGCAAGTCGATGGTGCACTTGTTTTCAATCAATGTTAACCCTGCTTGTACAGAGCTAGTATATTGTAAAGTCTGACAGTTGTACCATTGCTCAGTGGTTCTCTCTGGGTACTCCAGCTTCCTCCACCCATATATACTGTCCAACATGAGGTGACCCTGGATTTCAAAAGTGTTGTTAAACTCCAATAAAAAACAAGGGCAACGCCCCCGGTCCCCCGACCAAGATGGCAAATTCAAGGGAGCTGTTAGGATGCAATTTGTTCGCAGAGCATGGCCATTTTTTAACTTGACCTGTATTTCCAACCAATTAAACCACATACTTAGTTTCGTTTCAATCAAATGATCCAAAGTAAAGTTATCATCCGGACAACACAAAAACCGTATTTTCTAAGTCGAAAAAAGGGAATAAATCCAGTAAAAATCAGTGGAGCGTGCCCATTTTCGAACTTGACCTGCATTTCCACCCAAATAAGCGGCATACTAAATTTCGTTTCAATCAAATGATCCTAACTAAAGTTATCATCCGGACAACACAAAAACTGTATTTTTTAAGTCAAAAAAGGGGAATAAATCCAGTAGAAATCAGTGGAGCGTGCCCATTTTCGAACTTGACCTGCATTTCCACCCAAGTAAGACACATACCAAATTTAGTTTCAGTAAAATCATCCAAACTAAAGTTATCATCCGGACAAGGGTGTGATGGACGGACGGATGGACACATGCACGGACAGACGGACGGACGGACAGACACTGCTGATTACAATAGTCCCCCGAAGGGTCGGGGGACAAAAACAACAAATTTTACTTTCATCTCAAAAATTTAGTTGTAAAGGTGTTGAAATGGTTCAAGAATTATTAAAATTCACAAGAATTATTTAAATCACCAAGGAATTATACCTGGCATTGACAGACTCCTGTACTCTTATTGCATTCTGGATCAAATCCTTTCTCTTTATCACAGTTGCAAGGCCCACATACAGGATTTCCCCACCAGGAAGCAGCACAAGGTTGTTCTGCAACAATTTCACAATATTTTCCAGTCTGAAGCTTCCCACATTCACAACGATATGATTCTTCTCCATCTGTTGGATGTCGACAATGTGCAAAATTTTTACATGGATTATAATGTGTGCAAATTTCTTGACAAGTATCTCCTATTCGTCCTGTAAAAGAATAATATTATATTGAACATATTGTAGTTTCTATTCTTTCTAATTTAATGAGAACAAGGGCAACGCCCCCGGTCCCCCGACCAAGATGGCAAATTCAAGGGAGCTGTTAGGATGCAATTTGTTCGCAGAGCATGGCCATTTTTTAACTTGACCTGTATTTCCAACCAATTAAACCACATACTTAGTTTCGTTTCAATCAAATGATCCAAAGTAAAGTTATCATCCAGACAACACAAAAACCGTATTTTCTAAGTCGAAAAAGGGGAATAAATCCAGTAAAAATCAGTGGAGCATGCCCATTTTCGAACTTGACCTGTATTTCCACCCAAATAAGCGGCATATTAAATTTCGTTTCAATCAAATGATCCTAACTAAAGTTATCATCCGGACAACACAAAAACTGTATTTTTTAAGTCGAAAAAGGGGAATAAATCCAGTAGAAATCAGTGGAGCGTGCCCATTTTCGAACTTGACCTGCATTTCCACCCAAGTAAGACACATACCAAATTTAGTTTCAGTAAAATCATCCAAACTAAAGTTATCATCCGGACAAGGGTGTGACGGACGGACGGACGGACGGACGGACGGACGGACGGACGGACAGACACTGCTGATTACAATAGTCCTCCGAAGGGTCGGAGGACAACAATCCGGATTTCATACAATGGCTCTAGAGATTGGATGTGGGGGGGGGGGGGGGGGGGGGGGGTTGTAATATGTCATCCCACTTTTCTTGACAAATCGTCATCCGAGTGCTAAAAATTTTCTTTATCCCCTATGGGACATAGAACATTCTAGCACTCAGCCAACGAAATGCCAATCTTATATACATACCACTAATGTCAAAACATCTTGAAACTGGTTTGCGTACTCACCCTGATATTTCTTCAGTCACTTTCTTATAGTTATTCCTCGATTTCTGGAAACTTGAGCCTTAAAATGTGCTCAGGTTGGCTCATACTGGTATGAAAAGTTAAATTTTCTTTCCCAGAAAAGACCCAAAAGTTTCACCTATATGGGATATACCCTTTTAACCCAGCATAAGGTAAAACAAATTAACAGGTGAATTTGTACTTGACATATGGTAAATGGTTTGTTTCGAAGTTGTATCCAATTAACAGGGTTATTCAATTAGGAGATATCCAATTAAGTGGGCACTGCTGTATTCATGGCTGCAATGTAGCATGAAAACAATAAGTCATACAATGTGCAACTTACCCTTGGCACATTTACAGCTGTAACTCTCCCACTCATCAACACATGTGTTTGGGTAGCCACATGGATTTCCTCGGCATACATCTGATCCTGTACAGTTTGACACTACATTAAATGACCGTCCCCTAGCTCGATTTAACTGAGCAAGATCGTTATTTGCCACTCGCATTATCTGAAAGACACAAAAAAAACAATCTTTTTAACCCTTTACCTTACTCGAAAAGCAGACACTTGCAAACAAAATTTTTGAATAACCAAATATTTTATTTTGGATATCAAAAACATGGCTTATGACCCCATCATTGGAATGAGTTCAATGAGCTCATTCCAATGCGGAAGTCATAGGCTAGGTTTTTATGAGACAAAAAAAAGAAAAAATAATGAAAATTTAATAGTGATTTTTGTGAATAGTGCTGAACAGTTTTGGCCATTACATTGGGTCAAGGGTCAAAATAAATTAAATTCAATTGTTATCAGCTGTATTTCATTCAGTAATCTTCCCATGTGTAATAGCATCTTGTGTAACAAACTGTAAGGAAAAAATGTTAGGGCCTGAGAATCTCAAATTTGGGGCAAATCAAATCCCAAATTGATCCAGGCAAAAGATTTTGAATCAAATTTCGGCTAAACAAGTTATAAATATTTCACCTTCTTACAGCCATACATATTAATTTATTGGTGTTTAAGGTCATACATTTATGCACATGGATAATCATGACCACAACATAGATATAAAGTCAAGTCCAGCCAATTGTTTATACCCATGTTGCCCATTTTAGAGGATTTTCCACCCCAGGCCACCCGACATTGGTGACTCGTCCTATATTACTAGTAAAACAAAGCTGATTTACCACTGCTTCATTTCACACGGTTGCCACAGGGTGGAAAATGGGTTAAAACACAGAATCTTTCAACGAAAAAACAATAAATAATGTAAAAATGACATAATTTTTTTAGGGTGCATGTTGCACTTGACTTCATTCCAGGCATTTTTACTGGTCTAATTTGAGTATACTTAACCTACCAGGTACATAAGGTCACATATTTATGCACAATGGATATTTGTGACTGCAACATGGATATAAAGTCAAGTCCAGCCAATCGCTTATACCCATATAGCCCATTTTAGAGGATTTCCACTACAGGCATTCGTGATGGATCCTATTTTACCAGTAAAAAGGAGCTTCCTTACCAAAGTGAACAAGCACTGCTTCATTTCCTAGAATTCCCATGGAGCACTGCCATATATCTCACCAATATTTACACAAGTATTGCATTTAATCTCAATATTCAGACAACTATTGTATGCAATGGTGACTCGTCTCTCTGGGCAAGTCAACCCAAAAAATAAAATTCCACAACAGAATCAAAGTAGTTTCCATAGTGGAACCTCACTGATCTCTTCTACCATCAGATCTCCTGTAACATCAACAAATAATTGAGAGTTTGAAGAAGTGTCATTGCAAGGAATGTTATACAGTGTTATCAGAGATGCTTCAGAATAATTTACTGTATTGACCCAGGAATAAACACAGGGGGTTCATGAAATACCAGTGGACAAAAGTATATGAGTGGGCTTATTTTCGAGACGTCAAGTCTGCATGAGAATTTGGGTGCAAAGTTGACACAAAGTTAGGTGACTCAGTCAAACGCATAACAAATATGTATTAACCCTTTACCTAACAAATTGGCCATTCACTCGCATAATTTGCAAATTGAACAGTCAAAAAAAAAAATTAAAACAATTTCAACAAGACCATATCATATGAGCTTGTTCCAATGAGGGGGTCACATGATGTAGTTTTGCTGACATTTTTTCAAGCATTTGAAAAAATCGTTATAAAAACTTACCAGCTTGGCTGTCATCAATGTTCACATTCCAAAATCAGGGACCAGGCTTACTTACAAAGAGGGGACTCTTGAAACCGAAATATGAAATGGTGGTATATGGGTTTATTTTCAATTATGAGCTTATTCCCGAGTCAGTACGGTAACCACATCAAATCACATACCTCAATACATCCACTGAAACCATTCTGTATCGGGTCACTTCCTATTCTTTTAGCACCAACATATACTTTACTTACTCTCCTACCAGGGATATTAGCAGGCATCCATGCTCCTTTCTACAATAAAAATGTTAAATAACCATTCATTAGTCTATTATAAAAGAAAAATGGCTGACTACTTTAGCAAACACTCTTTCTATAAAATATCATCGGTGGGCTTGCAAAAGGATGTATCTCCCATTTTGGCACAAAACACTTTTTCACAAATTTGGAATTCTTAAATGTCATATCTTCAAAGCATTTTAAACTAGAGGCGTGGTTATGACAGCCAATAGGTCATAAATATACCTCCTTTACAAGTTATTCATGCTTGAATTTTGGGAAGGACGGACAGACAGATGAACGGACTGATGGACAGACAGGTGGACAGACAGATGGATGGACATACAAGAGGAATCCTATATACCCCCTGAGGGCAGGGGTATAATTATAAACAAGAGGCCCCACGGGGCCTTAAGCCCTCACGTTGAACATAACATGATATAAACAGAGTCCAAGAAAGAGTCTGCATAAGCAATCCATCTCCATAGGATACATTGTCAACCCTTGAGCCCTTCAGGAGTGACAAAAATAGTCCGAGCATCATGCCTTTTCTTCAGGTGATCATAATGTAAAATGTGGAGCTCCCCTATGAAGCCCCTTGATACAATCTATGTGGATTAATCTTAGTTACACACCTCTAGAGTACTGAATACAAACTTTCTAATTCTTCAGCTACATGACCAATTCCGACTCCAATAGGGAGCCCAAATATTAACCCGGGCTCTCGATTTGAACAAAGTTGAATCTGACCTCCCTAGAGATGGTATATACCACCAAATATGAAAGCATTCTGGCTGTTGGATCTGAATAAGAAAGTTATCAAAGAAATTTTTTTATATGCACTAAGTTAAAATTTGGGCTTCCACAGCTAACAAAACAAACTTGAATCTGCCCCCCCCCCTCCCCCCCACCTCACTCACGAGATGTTGTACACCAAATATGAAAGCATTCTGACTAGTGGCTCTGAAGAAGAAGATTTTTAAAGAAATCTCCTCATATTGCACTAAGTTAAAATTCAGGCTACCATAGCAAGCCCAAATATTAACCCATATTAACCCAGGGAACCAATTTGAACAAACCTGAATCGAACTCCTCTAGAGATGTAAACCAAATATGAAAGGATTCTGACATGTGAATCTGAAGAAGATTTTTGAAGAAATTCCCTCATATTATACCAAGTTGTACCAAGTTAAATTTCAGGTTCCCATATGGAGCCCAAATATTAACCCAGGCACTTAAATTGAACAAACTTGAATCTGACCCTCCCTAGAGATGTTGTATACCAAATATGAAAGCATTCCGACTGGTGGATCTGAAGAAGAAGATTTTTTAAAAATTATCCCCATACTGAACTAAGTTAAAAATTGGGCTTCCATAGGAAGCCCAAATATTAACCTCGGGACTTGGTTTGAACAATCTTGAATCTGACCCTCATAACAATGATGTATACCAAACATTAAAAGATTCTGACTGGTGGTTCTGAAGAAGAAGATTTTTCAAGAATATTCCCCATGCTGACCTAAGTTAAAATTCGCACTACCATAGGGAGCCCAAATATTAACCCAGGGAACCAATTTGAACAAACTTGAATCTGACTCCCCTAGAGATGTAAACCAAATATGAAAGGATTCTAACATGTGAATCTGAAGAAGATTTTTGAAGGAATTCCCACATATTGAACCAAGTTAAATTTCAGGTTCCCATATGGAGCCCAAATATTAACCCAGGCACTCAAACAGAACAAACTTGAATCTGCCCCCCCCCCCCCCCCACCCCCACCCCTAGAGATGTTGTATACCAAATATGAAAGCATTCCAACTGGTGGATCTGAAGAAGAAGATTTTTAAAGAAATTTCCACATATTGCAGTAAGTTACCATAGCGAGCCCAAATATATACCTAGGGACCCGATTTGAACAAACTTGAATCTGACCCCCCCCCCCCCCCCCCCCGCCCCCCCCCCCCCTAGAGATGTTGTATACCAAATATGAAAGCATTCTGACTGGTGGATGTGAAGAAGAAGATTCTTAAAAATTATCCCCATTTTGAACTAAGTTAAAATTTGGGCTTCCTCCACACCAACTTTCACTTGAATTGGCCCAGTGGTTTTGGAGGAGAAGACCAAAACATGGTGTTGACAGACGACGGACGGGGAGCAATGGTATTAGCTCACCTTGAGCAGGAAGTGCTGATTATAAAATCCCTTACCTAACAAATCCACTGCATCTGGCCACATAATATACAAATACAGTATAAAAAAAAATTATATACTACTCAAAGTTTGCAAAGCACCACATATCTGACACATCATTGTGGAATTTGCTTGTGACATCTTTGCAAAATATTTGGTGGATATGATTGGGGAATGTATTGAGATGGTCCCCAGAAGTTTACATTAGCTCTCTTGACAGGCAGACTTTTCATGCCAGTCATGGAAAGCATGTACCCCTTGATTTTCATGATGTTTTCGTGTACTGTCTACATGTACATGACATGTGTAGGGTATTCAATCTTCATTTTAACACAAACCCTTGTGATTTCATGATCGAATATGGCAAATGCAAATGTAACAAGATAGAAATGTGGCGGGCTGTTGGAGCAAGGGGCTACGCATCATCAGGTTGGTGAAGCCTTTGATGGTCACCATATGCTAATCACCAGAGCTTGAGCAAGATTTCAGCAGTATGGCACACCAGTAAAACAGCATGGTGGTGGCAGAGGCAGGGCAACATCTGCAGCTGAAGACCGGTTTTTGATCATTCAGGCCTGTAGGAACCGCTTTGCATCAGCAACCCAGCTTTGCAGTGACCTTCAGAATGCATTCGGGGTAAATGTTTTGATGCAGACTATCCAGGCAAGGTTGCACAAAGGTGGTCTCCGATCGAGAAGACCATGTATTCGCATTCTGCTATCCCAGAACCACTGCCAGACAAGTTATGAATGGGTCATGGGCCACGTTGGATGTACCAGAGAAGATGGACGATAATGCCTGTCCTCATGTTGTTGCTGCTGAGTACCAACAGGGGGAGTGATTGAGCATATGGACTAGCTAGCAAGATCCCCTAACCTCAATCCAATCGAACATGTCTGGAATGAGTTGCAGTTTGCAATTTCAGCCCCTCCAGTCAAGCCAAGCAGAGTACAGGAGCTTGGTGCCATGATGGTCCAAGAATGGAACAACATCCCATGAGGGATCATCAGGAACCTGATTGGGAGCCTGAGAAGGTGTTGTCAAGCTGTAATTAACAGAAACGGTTCTCATACTCGATATTGAACCCATACCAGTTCGCTCCGTCAGCTTTTTGGCAAATTTGAAAATTTCCTCTTTTACCAATAATATCCACTTTCCATGGTTATCGTATTCAAAAGCTAAAAAATAATGTCAAACACAAACAAAATCTTAATTTATGTACTTAAATCATTAAAGATATAATTAAATAAAAAATATATACATTTTTCATAACAATATTTCAACTAAAACGTAAAACAGGGAGTTGGATATACTTGGTGCTTAGCAAACTTTGAGTAGTATATTTAAAAAAAATTCAACAAAACCATATTTTGTGATCACTGGAACAAACTCGGGGAGCTCATTCCCAATGAGAGCATCTCATGATATTGTCTTGAAGTTTTCTGAAAAATTTGGAAAAAAAAAAAAAAGTATTTAAAATAATAAATTTTGATATGGCCAGCATTGGGTAAAGGGTTAAAAAGAAAATATGGCAGACTACTTTAACAAACACTCTTGCTGGGGCTGGGCATTTTTTTGTTTTCTGGTTCGGTTCCAGATTTTGAGACAAAGCAGAAAACCCAGCAAAAAACAGCCAAATGGTTTTCCTGTGTTTGAGCATAAACTGAACAAACTATCTTACTGGGAGGGAGGGGACTAGACTAGTAACCACTATGGATACTCACCATTTAGTCTATCCAGCAAAGTGGCGAATATGTAAAGTTCTAAATGTCATGTTCTCTCCCTTATTGACTCGTCCACCGGACGAGCCAATAAGGGAGAAAATGTGACAATGAGAGCACAATATGGATTAGATGAACTTGATTCATTGTTACTCTAAGGGATTTTTGTCAGATTAAATAGGCCTAGCAACTATCTCCTAGAACCCCTAAGAATGATCAAAGGGGAGTTAAGCTCAGCCCACTGGATATACTTTCAGATAGGGCTTTGGGGTGAGTGGTGTCGTACAAACCATTGCAGATATTTTTCCAAGTTAAGGAGCTTGAAGAGTTACTTTCTATCTGTTCTTATCACATAGAAACACGGAACCAAAACAGAAGCTGAAAAATCAAAACCTCCCAGCTCTTGCCAACAATGCAGCAAATTGTTCAGAATAAATGCTAGTGAACATTAGGCCACACAAAGTAGATCTTCTGTTTCTCAGGCCATTTGTGAAATTGCATGCGGGCGAGCGGTTTTTTATTTTATTTTTTTATTTCAGTAATTTCTTCTTTGCCCTGAAAAGTTCATGTTCTTGGTTCAAGTTTTAGGCCTCATAATCTACAGAATAGCATGGGTGGTGGTGTATTTCATCCCTTGAGTGCAAGAAGGCTTTGCAATGCCAAAGCATTGCAAAGCCTTCTTGCACTCAAGGGACAAATTCATCAATTTTTTTAACTTGGGTAAAAAATCAGACATAAACCATTTAATTTTTATTTTTTTTAAGTTTAAATTGGTTGTAAAAAGAGAGCATGCGGCAGCCAAAGGGACCATGCGGGAGGGCCTGAGAAACAGATTTTTTATTTTTTTTAGGCCTTATTATATGACCTAAGAAAAAAGATTCCTTTTTGAAAATCCATAATGGATTGTTTACAAGTTTTAATAAAGAACTAATTGTAATCTTTTTCAGGAGTGGATGAAAAATTTCCTTACCTTCCAATCTCCATAATCTAACACCATGACAAATTGACCTTTTTCAAGCCAACGTGTTTCAAAATAATGCCATTTGCCATCATTAACTCTGTGTACATTAAACTCAACAGCTGTTTCTTCAAATTTATACATAAGGTATCCATCAGCAAGCTGAAAATGTATGTACTATATATTAGTGAAACCGTTATATGAACAGCCACTTTGTCATAGAAAATTATTTAATTAACAAGAGTATATTAATTAACAGGAATTGGGTCATTTTCCTAGCTTCTAGTTTTAAACTGAGCATTTATTCTATTATATCTTGTTTGACAGAGCTCTTTGAGAATCCATTGATTCTTCACAAAGTGATTGAACCTTTTGAACCTGAGTGACTGCTTTTCCGACAAGGATCGTGCTGCACTCTGAACTCATAACTTAGATGGTCCGTTCCTCTGTGAATCTGTATAGTAGAGAAATCAATATTTCCAACATGAAGTCAAATTCACAAAACAGTTAGTCAGTGTTCTCCATATCTGTTACATTTACATCCTCTCAAAACATACACTGGCAGGCCTGGCATTCTTTAGGAGTGCAGGAGTGCTGCACGCCTTGAAAAAATTGAGGAGGGCAGTCAAATAAGAATTGAATGCAACAGTTTGAATAATGAGAAGGTGTGTGTGCCAATTTTTCCACTATGTAGCTGAATGTAGTACAATTTTTCTGTCACAATATTAATACCTTGAAGTGAATATAACAAAAATAGCATATAAGTTTTTGCATTGAAAATTTCAGGTGCAACTGCACTACCAAGCAATCTGAGGAGGGCAACTGATTTGCACTCCTTGATTTTCTAGATTGCCAGGCCTGCATGGGCATATATTCCAGGGACCATGAGAGTAAATTCCAAGACCACAGAATTTTACGCCAATGCATGTATGCAGAAAAGATATTATTGTAAATTTGTAACTGCAGTAAGTGAAAAAGTCTAAGTTTGACAAAATACATGTAATTTTGCAGAGAAATTTTATTCACAGCTTTTCATATTTTGCACTCAAGTACACAATGTCCTCCCTGTAATGATAGAATGGGGGCTTGGGAGTATCAATTCTCTTCTTAAAATTTAGGCTTGCCTCATTAAAACTTCAAAACTATGTGTACACTGCTGCAATGACACAAATGAGAATGAAAGTGGTCAGAAAATAATTTTGAACAAGACTGTCCTTAACATTTGTAAAAAGTTTAACAACTGTACTCTGATTCGTTTCTGAGTTATGGCTGAGACACAATTATTGACCGATTTCAGTGTGACCTTAAAATGTGACCTTGACCTTATGGACCTGGCTGGGGTGTGTGACACATCCACCTGTTGTCCTTTATAATTGAGCGATGTTAGATGATTGTAGCCCTAATAGTTTTGGAGTTATGCTTGAGACACGATTTGTGACCCTGAACATATGAAGGTCAATTGTGACCTCCACCTTGCAGATGTGGCGGAAACTATTATACGCGACACACCTTCTTACTGTCCTTAACATTTGTAAAAAGAGTAACAATTGTACTATGATTCGTTTCTGAGTTATGGCTGAGACACGAATATTGACCAATTTTTAGTGTGACCTTGAAATGTGACCTTGACCTTGAAGGTACGAACCCGGCTATGGTGTGTGACACATCCTCCCATGGTCCTTTATAATTGTGTGAAGATTGATGACTGTGGCCCTAACCGTTTTCGAGTTATTGGCTCGGACACACACACACACACGGATGGACACACGCACACTTCAATCACTATATGCCACCCGACTTAAGTCGGGGGGCATAAAAACCAAAATAAATTCAAAGGAGCATATGAAGTTCGTTCCATCAAGACATTTGAGATTAGATTTGACTAATGCCTTGGAAAAACCCAGTCCTAAGTTGATGACAATATTAGCTGTCAGTATTTAACTGCAATATATGTACCTCTATCAATATATTTCCAGCAGACTGCGTAACTATCTGCATCAAAGTTCCAGTTGTGCTTCTTGTTCTGAATGAGATGCCATTGTACCATGGAAGGTGGATATCTTCCAAATTTTCAGTAAATAATACGTAACCATTGCCTTGAAGTCGGAATGGCAGATCAATAACTGAAAAAGAACATGATTAATATTTTATTAAAACCGATATTAATTTTTTTCCGACCATTCCATTCTCTTGGTCCAAAGGAAGCTTCACACCAAATAAGAATTCTCAGTGCCGTGTAGTTTTGGAGATATGGGCGTTTTAATTTTTTTCTATTTTTAGCTGCTGCGGTTCCAATGGGGCGATGGGAAAACGTTTTTGGCATAGATTAAGTACTTATGACCCAATAAGCCCTCATATCAAATTTGGTTCAAATCTGCCTCTCGGTTTGGAAAACGGAAATTTTGGGCGTGGCAAAAATTCTTGCCCCTCCCATAATGAAGGCAAATATAGCTCCTTGAACTTCTCTTGAACAAATCGGAGTCTACACCTCAAAAGGAAGCTGCACACCAAATATCAAGCCTCTGCAACTGCTGGTACAAGAAAAGAAAATTTTTAAAGATTTAAGCACACTTTTTGGGCGTGGCCTTACCGAGGGGCGGGTCAACTTGATTTGAACAAACTTAAATTGACTTATGATAGGGAACATGCACAGCAAATTTTGTTGAATTTGGTCCACCAGTTCGTGAGAAGAAGTCGATATGTAAAGTTAACGCCGGACGCCGGATGCCAGACGACAGGCGGATGATGGACGAAAAGTGATCAATTAAGCTCCCCTTGAGCTTTGCTCAGGTGAGCTAAAAATATATTGGATTAAAAGCTTACACTGGATGTATTGAGGCCAAATGGATCTATAAACATAGGCAATTCTGTGGTAGTCAGAGTACATCTTCCACAGATTGTAAGATTTTGTATTCAATAATCAAGAGTTTGCTTTTTACCCTATATGCAATTAACAGGTCAAGTTTATACTGAATGAATGATAAATGGTTTGGAAAGAAACAAAGAAAGTCCATACAGACAAAATAGTTTCAATCCAAATATAAAATGGAGTGCATCCACAGAATATGAAACCTTTAAGGTTGAGCACCTGCACTTTAGGATAAAGCCCAAATATGGGCTTACAGCACTCTACTCTACCAATTAAAAGAAATTCAATTAAGTGGGCACCACTGCACCCCCCCCCCCCCCCCCCCCCCCCCCCCCAACACCAACAGCAGACAACAGTTGCAAAAAAATCATGAATAACTAACAAATTTCATTTTCAGTCTAAAATATGTAGCTTATGACTCCTCATGGGAACAAGTTCAATGAACATGTTTTAATAAGGGGGTCATAAGGTATGTTTTCAAGAAAATATAGAAAAAATACCATCAATGAACCTCAATCTGAATCAATGTCTCAAACCTAAACAGAAAGTGTACTGTGTGGGATAGCATCAGCAAATTCACCCCCAGGGGACCTCATTCTGCAAATGACAGATTGTTTATTTTCTGGGTTGAATATAATATGAATTAGGTTAAGTTAGAAAAGAACGCAGCCACAAAGGACTCTATTGTATCATAAAATTCAAAGAAAATGATTCTTGCTACCGCTGGTAGTTTTGTCTACTTTTGATACTGGCAGTAACCTAATTAGAAAAAAATTGTGGTAAAAAGTAGGATTTTAAAATTTTCAAGTAACAAAAATCAATTTAATACTGAATCCTAGGAACCAGTGTTCAAGTTAAAAGAAATAATGTCATTTATTCAGGAAGATTGACTCAGCCAACACACATCCTATTGTTTTTGTTGTTATTTTTATTTTCAACTATCCCAGAATTAAATATTGAACAAAACAAGAGGTCCCAGAGGGTGCTCACCTGACATGGTGGTTTAAATATCAACCCAGGGAATTGATTTGAACAAGTTGCATCTGCCCCTCCTAAGAAAAGCTTGTACCAAATATTAAAAGATTCTGACAGGTGGATCTGAAAAAAAAAGATTTTTAAAGAATATTCCTCATATTGAACTAAGTTATAATTCAGGCTCCCGCAGGGAGCACAAATATGAACCCAGGGACTTGGCTTGAACAAACTTGAATCTCACATCCCTAAGGATACTTACCAAAATCAAAATATTCTGATTGGTGGATCAGAAGAAGAGGAGTTTTAAAGAATATTCCTCATATTGCACAAATCTGAACATTTCACATTTAACATCTTTGGAAGATTCATTCACATGTTTGTTGAAATCAAATCCAAATATCGATCCAGGGATTTGATTTCAACAAACATGTGAATGAATCTTCCAAAGATGTTATATGTGAAATATGAAAGCCTTTGGAGCAGTGGTATGGGAGAAGAAGATCTTTAATGTTTTTCCCATAACTCACAGTGTTAAAAAATGATGACTCAGCATTTTTTCAAAAGTCCTGGATAAGTACACTATGATAAACCCAATGGCAATTTGTTTTTGGATCATTCCTTTCTGCTGTCCCTAAGGAAGCTTCACACAAAATAAAAATTCTCAGTGCCGTGTAGTTTTGGAGATATGGGCGTTTTAAATTTTTTCTATTTTTAGTTCCTGCGGTTCCCATGGGACGATGGGAAAAAAAGTTGGGGGCATAAATTAGGTACTTATGTCCCAATAAGCCCTCATGTCAAATTTGGTTCAAATTGGCCTCTCAGTTTGGAAAATAGAAATTTTGGTACAATTCAGGTTCCCACAGGAAGCCCAAATATAAACCCAGGGACTTGGCTTTAACAAACCTGTATCTCACCTCCCTAAGGATACTGCATATAAAATATCAAAATATTCTGATTGGTGGATGTGAAGAAGAAGATTTTTGAAGAATATTCCTCATATTGAACTAAGTTTTAAGTTAGGCTCCCACATGGAGCCAAAATGTGAAGCTAGGGACTTGGCTTGAACAAACTTTAATCTCACCCCCTTTGGATGCTGCATATCAAATATCAAAACATTCCGACTGCTGGATCTGAAGAAGAAGACTTTTAAACAAAATTCCTCATTTTGAACTAAGTTATAGTTCGGGCTCCCACAGTAAGCCCAAATATGAACCCAGGGACTTGGCTTGAACAAACTTGAATCTCACCCCCTAAGGATGCTGCATACCAAATATCAAAAGATTCTGATGGGTAGATCTGAAGAAGATTTTTAAAGAATATTCTTCATACTGCTCTAATTTAAATATTTGGGCTCCCATAGAGAGCCCAAATATGGACCCTGGGATTTGATTTCAATAAACGTGAGAAGCAATCTTCCAGAGATGTTATCTGTGAAATTTAAAAGCATTTGGAGCAGTGGTTTGGGAGAAGAAGAGTCTTAAATGTTTTCCCCATTACCCACAGTTTTAAAAAATGTTGACTCAGCCTTTTTTCAAAGTCCTGAAAAAGTACCCTATGATAAAAGCGATAGGAATTTTTTTGGACCATTCCATTCTGTTGGTCCTAAGGAAGCTTCACACCAAATAAGAATTATCAGTCCCGTGTAGTTTTGGAGATATGGGCGTTTTAATTTTTTTCTATTTTTAGCTCCTGCAGTTCCCATGGGGCAACAGGAGAAGACTTTTTGGCATAAATTAAGTACTTATGACCCAATAAGCCCTCAAAATAAATTTGGTTCAAATCAGCCTTTTGGTTTGGAAAATAAAAATTTGGGGCGGGGCATAAATTATTGACCCCCAATAACGATGGCAAATAAAGTCCTACAAACTTCTCTTGAACAAATCTGAGTCTACACCTCAAAAGGACGTTGCACACCAAATATCAAGTCTCATGAGAAGATTTTTCAAGATTTAGGCTCACTTTTTGGGTGTGGCCCTATCGAGGGGCAGGGCAACTTGATTTGAACAAAATCAAAATGCGACGTCATAACAAACAGTCATCTCAAATTTCACTTAAGTTGGTTCAGTGGTTTTGGAGGAGAGGATGCAAACACCATGTTCACGGACGACGGACGGATGGGGGATGGTGAGTGATCACTATATCTCACCCGGACTTTCAGGTAGGTGAGCTAAAAATGGCCACCCCCCAGATGGGCAAACCGGAAGACCCAATTTTCTGTTTCATTGGAAATTGCAGATTTCTATGCATATACATGTGTGTTACCTTCAGAGCTCACTTCGTGTGCCGCACTTTGCGTGGCTCTGACTGCGTTCTCTCTTAATGCTGGTCAGTATTGGCCTTTGCATTAGCTGAAGGGTTAACTGCTACAGTGCTAAATTATTTTGGGTCCTTAAAATTTCTTTGTGCATCTTTGCCTCGTTATAATTTATGGGAGAGTGCCAATAGGCACTCTCCCATAAATTGTAACAAGGCAAATCCTAACAGATAAAATAATATCACTTCAAAGATAATATGAAGCATATCCACAGAATATGAAGCCTTTAAATTGTAGTGTCAGCACCTCAGAATAAAGCCTACGTATGGGCTTTCAGCACTCTACCAGTTAATGTTTGCAAGGCAGTGGACACTGTGTTGTTCACAGTACTTTCAAAAGGAGGTTTAACCCTTTACCCAACGCAGACAATATCAAAACTTATTTTTTTTTAATTTTTCAAAAAATTTCAACAAAACCTTATCATATGACCCCTCATTGGAACGAGCTTGTTTCAATGAGGGGGTCAGATGATATGGTTTTATTGAAATTTTTTTTAAAATAATATTTTTTCAACTGCTGAATTTGCATATTACACAGGCGGATGCGGCTGATTCGTTGGGTAAAGGGTTAATGAGCATCCATATGGTCAATTATCAAAATAAAATTTTACTTTCATACCGAGAGTACAATCTTTCCCTCCAGTTCTGGGTGGACAGCTACAGATGTAAGTTCCCCATCCTTCATGGCATGTACCTGAAATGAACAAAAAATTAACGAACATGAATACATATAGATTACTACCACCATGTGGATTTTCCGAGATGGTGTATTGAAGTCGAGACTATGTCTCTGGACATATATCAACAACTCTGTTAGGATGAGTTGATATATGACCAGGCAGAGAGGTAAAAACTTCAATACACCATCTTCGAAACCCACTTACTGGTAATAACTAATTTATCTTACAATATTTCTACTTTTCTTGACTTGTTTGCATATATTTTGACAATTGTTCAGCATCTGCTTGTTGATTTTTTATGAATAAAAATCAGGATGTCATGTCAAGGTATTGTGTTCTTGAGCTAAGCATGATGCAATCCCCATGTATAAAAATATATCATCATGGCAAAAAATGATCTTGTCTAATTTATTTTGTTGAGTTGGTTATTAATTTATCATTTGATGACTGTTTGCAGTGGCTTCAACACATGTAATCAGTTTTTGATTAGTGCAGGTAAAAATATTCTCTTTCTGAATCGAATGACTGCATGTGCAGTTGCTACCCTCAATACAGATTTATATTTGGTCTGGACGTTTTTACTTGTATTCTGGAAAGTTAAAAAATTTATAGTAATTTATATATTTTTTATACTTACCAATGACCCAGACATAGCTGGTGCTAACTCTTAAAATATAGGGCCAAACACAAATTTTGCCCCCCAATCCCCAAAATTTGCATCTAAAACTAAAGAAAACATGTCCTGAAAGGCCCTCCACACTTCGCCCCCACTGCGCATGCGCAGTGTCAAGGACGTTCCGAAATTGGCGCCATTAATCATTCTAATAACCAGTGCCTGGTAAGCGCTATGTACTCAGTGGGGAGGCAAGAGTTCCCAACTCCTGGGAGGGCCATCCCCGTCTGGGTCATTGGTAAGTATAAAAAATATATAAATTACTATAAATTTTTTAACATTTTTATACTGTACCAATGACCCAGACATAGCTGAATAGTAAAAAGGCTGGAGGGCCAAGGACATAGAGCAAAATGGAATACGCTCAATAAAATAAAATAGAGTCATCCCCTGTAGGGAAAAAGAAGTAATAGGCCTTACATGTATCTTTCTTATTTATGATAAATTAGAAAGATACAACACCTTCCAAAATTGAGCTTCATACATCCATGTACTCTATTAATATCCAATATAATCCTTATACTAATAATTTTTAAAGTAAGCCAATAAATAAGTAAGTCTAGAGAATAGAGACTCTTATACTCCTAAAAGTGTCTGAGGATTGCATAATCATGTCCGTTGACATATGCAATATTCAAAAGCTATACTTTAAAAACTAAGACTTGAATGAATTTTAAAAACCTAAACTTCTCAGTAAACAACCATCCCAATAACAGCTCAGAATTACTAACTCCGGAGGAGGTATCCCCTTGTTTTCATAGTAAAACAGGTGACCCAAGGGAACACCCTCCCCCCCCCCCCCCCTTTTTCTTGCCCTGGGTCAAATAGCCCAGAGCGAAGAGGGCAGCCGAACGGAGACACTGCCGAAACAGACAGCCTACCTAGCTATAGTAGCAACTGTTAAGTGAATGACATTCTGAGCAGTAGATAATAGACCTAACAATAGAGGCCTCCAGAAATGGACTCGATATTTCTGAGATAAAATTCATGAATGTGGATGGCTGAGCGCAATGAGCGGCCTTCAAAAATCTATAATAGCGACACTATTAATGTAAGCCCAAGAAGTAGAAGAACTCTTACTTCATGAGCCGAAATCTTAAGCACACCTGCTAAGTCAATGATATACTATAAGCAGTACCGATAGTTAATAGAATCCATTAACAAAAAAAAAAGGAGCGTAACGTCCTTCTACTAGACATCAAAGACAGAAGAAGCTTACGCCCATAGTAATAAACAGAAATCTGTTTATAAATACATAAACTGTACCCGGAAAGAGTAAAGGCCTATGCCCATACGAAGATGGAAGGACCTTAAAATAATAGGTTCCGGATAATAGGAGCCTAACTCTTATGCAACAATCCAACCTAAATAGTAACGGAAGTATTGATTCCGAAACTATGAAAGTGAAAATCATCCATCGATAGTGCATGAAACTCACTGACTCTACAGTAAAAGAGAAACCAACAGAATTACTGTCTAAAAGGTCAGAATTTGAAAACTACTGTTTCCAGAGGCTCAAATGATTACTTAGCTAAATAAGAACCAAAGTTAAAATCCGTATAGGAATTTAATCTAAAGATTCTAAGTCTATTTATCAAAAAGTTACTAACTGACTTAGATAAAGAGACAAAAGACTCAATTGTAAACTATCGTAGAGTGCATAGGTATGAGGTAACATAAACCTATAACCTAAATAATAACAGGCTGCAGTAGATCTTGTGAAACAAGTATACTAAAAAATAGCAATGAGTAGTATGGAGGGATCAACAATATGAACATAACGATCCCTACACCACGACGGAAGAGCCTCCACTTTAGCCGCATAGAATAGCGAAGAGGAGGATCTCCTATAGTAAGAAATCGCGTCCAAAGCTCGTCCAGTACAGTGCTTACAATGCAATACGGACCACACAACGGAATACATGAAGGTTGCGACCTTGCAGGTTGTGATAAAGATGACACGATTTACCCAGTGAAAAAGATCCTCACATAGAGGAAGATTTCACGTTAAGACCCACAGTAGACAAGAGAGAAAATTACTCATGATCTCTGTGAAGATAGAGATGCTATCAACAGAAATGTATTGTGGTTGTTTATCTTAGCAATACCTGCTAAAACAACAGCGCCGGAGGATACGCGTATCCTATCATTCCGTCCTATAGATCAATAGAGCGTTAAGAATATTAGCTCAGAGATCTGGACAAGCCAACACATACGTCTGCAATTGACAGCAAGCTGTGTCATAAATAAATCATCATTGGGCGCTCCCATAGATAGCAAATCTGATTGAATACTTGTTTGTTGAGAGTCCATTCTGACAGCAACAAGTGACCCGTAAGAGAACGGGAGTCCGATAAAACAATCAGACGACCCGGAATATGACGGACCAAAACTGAACTTGGTGTACTATAACCAACAGACGGATTCTTTCCATTAAATTGAATAACAGAAACGAAAGAGTGCCTCCCTGGTTCCGGAGATACGCCACTACTGTCGAATTAAAGGACAGGAATTTGGGCATGCGTTTCTGAATAATGTTCATGCAATGACATAAAGCAAGCCTAAAAAACATTATTCCGCGGAAGAAAACTGATTGCTAAAAGACTGCGGAACCCAAAGACCCTGGCACTTCGAATCCGTAGGGATCAGTATTATATCCCAATCTGTTTGACTGGCAACCGTCATAACAGCCACACTTGGGTCCGGCAACTGCGGCGGCACTCTCTGAGTCAACCACCGAATGTTTGCCCCAGTCTGAATCTCTTGTAACACTAGATAGACAAGAGAACGTGTAAATCGAGCAATTCATGGATTGCCGAAAAGTTGCCGTCGAAGAGAAACTCCTCCGAGAACGAAGCGACTCTGAGAGAGTTCTTAACCTTACTATCCACGCGAGTGGATGTAGCTAGGGCTGCGTCACGTCTAACTAACTCCAATCAGCCACTGAAGGGCGGAGTTATACGTGAACAAACTACTGCCCTCAAAAGAAATTACATTGAGAATAATATCCCGTAAATCTTTTCTTGAAGACGTAATGATAACGCCTCAGTAAGGCGGATTACGTATAATAAAGCGTCTAAGTTAAGTCTACTATACATAATGTCGTTCCCAACATTGAAATTGGAAAAGACATAAACGGCGAAAAAGAATATATGCAGTTTTTAATCACACCGTCAAGACGCATATGAACTCTCGGTATGCCCTGCTCTGCCAAAATAAACTATTTGTATAAATGATAAAATGGCAGAAATGAGCAACGCGGACAAGAAACTAAACTATCATGCTTAGTAGCAGGCTTGTATATATATATATAGCGTCGAAAAATAAAACACATGTTGTAATGACAATATTGGACTGCGTCGGTAAGTCAGGGACAATGTCCCCGAACCGATCGAAAAATCCGAGTCCAATGACGCTATAAGTCTCTTATCCAAGATCGCAGCAATGAAGTCCAAAATAATAATCACTGGAAGATAATGCCAGAAGATATGAAAGGCATCTTCCGATACTACTAAAGGGAAAACTCGAAAACTTTCGAATCCCTTTCGCCATCCTGTCGGACCCTATAAAGCGTTCGGTCGTCCGTACCTGATGCAACCGCAGACCACACCGACCCAGCGCCGTCGGATAATTCCTGATTCGACCGAGAAACTATCAATTGCTGGGATGCTGCGAAACAACTGTGCTAACTCGGATAGCACGTCCGTCACTGAGGCCTGAGGAGAAGCGGTCTTACGATGCATTGCCGCTGGAAGCTCCGTGATCGTTACCCCGTGCATACTACCAATATGCGAGCGAACGGAGTGTATAGGCCTCGTGTCCCTTGGCTACCGGACGGCGCGACCTATTCGCCGTGGAATCACTGAATGCCGAAACTGATCGGATACTCGAGGTCACGTAGCCAATGTGCGGTCGTGTGCCCTGCTGTGAGGATGAGGAAGCATTAAAGACAGTCTCTCGGACTGTCAATATAACGGAGCGTCCCGACCAACGGACATATGCTCCGAATGTAAAATATCTGAACCACAACATGCGGTCCCCTATGTTGTTGGGCGAGAGAGGGACCTCTCTCGCTCACAGCCCGGACGGACCTGGACCAGCCAGGAACCGGACTAACAGGCTTCCTCCGATCTGTCCTCAATCTGCCGTCACTGGGTGAGTACTAAAGTAATTAAAGTGCTCGCATCACCCAAATCTCCTTCCTAGACCGCAACGGACGAACCTGGCAGCCGAACCATTCGATGAATGTACGCTACACCGGGTGAGCTAGCGAATGTCACTCCATAGGCGATAGACATATTCCATGAGCACTTATTGCCGCTAACTCTTCATTAACTATGATGACAGAGGCACACTTTTGAAAGACATCTCCATAACTCTTCGAACAAGAAACCAGAAATGCTTGGTTAGCAAGCATAAAATAATAATATATATATAGCGTCGTTCAATAATTCAAAAGTTTGTGTGACATTATTGGACTATGTCGGAACTGAGGGACGATGTCCCTGAACCGAACCAAAAATTTCTAAGTCCACCGACGCTATCAGTTTCTTATCCGGCATCGCAGCATTCTGGTCCGACGAAAGAAGCTGTAGAAGACCAAGTCAGATGACATACACAACAGCATATGTTGTTCCGAAAGGGAAAGCTCGAAATCCTCCAAATCCCTTTCGGTATCCCGTCGGACCGGATGAAACTTTCGGACGTCCGTACCCGCTTCCGCGGAGCGTCCCGACCCAGCATCGTCGGATAAAATATATGCGACAGATTCAGTTGATGCTGGGATGCTGCGATAAACTGTGCTATTAAGGAAAGCACGTCCGTTCCCGAGGCCTGTGCAGTAGCGGTCTTACGATGCATTGCCGCCGGAAGCTCCGTGTACGTTGACTCCCGCACACTTCCTATGCGAACGTCCGGAGTCTGCAGGCCTCGTGTCCCTGGCTACCGGATGGTGTGACCTGGTCGCCGAAGAATCCTTGATCGGCGAAGCTGGTAATATATCGGCGGTCACGCAGCCAAGGTGCGGTTGTGTGCGCTGACGAGAAGAGGAAGCCTTAGCAGTCTCAGCGGACTGCCTATACAACGGAGCGTCCCGAGCGACGGACGTATGCTCCGCTTACGACACATTTTGTACCACAACATCTGGGGCCAGATGTTGTTGAACGAGAGAGGGGCCTCTCTCGCTTGCCGTCCGGATGGACCGGAACGAGCTATGAACCGGACTAAAAGGCTTCCTGCGTTCTCCCTCCGATCCGCCGTCACTGGGTGTGCATTAGGTTAGTTTATAGTGCTTGCATCACCCCAAAAATCCTTCTAGACCGCAACGGACGAACCCGGCTGCCGAACCATTCGGTGAATGGACGCTACACCGGGCGAGCTAGCGGACGTCAAAGGCCGTCGAACCTACTAGGGTCCTCTTGGGCAATTGGCGTATTTACATGAGCACTTTTCCGCTAGCCCTTCATTAATTGTGACGACGGAGGCACACTGTTGGAAGACATCACAGATACATCACCCTAATCTTGATCGTCTGAAATAGAAATTGATAAAATAGAGTGACCCTGCGGGGAAAGGACCGGAGTGTCCAAATCCCCAACAACATACCGTGACATACGCTTCCCATATTGTCATCGAAATCATACGATACAGAACAGGAGTTAATGCGAGTACACTGACCACATATAGAATGATAATAAAGTCAGAGGAAGACTTCCTCTTAAAATAATTGATCAATATCCTTTCAATGTGAAAAGAAAACAAGTCCTGGTACTCGCACTAAACCCTGGCAATCAAAATACATAATAATAATATGATCCATTGATATAGAAAAAATAATTGAAATCAAAATATTTTGAAAAAATATTTTTTCAGAACAGCCCAAGTTTCTGAAAAGTAACGTTGAGCCCCAATGGATCCCAAGCCTAAGTGTGGACAAAAAATTTTAAAAATATTTTAAACAATTTATTCAACACTTACGAACAATAATAATGTATCTAGTTATGATTAAAATAACATCAAGATATTATTTTTTAGAAATCCCCCCCTCACACAGAGGGCTGTTGTAAATGTAAACAATGAGTGTAAAAACACTAAAATAAGACTCCAGGCACCCAGGCCCGAAATCAGTTACCAAAAATACACTATCTGATGCAAAACAGAGACTTCCAGGGAAGAAACTGCAGAACATCAGATGGTAGATGCAGAACACAACGCCTAACCACCCCTAGGTGAAGACGTAAACATGGGGAAAGAACAGAATTCATTCTGTTATTCAGCTAAAACTCCCAAGAAAATTTAGTAATAATAATTACAAAAACTATGCCAAAAGCATGGGAGAATAGCAAGGGGGAACTTAAAGGACAGGGAGAGAGGAAAACACTTAAAAAAACAGTGTAACTAAATAATCAGAATGACAACAAAATGGCTGCTGCCTTGAAAATAGGTAACTTAACATAATTTCATTAAAAAATTTTAAGTTACAGCCCTGATAATATTCTGTCACACATTCTTTTCCTCTCCTCCTTCTCTATCCTCCTTAGAATCACCATTTCACTAATATTTATGTGTCTGGCATCATTTAAACTGAGATTTATAAGCACAAAGATCAGTCAGATGTTAACTGATGAAGGGCCAAACTTAGAATGATTAATGGCGCCAATTTCGGAACGTCCTTGACACTGCGCATGCGCAGTGGGGGCGAAGTGTGGAGGGCCTTTCAGGACATGTTTTCTTTAGTTTTAGATGCAAATTTTGGGGATTGGGGGGCAAAATTTGTGTTTGGCCCTATATTTTAAGAGTTAGCACCAGCTATGTCTGGGTCATTGGTACAGTATAAAAATATACGTTCTTGTTGTAAGATAAATATACTTCCGATGGATTAGGCCACACAAAGCAGATCTTGTTTCTCAGGCCATTATTTGTAAAATTGCATGTGGGCGAGCAGTTTTTTATTTTATTTTTTATTTCTGTAATTATTTCTTTGGCATCAAAAGTTCATGTTCTTGGTTTATGTTTTAGGCCTCATAATGTACGGAATAGCATTGGTGGTGGTGTATTTCATCCCTTGAGAGCAAAAAGGCTTTGCAATGCTTGCACTCAAGGGACAAATTTTTTAACTTTATCAGACATAAACCATTTAATTTTTAAAGTTTACATTGGTTATAAAAAGTGAGCATGCGGCAGCCCAAAGTCCATGTGGGAGGGCCTGAGAAACAGATTTTTAATTTTTTTAGGCCTTATGAGTTTTATTGATGCTAAATGATCATTTAACTGATAGGCCATTAGATTAATTTTAGTAGCGTGGATTTGTTCATTGTTCATGTGAGTTCATATTGTTACAGCTTATTATTATTTATTTATTTATTGGTGTTTAGGGTCACACATTTTTGCACAATGGCTAATCATGACCACAACATGAATGAGTATCAACTCAAGACCAGGGGTGAGCATTAATAAGCCATGTTGCCCATTTTAGAGAGGGTTTGCACCTCCCAAGCAGTGGTGACTAGGTCCTATTTTACCAGTAAACAGCAGCTTATTATTGACTGCAAAAAAGGCACTATCGCATAAAATGTACAAACAATTATAATTTAATAAACAAAATAATTTTATCTATAGAATATTGGGCACATCCATCACATCTTAATGGAGCCCAAATATGGGCTTCTATAATTCAACCTGCTGATCCTTCAGAACTAGAAGAGGATTCAGGGCTCGCACATTATTTCTATAATGAAATTCAACCACTTTCAAGCACTTCCAAGGGCCTGTGAAAATGCTTAAGACACTTGCAAAAAAATCTCTGGAATAGCTAAAAATTTTCCCTTTTTTTGGCCTCACTCATATTGCTTGTGACTCATCAATGGAACAAGCTCGAGATATATTTTGGAAGCAAAAAATTGTAAAAATAATAAAAAATTGAATGTTGATTTTTATGAACAGTGTTGGCTGAGAAAACCACTGCATCAGATAAAGGGTTTGCTTAACAATACTGGAAGTCACTCTTAGGTTCATACAGAACAGCAATGGAAGCAACTATTTTGGTATTAACTGGAGGAGTGCTAGAAGCCACTATAAAGCGCAACTGAAAACTTGTTCAAATAAATGGGTATTGTTACTTTGTTTTGAAGAATGCCTTTCATGAAACTGCCAGTAAATTGGAATAAGACCCCACAAAGTAGATCTTCTGTTTATTTTGTAAAATTGCATGTGGGCGGGCAGGCAGTTTTTTATATTATTTTTCATTTTTGTAATTATTTCTTTGCCACCAAAACTTCATGTTCTTGGTTTGTTTTATGTTTTAGGCCTAATAATCTACAGAATAGCATGGGTGATGATGTATTTCATCCCTTGTGTGCAAGAAGGCTTTGCAATGCTAAAGCATTGCAAAGCCTTGTTACACTCAAGCGACAAATTTATCAGTCTTATGAACTTGGGTAAAATATCAGACATAAACCATTTAAATTTTATTTTTGTAAGTTTGCATTGTTTATAAAAAGAGAGCATGTGGCAGCCAAAAGGACCATGCGGGAGGGTCTGAGAAACAGATATTTATTTTTTTTTAGGCCTTAAACATTTTTTTACAAAATGTTATCAAACGACTGAGATGCCAGAATGTTACCCTTTTTAAAAATGTATGCATTATCATTCAAATTAATTTTGCCCTTTTATGTTAAAGTCTCTGGATTTAAACTTTTTTGTTTTATAATAAAAATGAAATGATCAGTAGAAATTGTGTACCACAAACAAGGTTATACAAGAGAGATCTTACCATTGCATATCTGACAAGGGAGTCCCTATAAGAATTGAGGAAAGCAAATGTGGAATGTTGATTGCATGAACATGTGAAATTTAATTGTGAGATGCTATCTTGACACACTTTACAAATGTCCTGTTCTGCCTTTACTTCAATATTCAAATGAGATGTTATGCTTCAATTTTATCCAACAGTGGTGAAAAAAGGTGTAACCTTGGTTGGACCTCAGTTACCAGTTTGTTCGACCTTTTAAAAGATGAAGTTGAATTTTTTAACCCTTCACCTAACATGAAAGGGAGACGATGCTTGCAAACAAAATTCTTGAATAACTAATTTTGTTCATTTTTTGGCATCAAAAACATACTTTATGACCTGCTCAATGAGCTCATTCTACTGAGGGGTCATAAGCTATGTTTTTGAGACAAAAAATGAAAAAATAATGAAAATTAAATGGTATTTTTTGTGAAAATAGCACTTGCCAGTTTGGGCCGTTACTTTAGGCAAACTGTTAAATGCTCTTTGAAGCAGTGATGACAGGCCTGTTATGTGGTGCTAACTTTCACCAGACCTATTTAATTATTCATCACGTTATATTATGTATTCATTTATTTACTGGTGATTACGATCACTTTCAGCACCTGTGACTATATGATGATTGCTAAGTATAAATTCAAATTTTTCCCATCATTCATGTTTATGCTGCCCACTTCAGCGGATTCTCATCACAAGCATTGTTTACCTGGTTCTATTTTACCCTATATCAGTCTACCTACAACCATTTATACTTCCAATTTGAGAAATATGCCATTCATGGTGGGTTCAACATTGGTTCTTGGCTGACTAGTCCATTATCATATTATGGATGACTTGCCACTAGATCCAAGCTACAGCTCAGTCATTTTAGATAGATAGCTCAACTCGTGAAGTTCTAATTATTTTCAGTAGTCAAAATGTTGTGTTCATTATTTGTTGTTTTGTGTTTTGTTACAATTTGTTGTTATAGTTTACATTAAATTAAAATTATAACCGACCAAACCCAAATTAAAAAAAATTATTTTTTTTTTTTCAGCTGTGTTCTAATCTAATACAAAGAATATGAAAACTGTCATACATACAAAGTTTCAGAAAGCCCAGATATGAACTTCTAGAACAGTACCAGTTAATCGTTGTTCATTTCATGATTCCAGGATGTACCAGAGGTGTGACTGTCCCAGATGGGCCAGCCCATACCCCCATGCTGCCATGATTATTCCAAGATGAAAAGAGGCATAACTCTGACAAAAAAAGTCTGATCGAAACTATAATAACAGGCGCACAGGTTCAAATAGTAGTGAGCATCCAAACCAAGTTTCAAAGGAATCAACCCATAAACATCTAAGAAAATCTCTGACAAAAATTCAGACCTGTGCGGCTGCTATTTCAAATCAAAAAGGGGCATAATTCTGGCCAAAATAATCCAACTGAAACTATAATCGCAGGTGCACAGGTTCCAATGGTGGTGAACATTCATACTAAGTTCGAGCAGATTGGTTCATAAACAGCTGAGAAAATCCATGGACAAAATTATGTCTATGGATGGACAGACATACCAGCAAGATGATTCCAGCATACTCCCCCCCCCCCCCCCCCCCACAACTCAGTTTTTTTTTGGGGGGGGGGGCATAAATACATAAATATTCCATGTGAATCCATGTTGAGAAAATCACATGAATCCAAGTAGATGCCTGTTGGTATTTCTTTAGATTCACTGTTTTGTGTGCACTATTTATTGGGTAAGGTACTACCATGACGTCAGCGTGCTGATACGAACAGCCAATCTATTACAACTAACTGATAAAATACGAGAAACCCCTTAGGGTTTCCAAAGCAAAACTTCCTAGTTGTAAATTCCACAAACGAAACCATTGATCGAAATGTCCAATGTTACAAACTGCACATGCTCACAACAATACATGTGTTTTCTCATCTCAACTTGCTTCAAATTCGATGCAGCCATTACTTAATCACTTTGGTTAATAATAGTGACTCTGAAGCCAAACCACTTAAACAGGAAAACAAACATTTAAAGGTCTGTGAAGATAGATTAGGAGGTAGCAAGAGAAGAGACCCAAATTTAAACCAACAGATCACTATGGGCAAGTTGGTGTTGTCAGCATTGAATACGGAAAGATAAACTGTGGAAGTGCTTTGAAAAAATACAAACACTTTCAACAAATTGAACTTCTAGTGTGGACAATTTGGACCTTGCATGCAACGAGAATCAGCTGGATGTAAAGTAATCCAACACTGGTCTAAAGTGCACTATAATGGGCCATTCTCATGTCTATTGTTTTTCCAGCCTTGGGAGTTGAGAAACACCCTTCCAAACACCAGAATACTCAAGGACTTTAGGAATACCAGCCATCTTGATTATTACATCAGCTCAATTAACTCTCTGCACACTGACGTCAAAATATTCAACATTTCAATCTGCAAATTTTTCCCATAATTCGACTTGGAATTTGAACAATACATTTTTGTTTCTAATCTGCATTCCACTTGTTTTTTTAATTCAATTTTTGTCTAAAAATATAGCTTATAGCCCCTCACTGGAACGATGCTATTAGCCCATCTCAACGAGAGGCCATAAATAATGTTTCTGACACCAAAACTTAAAATTTAAACTTAGGTCCAACAAAGCAGATTTTCTGTTTCTCTTGCCATTTTTTGTAAATCTGCATGTGGGTGGGCTGTTTTTTATTTTATTTTCTATTTTTGTAATTATGTCTTTGGCATCAAAAGTTCATATTATTGGTTTGTTTTATGCTTTAGGCCTCATAATCTACAGAATAGCATGGGTGGTGGTGTATTGCATCCCTCGATTACAAGAAGGCTTTGCAAGGCTAAAGCATTGCAAAGCCTTGTTGCACTGAAGAGACAAATTTATCAATTTTATGACCTTGGATAAAATATCAGACATAAACCAATTTTTAATTTTTTGTTTGCACTGGTTATAAAAAAAGAGCCTGTGGCAGCAAAAAGGACCACACAGGTGGGCCTGAGAAACAGATTTTTAGCTTTTTAGCCCTTATTAAAAAAATGTTGGCTATTAAATGTCATCTGCTATTTGTATTACGTAAAAGGTTAAAAATGAAAAACTGCTTTCTGCGAGAAGTGAATTCAATATTTCAAAGGTACTCACCACCATGTTTACAGGGAGAAGATTTACAGTAGTTTCCCTTTTGTGTGCAGCCTCTCTCCGTTCCCTTATCAGCTACTGATGCATTGAAGTCAAGCAACTCATAATCTATATAGAAATCTTTGATGCAACCATCAAAATCTTTCCTTGAAACCTGTTCTGGTGATGGGAGACTTGGCAATCCACCTATCTGTAGTGGACCAGAGAGATCAAGAAGTCTTGCACATAGGTTTGAAGGAATTCTACATCTAAAACAGAATGTAAAAGCATAGATTATTAATGCAATAAAATCACTTTTTTTTTCTCAAAATACAATTAACACGTTTTGTATGCATTTTTTAAAAATCATTTTTTAAAAACATTTTGAACAGACATACCTCCATGCAGTGCAAAAATGGAAACACAATGAAAATTGAACAAGAAGAATTAAACTTTCTAAATGAGGCACAATGCTCATTGCCAGAAGTGCGGTGACTAATTGGTAACAGCATTGAACTTAACTGAAAGGTCGATGGTTCGATCTTGACCTGCAGCATCCATGTTGAGAGCTTGGGCAACACATAATCCCAATCACCTATGTGGGGGCATGGTGACACCGTGTACTAAGGTGTACTCTCAATGGTGAACTTGCATTTAACCACTGCTAACATTGCTTCCGCTGAGTTTGTAGGATGAAGAGTATGACAGTTGTTCAACACTGATTGGAGGTTCTCTCCAGGTATTTCAGCTTCCTCCACATATAAAACTGTCTGACACGATATAACCCTTACTGTTGAAAGTGTCATTAAACACCAATAAACAAGCATACAGACATTGCTCAACACCATCTATCTAACCCAGCATGAGCTTTTGAAGAAGCTCCATTCTTTAATTGTGTCAAAGCAACCAATCCTTTTGTGGATGACATTCTCCAATAGATAATCACCTATTTTTCTGGTGGTTCTCTCTGGTTACTCCAGCTTCCTCCAGAAGTAAAACTGTCTAACACAAGACGACAGAGGGTGTTGAAACTGAGCTCAATGAGCTCTGTCAAACAAAATTGATTTGGTTAAATTTCTAGTTGCATTGTGGGAAAAATTTGCTGCTTAAAATTTCAGTATTTTGATATCACTATGCAGAAGGTTTAGCGCTAACTAGCGCTAACTACCCAATCACTGCACTCTCCACCTCAAGGAAGTCTTGAGAAAGTTAAAGCATAATATATTACCTATCCTCTAGACTGTGAGTGACCCTTACAGCACATGAGTAGTTTCCAAGTTGGCTTCCATACTGCAGCGAGATATCGGTGTCACAGTCTTCACCAACAGTCATTGTTACAGTCTAAAAATAGAATGAAAATCATCAGCATCACATTAAATTTTGGGTCAAGGGCTAAAATGAGTGACCAAGAAGTCTACATCTAATTACAGGAATTATATTTCTTAAAATAGTATACTGTGATGTGACACACTGCTAAAACAAAAGCTATCTTTAGTATCAACTGATCTATCCTATCAAATAAAAGTACCCCCACCCCAGCCCGATACAGGCGAAGATACACCCATCTTCTGGCATCATTAGATTAAATTATGACGGCCATTTTCGACATTTTAGAAGCTGTAAAAACGCAAACATGGAAACACAAAAGAATATGGTACTATGCTCTTATGCCAACAGTCCAAAATTTATTTCTTATACAGGAAAAATTATGATGGGCTTGAACATTCTTTGTAAGCATGTTTATGCTTGTTGGTGTTTAACCCTTCACCCAACGCAGACGATATCAAAATTTATTATTTTAAATATAATTTTTTTTAAATTTTCAAAAAATTTCAACAAAACTATATCATGTGACCCTTCATTGGAACGAGCTCGATGAGCTCGTTCCAAAGGGGAGTCACATGATATGGTCTTGTTGAAATTTTTGAAAAATAGTATTTTTTCAGCTGCTGAATTTGCATATTACACGGGCGGATGTGGATGTTGGGCAAAGGGTTAAGGTTCCTTTCAGTGTCACAACTTTATCGTGATTGCAACTCGAGCATAAAATCAAGTTTAGTCAATTGTTTAACTGTATGATATATGTATCTGTAATGATGACTGAATTAAAGGAGAACAGTCACAGAAATTAATTACAGTTTATTGTTATACAGTGGAGCCCACTCAATTGGATATATCTTAACTGGATAACCCTGTTAATTGAATATAATTTCCCAACACAAAACCATTTAGCATACCTCCAGTACAAATTTTTCCTATTAACTGAATATAGGAACTCCTGTTAATTGAATAAAAATCTTGTAACTTGTCGAGAAATTATCCTTACTCGCCCCAGTTTACCTTTGTTTATAGACCTATTTGGCCCCAGAACATCCAATACAGGCATTTAATCTATTATATCAATTTTGACAGAGCTCATGGAGCTCTGTCAAACAAGATATAATAGAATAAATGCTAAGTTTATCTTTGGAATACAGGAAAGTGACACAATCCTTGTTAACTGAATACTCCTGTTAATTGAATAATTTTCATTGGCAAAGTGGCTATCAATTAACAGGGCTCCACTGTACCAGTAACACTGAACTTGCATGCCACAGTAATCTAGAACTGCTCCACTTCTTTGGATTCCTTCGGGAAAGCATAATCTTCATGATGGATTTATTTTATGTAAATTTTTATCCTTATCATATCTATATTTATTTTATATCATAACTGTAGCAATTATAAAGTCCTGTTTAGGCCTAAAAAAGTTAAAAATCTGTTTTTCAGGTCCCCCCGCATGGCCCTTTTGGCTGCCGCATGCTCTCCTCTTATAACCAAGGTAAACTTAAAAAAATAAAAATTAAATGATTTATGGTTGATAGTTTAATAAAATTGATAAATTTGTCCTTTGAGTGCACCACCACTAATGCTATTCTGTAGATTATGAGACCTAAAACATAAAGGAAACCAAGAAGATGAACTTTTGATGGCACAGGAATAGTTTAAAAAATAAAATAAACAAGAGGCCCTTGGGGGCCTGAGGGCGCTCACCTGACATGGTAGCCTAAATATCAACCCAGAGAATTGATTTCAACAAGTTGCATCTGCTCCTCCTAAGAAAAGCTTATACCAAATATCCAAAGATTCTGACAAGTGGATCTTAAAAAAATGAAAAGAATATTCCTCATATTGAACTAAGTTATAATTCGGGCTCCCACAGGGAGCCCATATATGAACCCAGGGACTTGGCTTTAACAAACTTGAATCTCAGCACCCCCCCCCTGCCCCTCCCCCCCCCCCCCCCCCAAGGATGCTGCACACCAAATATCGAAACATTCTGACTGCTGAATCTGAAGAAGATTTTTAAAGAAAATTCCTCATTTTGAACTAAGTTACAGTTCGAGCTCCCACAGTGAGCCCAAATATGGACCTAGGGACATGGCTTGAACAAACTTGAATCTTACCCCCCTAAGAATGCTGCATAAAAAAATATCAAAAGCATTCATCTGCTGGATCTGAAGATTTTTAAAGAAAATTCCTCATTTTGAACTAAGTTGTCATTTGGGCTCCCATAGTGAGAACAAATATGAACCAAGGACTTGGCTTGAACAAACTTGAATCTCACCCCCCTAAGGTTGCTGCATGCCAAATATCAAAACATTCTGACTGCTGAATCTGAAGAAGATTTTTAAAGAAAAATTCCTCATATTGACTAAGTTATAATTCAGGCTCCCACAGTGAGCCCAAATATGGACCTAGGGACATGGCTTGAACAAACTTGAATCTCACCCCCCTAAGGATGCTGCATACCCAATATCAAAAGATTCTGCCCCCTGGATCTTGAGAAAATTTTCAAAGAAGTATACTATACTGAGCCCAAATATGAACCCAGGGGGGCCGATTTGAACAAACTTGAATCAGATCCACCCCACAATATTGCATACCAAATATCAAAAGATTCTGTCTGCTGGATCTGGAGAAGATTTTTTAAGAAATTTTCCTGAAATGCAATAAGTTCAAATTCGGGCTTCTATAGTGAGCCCAAATATGAATCCTGGGGGCCGATTTGAACAAACTTGAATCAGATCCACCCCACAATGTTGCATACCGAATATCAAAGATTCTGCCTGCTGGATCTGGAGGAGAAGATTTTTAATGAAATTTGCCTGAAATGCACTAAGTTCGAATTCGAGCTTCTATAGTGAGCCCAAATATGAATCCAGGGGGCCGATTTGAACAAACTTGAATCAGATCCACCCCACAATGTTGCATACCACATATCAAAAGATTCTTCCTGCTGGATCTGGAGAAGATGATTTTTTAAAAATTTGCCTGAAATGCACCAAGTTCGAATTCGGGCTCCTATACTGAGCCCAAATATAAACCCAGGGGACGATTTGAACAAACTTGAATCAGATCTACCCTACAATGTTGCATACCAAATATCAAAAGATTCTGCCTGCTGGATCTGGAGAAGATTTTTTAATGTTTTTCCCATTGCCTACAGCGTTAAAAAAGTGCTTCCTCAGCACTTTTTCAAAGTCCCGAAACTGTACCCTATGATAAAACTGATGGCACTTTTTTTTTTACCAATCCTTTCTGTTGGTCCTAAGGAAGCTTCACACCAAATAAAAATTCTCTGTGCCGTGCAGTTTTGGAGATATGAGCATTTGAATTTTTTATATTTTTAGCTCCTGCAGTTCCCACGTGGCTGAAGGAAAAAAAATTGCGACAGCGACGCCGTAGCTGCGACGGGTGGTGCAATCTCACAAAATTCTAAGTTCATCAAGGGCCATAACTCCAAGAAAAATATTTGGAACAACACATGCATTGAACAGTGGCTAGACATCAATAAGATACACTTACATGCCAAATATAAAGTCATTCCATCAAGTATGTCAAAAGTTATTGAGTTTTGAAACTCGTTGATCACAGACAGACCGACATGAAACTCGTTGGACACGGACAGACCGACAGACTGAACAGTGGCTAGACATCAATAAGATACACTTACATGCCAAATATAAAATCATTTCATTAAGTATTTCAAAAGTTATTGAGTTTTGAAACTCATTGGTCACAGACAGACCGACATGAAACTCGTTGGTCACAGACAGACCGACAGACAGACCGACCGACATTGCCACTTATAGAGCTGCTAGTCGCAGCTAAAAATTTGGCATAAATTAGGTACTTATGACCCAATAAGCCCTCACATAAAATTTGGTTCAAATCAGCCTCTCGGTTCGGAAAATAGAAATTTTGGGTGGGCCAAAATTGTTTCCCCTCCCATAACGACACCAAATATAGCCCATCAAACTTCTCTTGAACAAATCTGAGTCTACACCTTAAAAGGAAGCTGCATACCATATATCAAGTCTCAGCTACTGCTGGTTCATGAGAAGATTTTCAAAGATTTTGGTGCCCCTTGTCGGCATGGCACCACTCAGGAGGAGGGGGCAACTTCATTTGAACAAATCTGAATTGGCATTAGGTAATAAACATTTACCCAACATCTGAATAAAATTGGGCTAGTGGTTTTGAAGGAGAAGTCGATAATGTAAAGTTAACGCCGGACGATGAGGGACGCCGGACAGAATGTGACCAGTAAAGCTCCCATTGAGCTTCGCTCAGGTGAGCTAAAAAGCCCACCTGCATGCAATTTATAAAAAAAAAATGGCTTGAGAAACAGAAGATCTACTTTGTGGGGCCTTAGCCAATCATTTCTAAATATGTTGCCCATTTTAGAGAACTCACACTCCGCCAATGGTCAACAGATCCTATAAGGGTGAAGCAGAATTTGTTTTCTCCAGAAAAAAGCATGTTGCTCTTCTATCAGGATTTATATGATGGATTCTTTCAATACATATGAAAATGGGTTGGGACTAGGCTGACTGTCTTCCATTTAGAAAAATATGTATTCCAAGTGGTTCTTAATGAACCTATGTGAGCAAAAGCAATATATTCTGTAAAGCAGGAACATTGTTTATTTATTTTTTGGTATTTAAAGTCACATACATCAGCACAATGGCTAATAGGGACCACAACATGGAGATAAAGTATAGTTTAGGCAATCGTTTATACCCATTTTGCCCATTTTAGATGACTTCCACCTCAAGCATTGGTGACTGGGGCCTATTTTACCAGTAAAACATAGCTTGTTTACCACCATAAGCATTCCTTCACTTTCTAGGGTTGAAAGTTTGTTCTGTTGTGGTAAATAATTCACTGCATAATCCTGAGAGGCATAGTTAGGTCTTCAGATTGGTTTAAGTGGCGTACATTGGCGAATGTAGACCCACCATAATACAGCTTAGTAGGAGAAAAAACCATTGGTATTTTCATCTTCTCATCATGTTTCAGGAACAAGTCATTTTTTACTCAGAAACAAAGTACTGATTATGTGTTCTAGGTGTTCCCCATTGTTCTTGGTTTTCCATTTTAGCTTATGGTTACTCAAGGTTTCTTTGTTTTCCTACATCACACCAATATCCCACTGATATGAAATTATGCATGAAGTTTAACCCTTTACCTAACAAATCAACTGCATCCACCAGTGTAATTTACAGTTGAAAAAAATGTACTTTTTAAAAAATTTCAACAGAACCTTATCATGTGACCCTTCACTGGAATGAGCTCATCGAGCTCGTTCCAATGAGAGGATCACATGATATGGTTTTGATGAAATGTTTTGAAAAATTTTTTAAAAAATTTAAATTATAAATTTTAATATCATCTGCGTTGGGTAAAAGGTTAATGTAAAATGCTACAGATATAAATAAATTAGATCACAAGCTGCCACTGTGCTATTTAGGCAATTAGGATTTAGTGTCTGGTCCAAGGACACAGTACAGATGTCGGGATCGAATCTACAATCTTCCAATTTGAAGCCCAATGTGCCAACCAATGAACCACCGTGTATCCAGTGTGGGTACTAAAATCTCACGAGAAAACAACAACAGAGCAAGTTCTTCAACTTATGCATACCGAGGAATCCTGTTAATTGAATAGCCAGGGAGCATGTGGCTCAGTGGTTATGGCATTGGACTTCAAACTGAAAGGTCCATGGTTTTATCCCTGCAAGGGCCAACTGCATTGTGTCCTTGGGCAAGGCACTTAATCCTGATTGCAAATATGGGGGCATGGAGGCGCTGTGTACAAAAGCATACTGCACGTCGATGGTACACTTCAACCAATGCCAACCCTGCGTGTGTGGAGTTAGTATGTTTGGGTGTCTGACAATCGTTTGCCATTGCTCAGTGGTTCTCTCCACGTACTCCGACTTCCTCCACCCATAAAATTGTCTGACATGAGGTGACCCTGGTTGTCAAGTGTCATTAAACAGTCATTAAACCCCAATAAATAAATAAATTGAATGGCCATTTCTCCAATGTAATGAAAAAATCAAAGAATACAAGTATTCAATTAACAATTGGTCACTTTCCTGTATTCAAGAGATAAACTGAAGATTTATTCTATTATCTCTTGTTTGACAGAGCTCATAAAGCTCTGTCAAACAAGATACATTAGATTAAATACCTGTATTGGTTGCACGGAGGCCAAATAGGTCTATTCAAAAGGGGAATTCAGTCACTGTTAATGTAATTTCTTAATATATTACAAGGTGTTTTTTTATTCAATTACAGGAGTTTGCTCTATAACCTACAATGAATTAACAGGTAAATGGTTTTGTGTTTGAAAGTTATATTCAATTAAGCAGGTCATCCAATTTAGTGGGATCCACTGTAGCTATTTTATTTCTCTTACCTTGTTTAAATAATCTACTGTCACTTTCTGCCATTCTCCTGTATTCACTCCATCTTTTATATGAGTAGTTACTCTTGTGACTTTAGCACCAAGTGAGAATGAGAACTGTAGCTGACTGTCAACAATTTCCAGTGAAATAAAATCATGCTGGCCATTAAAACGTCCATTATAAAACAACAAACCATTACTTTCTTGAGTTGCAAACCTGTAAAAAAAAAATAAATATTCCATTACCCAGAATTTGATTCCATCTGCTATATTGTAGTTGATCTGCTATATTGTTTCTGACAGAACTCCTCGAGCATGCTTACATTGGAAGTACTGTTGACAATCTGAATGTGAAGCCAAGAGATTTTGAGATTGTGAATGTAAATTTCGATGATTACAATATACTGTATTCAATTAACTGGTGAAGTGCTGGAGCTTATGATCCTTCTTGGAATGAGCTCAATCTAATGGGTGGTTGGGGGGATAAGCTGTTTGTTAGAGAAAAAGTGAACATTTTTAGTGATTCAGGAAATATTCATACAAGTGTCGGCTTTCAGGTTGGATCAAGGGTCAACAGGTTATTTTTTATTTTGTATGTTAAATGATATGGTGTTTCACAATTATTTGTATTTAACAAGGTCATTTGATTAACCAATATACATATAAATAAGCAGAATAATTTCTTGAAGAAAACGTGAACTATATACCTGGATGTTTTGCAAAATCAACTTGGTCATCAATTACATATATTTGTATGTACAGTACAGTCACCGTGTAATGGTTGTAATCAGCATGTGGGCAGTGATATCCACACATGCATTTGCCAGGTTATAAAAACCATCAGCAGCAAAATTTTAAATAATGAAGCACTGGGTTGTACCCAGTGCTTCATTAATTAAATTTTTGATGATTATTCCTATAATTAGTGTTTGGAATCTAATATTTTTGAATCAGTGGAAATATTGCCCACCTGTGGAAAATGCCCAGTCCACGGTGGCCATACTGTAGATGCAATATATTAAAACCCTGTAATAGCTACTTTATCAGTGAAAAATATTTTATTATGCAAGGATATTCAATAAGTGGGAGTTGGTCATATTCCTGTATTCTGGAGATAAACTGAGCTTTTATTCTATTATATCTTATTTGACAGAGCTCTGCACATTTATTTTATTATATTCATGATGCTCAACACATTAATATAAAATATTATATGCCTATATTGGATTTATTTATTTATTGGAGTTTAAGGTCACATACTTATGCACAATGGCCAATGGTGACCATGACAGTTTTACGGGTGGAGGAAGCTGGAGTACCCGGAGAGAACCACCGAGCATCGACGAGCAACTGTCAGCTCCTCAACATTCTAACTCTGTTTAAGCTCCACTCAAGCATGGTTACAGCGGTTGAAGACATGTGCACTATCGAAGTGCAGTACGCCTTAGTACACAGCATCATCGTGCCCCCATGTTGGCAACCGGGATAAAGTGCCTTGCCCAAGGACACAATGTGGGTCACACCGGACAGGGATCGAACTTGGGAGCTCTAGCACAGAAGTCCAACAGTCTACCACTGAGCCACTGCACTCCCTGCCTATATTGGATGAACAGGGGGACAGATAAGTTTATAAACATGGGGAATCGAGCGGTTATCAGAGGGACTCTTTGATAATCAAGTGAGTTTTTATTCCATTATTCCTTTGACACGATATCAAAATTTGTTATTGCTCAACGATCTTGTCTCAATGAGGGGTGACATGATATGGTTGTGTTTATTTATTTATTTAATGGTGTTTAACTCCTTGCCGCTGATAGATATTCATGCCCAGAACAGGATTTCTCTTGCCACTGAAATATTTATAATTTAAGCACATTAATCCAATTTTCACCCTGCAAATTGAATGGATTTTTTTTCACCAATGATTTCTTAAGTTAAATTTAGATAACTTTTTCATCAAATCTTGTCATGGCTGCTGTGAAGCAGCCATGACTAGATTTGATGAAAACTATCTTAAAAATACTCAGCGGGTTAAGAGTTAAAGTCACATATTTCAGCACAATGGCTAATTGTGGCCATAAGATGGACAGAAAGTCAAGTCCAGCCAATTGTTTATAGACATGTTGAGCATTTTAAATTAGAGGACTTCCACCCCAGACATTGGTTACCAGGTCCTATTTTACCAGTACAACAGAGCTTGTTTATAACAATAATGAATCACTACTACCCTTAATGTGATTTCCAAAGGGAATGGTTTTAAGATTTTTTTGAAAAATATTTCTTTTTAATTGCTCAATGCAGCCATTTCGTTAGGTATTGGGTTAACATGTGTTTACTTTATAACCTACATGCAATTAACAAATCCAGTTTGTACTAAAGGTATGGTAATAATAATAATTCTTTGGCCTTCCACCGATTTGTTGTGGTCCTCTACTGAGGAGGCCTAAATTAGCCCAGTCCACCATCAGGCTATTCCTCCCCCACTCTCCTAGCACTTCAATCAAACACTGTTTACTAATTCCTCCCATTGGCACTTTCTCGATCTCCCTAACTATAAAACTGACCCTTTCCCTCATGTCATTTCCCATCGACTTATATTTCATGTTTTCATCCCATTTTTCCATTAGTACTCAAGGAGTCTTGTTCTACTAGGCAAATATTTGGGGCATTCAAAAATGAAATGTTCCAGGGTCTCCATTACTCCTAAATTACACATTTGGCACACTCTTTCCTTGCTTTTCCCAATTCTCCCCCTCAACTCCTGTGACTTCAATCTCACTTTGAACAACAAAGAAACCCCCATAATCCATCTATGTACTCCTCAAAAGCTGGAGCATCGTTTTTGTACAATCCATCTCAAGAGCTCTTGGTCCTAATTCCAGCTCGCCAGTTTCTATTGCAATCCTCGAGCACCCTTCCCCTGATAAGGCTACTCCCCTGCTTCAGTCCCCCTTCTAAATGGAGAATGGGTTGTATTTTAGATGTTATATGCAACTAACAGAGGTAATGCACTGAGAAATATACAGTTAACAGGAACCCACTGAACTTCTAGTTTAAAGATTAACAGTATTTGACACTTATACCCCTGATACAAGTAATGAATTTCTTTCTCACTCCCCATTATCCCATGTTTTATCATATAATTTGACATAATTACTTGGGCTTTAGTCAATATTCCAATCAATATTTGACCTGCTTTTCTACAATGAGATTTTCTTCAAAAGAGATATTTTACAATGTATTACTTTTGAGACATGATGACTCATTAAATAATCCAGTCATGTCAGTATTATCAAATTTGAATCATTGCGAATTCAAATCAATCGCATAATTTACGTTGACTGAAATAAAATAGAATCAATGTTTGGGAAGGATTGGATATATACTTAAAAAGAGCAGATACAAATTCATTCGTCAGAAATTGAGCAATAAAACTGAATTGATTGTAAAAGAGTCCAGGCACAATTTTGAAACTCCAAAACAATTTAATCAATGGAACATCACATTATCCAAAATTTTGTTAATTTCCTTTATTCTCAGTTATTCTGTAAAAAAAGATTGACAATTTAGCTCCAAGTCTGTTCTCTGACAGATCACATAAAATTCTGGCTAGTTAGATTTTATGAATTAAATACTTTACAGTACAGTCACCATGGACTGGTTATAATCCATGGGTGGGCAGTGATGTCCCTGTTACAGTACAGTCACCATGGACTGGTCATAATCCATGTGTGGGCAGTGATGTCCCTGTATGCCATTACCAGGTAATAAAAAGAAGCAGCAAAATTTTAATTAATGAAGCACCTGGTTTTAACCCTTTACCCAACGAATCGCCCGCATCCGCCCGCGTAATATGCAAATTCAGCAGCTGGAAAAATATTATATTTCGAAAAATTTCAACAAAACCATATCATGTGACCCCTCTTTGGAACGAGCTCGTCGAGCTCGTTCCAAAGAGGTGTCACATGATATGGTTTTGTTGAAATTTTTTGAAAAAATTTAAAAAATGATATTTAAAATAATAAATTTTGAAATCGTCTGTGTTGGGTAAAGGGTTAACCGGTGCTTCATTAATTACATTTTGGATGATTATTCCTATCATTAGTGTTTTGGAATCTAATATTATTGTGTCCGTGGAAATATTGCCCATCCGTGGAAAGTGACCAGTCCATGGAAGCCATACTGCAGTCCTTAACTTTTTAAAGCAAAATAGTATTAGTGAAGCATGGAAATTTATTATTTCATTCAGATATTTGTGGCAAATCTGAACTTTCAGATGCAATTAACTTTCTGCCGAACATGACTTGCAGACAACACTTATTTAATGAATTTTTTAATTGATTACAAAACAAAATTTTAATATTTTGCTTCAAAAACGAAGGTTATGACCCTTTAATCATGGATCAAGTTTATGGCACCCTGTTATTGGTAAGTAAGATATAACAGACTAAATACCCAGACTGGAGAAACTGAGGCAAAATAGGTCTATATACATTGGTAACGCAGTGGCTGTGAAGATGATTTTGTGATAAATTAAAAGATTTATACATCCATAACAGGCTTTTAACCTTTATGCAATTAACAAATCAAATTTGTACTGGGGGAATGATAAATGGTTTGGTGTTTGGAATTTATATACAATTAAAAGGGCTATTCAATTGAGAGATAAACAATTAAGTGGGCTCAATTGTAATAATATGAAAGTAGCTGAGGGCAAGAACTATTTACTTTTGTGATGAAGACCATCACTAGAGAGCTATAAATGATCCTAGGCAAAAGCATCGAGTTAGAGGCTGGAAAATGTTTTCAGACTGGAGCACCTTATAGCCCTGACCTTTGACATCTTAACCCTCAATTTCAGAGGGTTTATTCCATTCATCTTAATAGTGCACTTGTGAAGTTTCATGACCCCAGGCCAAAGCATTTTGCACTGATTAATTCACAGAGAAATCCATCCAATAAATAAACATGGGCCTCATTAGTTTCCTTTATCTTTATGGCCAACCAAAATGGGTTAAGGAAAACATAAAGAATAACACCGGAAGAATAACAATGGTTGAATTATTAATGTGTTACTGGAGATATTATTATCACCATAAACCAGAACACTGGTATTGGACATACACATGCAAACAAATGCTGATGTATTGATTTCTGAGTTCATGTATAGAGTATGAAAAGTCATGACCCATTAACCATTAGTTACTAATAGGATGACCCTTTCAACAGCGAGACTGTTCTAACAATCAGCTCTTTCAGTTCTGAAGCCAGATTTTAATTTTTTTTTTCAGGCTTTTGGGACATTAACCCCACCCAAGGAGCTAGGTAACTTTGTGGGAAAAAAGCTAGGACGAGTATATTCTACCAAAATTCTTTGTACCAAATTGGGTTTAGATTTGACCCAAAGGTTCTGAAAACAAATACTCAGTTGGTGGAGCACAAGACAGATGAATCCCCATTTTGCCATTGCCAACATTGTTAAAATGGGCATCCACATATGGTACCCCATGACAAAATTTATACCAATTGTTTGGGTTCATCTGATTGCACTGATCCTAAGGAAGTTTCACATCAAAAAACAATATTCTGGTCCCTCCAGTTTTTGAAATATGGGCATTTTTCTATTTTTAGCTCCTGGGGTTCCCATGGGGAATGGCCAAAACTTTTTAGGCATAAATCAAGTACTTATGACCCAATTATACTACACACCAAATTTGGTTAAAATCAGCACATTTGTTCTTTAAATAGACATTTTGGCTGGAGCCCACAGGCTTGTCATTTTGAGGCAGGTGATCGCCTGGGCCACAGTTGCCCGCCTGAGTTCAAAATTCTGCGGATGGTAAACGTCCGCCTAACCCCGATTTCTGCGACCCATTAATTCAGTCAAAGGCACCTCAAAATCGGTCGTCTAAAACAGCAATTTTCATGGATTGAAGGAGGTAACAAAGTGCAATTTGTGAAGTTTGTAGCGTGTTGTCAACGCAGTGACCAAGAGACAGTAAGTTACTTTCCAACTACGAGCGAGAGGTTTGCCAATTCCAAAGTTGTAATTAGTTATTACATCGTACATCAGACTGTGACAACTCTAGTGTCACACGCGATTATGGGATGTATCATCCCCAAGCCAGTTCGACTCCTGATGATTCGCCTGGGACATTTCATCCCCAAATCAAAGCTGGGACAATTCGTCTCCCAAATCTGATTGATTCGCCCCAAGTTATCAGCATCTGGCGGTGAGCACGGTGCACTGGATTGTACAGTCATCATGTAATGTATAGATATGGGCTTGGTTATTTGGATGCAAGATAACTATAACACTAACTGGCAGTGAGCGTCATGGGAAACTTGGTATCTTGCATCCAAATATTCGAGTCTGCATCTATACATTATGTGATGATGTACATCATAATTACACAAACCATGTACCTTAAAATGATATTAGTTGTATACTCAGCAGGGTGAAACAAAATGGCCTTCACAAACCATAAATGGTCTTCCTGGGGTCATTTTAGGCGAACCCAAAGTGGCCCTCCTGGGGTGATTTGAGACAAACCATAATGGCCCTCCTGCAATTTTCAAAATGACAAGCCTGAGCCAAAAATGGGCATCCTCCCACATGGAGCACAAATATTGACCTACTGAGTTACTTGGAAAAAACCTAAAAATCTGCATCACAAAAGGAAGTTCCATACCATAAATCTAGTCATTTTTATGACTGGTTTATAAGAAGATGATTTTTAAAGCATATTAGGCTTTTGGGGCATTAACCCCAGCCCCAACGTGCATAACGTTTTGGAAAAAAAACCTCGGAAGAGTATATTCCTCCAAGATGCTTTGTACCAAATTAGTTTAGATTTGGCCGTAAGAATACTTAGTTGATGGAGCAGAAGAAAGATAATGACTTGGCATTTTCCCATTGCCAACAATGTTAAAATAAATGTGCATTCTCATACGGAAGCACATGACAATAGTGATAGCAATGTTTTTCAAAATTTCAGTTTTAAATGACTATTTCTTTTGCACAGCCGGTACAATGTTCATTCTGTTACACACCCATTTCTTATTCAACAGAATTTCAAATTAACCCTTGATTATGATATGGTTTACTTCTCCTAACACCTAACACTAGTGGTGCAACAGAAGTTTCGCCAATTACTCTGTTTTTCTCACGGAGCTCTGTCAAACAAGGTATATTTCATTAAATGTCAAACTGCATTATGGGGAATATTTGCCGCTTAAAACGTTGGCATTTTGACATCAGAGTGCAGAGGGTTAAGATGTTTTATTCACCTTAGACAGACACTCTCTATTAACCCTTTAACTAACACGAAGATGACACTTTCGCACAAAATTTTTGAATATCTAATTTTTTTTCATTTTTACATCAAAAACATGGCTTATGACCACCTCAGTGAAACAAGAGGCCTCTCGGCCAAGATAGCTCCGCCAAAGGGCAACTACTTTCAGGCACAGCCATATACTGGGTAACATTTGATCCCCAATCTCTGATTCTGATAACCCTTTACCCAACACGGATAGCAGACATCATCATTTTTTGTCTCAATAACATAGCTTATGGCCCCCTCATTGGAACAAGTTTGTTGAGCTTGTTCAATGAAGGCTCATTAGCTTTGTTTATTAGACAAAAATTGAAAACATAATAAAATTTGGCAAATACATTGGTGTAACTTTGACCAGGTAGTCTGTAACCTTAACGTTGATGGATACATACCTTATTGTGATTGATGGCACACTTCCTAGTGACAATACATACTGTTACAAAGTTTTGTTAAAAAATATCCAGTGGTAAAGAAATTATGGCTCGGACAAACAAAATGTTGACGTTTTCCTGAGTGTTACATTTACCATGCTGCCTGTGACCTTGACCTTGATGGATACAGACCTTATTGTGATTGATGGCACACTGCCTATTGACAATACATACTGTTATAAAGTTTGTTAAAAAATATCCAGTGGTAAATAAATTATGGCTCGGCCAAACAAAATGTTGATGCCAGACGACAGATGGACGGATGGACAATGGACAACTCGATATCAGAAAATCTCTGCTGACTTTGTCAGGTGGAGCTAACAAACTTAACTCTTTGCATGCTGCTGGCGGATATTCCAGCCCAGCACAGGGTTTCTCTTGTCACTGACATAAGTATAATTTGAGCATATTTAAACATATTTTCCCCTGTAAATTGAATGGATTTTTGCACCAATGAATTCTTGTTATACTTGGATTAATTTTTCATCAACTCTAGTCATGGCTGCTTTACAGCAGCCATGACTAGATTGATGAAAAAATGTCTTGAAAATACTCAGCGGGTTAAGAGTTAATGAGCTTATTCCAATGAGGGATTGTAAGCCATGATTTGGAGGAAAAAAATTGTAAAAATAATGAAAACTGAATGGTGATTTGTGTGAATAGTGCTGGCCTGTTTTGGTCATTACATTGGGTAAAGGGTTAATTGGTAACAAAGCAAAACCATCTGAATACATAATGAATGCTAAGAATATGTTTGGATTGTGAAACCATGACATAGGCATGCTCTATGTTTCACTGGAGCCATAATAGAGGCTGTCACCAATGAGATAGCCCATGAGTTTCAGATGATCACTACACTTAAAGTGTCAAATTCATAAATGTAATCCTCTTGAGAAAAAAACACCACAAAAAGAAACCTTACCTAAGAAAAGCTGAAAATGTATAGACAAGAAAATATTATGCATTCTTGAGAGACAAATTATTATAATTTATTCCAGCTGGGGTGGTATTAAATTTTCTGTTATAGACATATCCTGTTGTCTGAATTGTAATTATAAACCCATATCTCTCCCTGGAAAATAATTGTACTGTATGTTAGGAAAGTACGGATCAGATGTTTACAGTATATTCACAACACTGTATTAGTGGCTCAACATACCACCCTCCTCTTTTAATCCCATACAATAAAAAGCTCCAAGTCTGTAACAAAGAAATGAAACTGCATACAACAAGGCTTTTGATATTGCAGGTGTATTACAACTGAGTACATTTTAACTCTTTCACCAGCAATTTATATTGTGTTTTAAATAGCATTTATATATTTATTGGTTTTTAAGGTCCATCACATATTTCTGCACAATGGCTAATCATGACCGCAACATGAATATGAAGTCAAGTACAGCCACTTAATTTATTTGTTTATTATTTGTTACTGGTGTTTAAGGTCAGGCCTGAAAATAAGCACCCAGAGGGTGAATTTGTTGATTCTATCCCATACAGTGGGCCAATTTATCCTCTGGATACCTCTTTCTATTTAGTTTTGAGACCCTGATTCAGATTAAGGTTCACAGAGGGTGAATTTAGTGATGCTACCCTGCTGTGCAGGGTAGCATCACTACTTTCACCCTCTGGGGACCTCATTTTACAGATGACAGTCTGCTTATTTTCTGGATTGTTTAAGGTCACATATTTCTGCACAATGGCTAATCATGACCGCAACATGGATATGAAGTCCAGCCAATTGTTTATACCTATGATGCCCATTTTAGAGGACTTCCACCCCAGACATTGGTGACCGGGTCCTATTTTACCAGTAAAACAGAGCTTCTTTACCACAAGTCCAGACAATCGTTTTATACCCATGTTGCCAATTTCAGAGGACTTCCACCACAGACATTTCAACACATGAAGCATCAGATTTATTTATTGGTGTTTAAGGTCACATATTTCTGCACAATGGCTAATCATGACCACAACATGAATATAAAGTCAAGTCCAGCGAAACATTTATACCCATGTTGCCCATTTTAGAGGACTTCCACCCCAGGCATTAGTTACAAGGTCCTATTTTACTAGTAAAACGGAGCTTGTTTACCACAATAAATGCTGCACTTCCTGGGGTTCCCGCAGGGAGAAATAGCATTTAAGATCACACTGAGCATACATGGCTGAATCATCACTACAACAAGTTAACCCAATTGCTAATATCAATGCTGTCCACTTTCGAGGACCAGCAGTCCAGGCATTGGTTACAAGTATGATATGATACACTGGAACCATACTGGAACCATATTAATTGAATAGCCACTTTGCCAGAGAATACAAGAGCTATTATACCCCCCACTGCAGTGATGGACTGAAGAAGCATAAATGAATTACAATAAAGTAAGGACCATAACTCTGTTGAAGAAATGCGGGCAATCTTTTTATAAAATGTGCAGAAGCGGCTTGTCAAAAGGATCCCTCGTACCAAATTTCATTGAAATCCATTCCACTCACTGGTAAGATATTGATGCAGATGGACAGATGTGTGGACGGATGGATGGATGTAATCCAATTTTCCGCCCAATCCCTTTAGAGTGGGGTTTATTTATTATTATTATTTATTTACTGGTGTTTAAGGTCACTTATTTCTGCACAATGGCTAATCATGATCTCGACAGTCTTACTGGTGGAGGAAGCCGGAGTACCCGGAGAGAACCACCAAGCAACGGCGAGCAACTGTCAGCTCCTCAACATACTAACTCCACACAAGCAGGGTTAGCATTGGTTGAAGACAGTGCACCATCGACGTGCACTACGCCTTAGTACACAACGTGACCATGCCCCCATGTGGGCAATGGGGGTGAAGTGTCTTGCCCAAGGACACAACGCGGTTGCCGCAGGTGGGATTCGAACCGAGGACCTCTCGGCTTGCAGCCTGCACCTCTACCTACTGAGCCACTGCACCCCCAGAGAGGGGGTTTAAAAATTAAATTAACAGGATTTGGGTACCTGGCCTATATTCTAGTGATAAGTTTTGCATTTATTGTAATATATCTAGCTTGACATAGCTCACTGAGCTCTGTCAAACAAGATATAATAGATTAAATACCTAACAGATATACCAAGGACAGACAGGTTTATAAATGTGGGCAACAAGGTGGATGTGAGAGTAATATTAATCTATAGATAATAAGATTTCTTATTCAATTAACAGGAATTTACTCTGTAACCCAGGCCTGGCATTCTTTAGGAGTGCAGGAGTGCTGCATGCCTAGAAAAAAATGAGGTGGGCAATTTTTTGCACCCCTTGATTTTCTGGAATGCCAGACCTGTTTGGGACTGCCTTTGAAACCTATTAACATTTCATTCCCTGAGTTCCAATGTGTTCTCAGGGCTCGCAAATAGTGAAAAAACGTGATTGCCCGTTGGGCAGGCTTCTTTTGAGATCTGGTTGCCCGCCCCAGAAAATGGTGGCCCGGCATTAGGACTGATATTTGATTTCTCAATTTATACACATTGGAATGTGAGTCGATCAGATATGACAACAAACGATGTATAACAACAGGTGTTGAAAGACGGGACAGATCAAGATTCAGTTGTGCAAAAAAAGCCATGCATCTTGACAACTGACACCTTGGATTCGGCAACGTAGTACAATCCCCCCACCCCCTCCCCTCCCATATTATGGCCTGGAAAGTGTCCTGGTTCACTGAGCTATGTTAACTTACTATCTCAACTGAGAACTAATCTCAAACATATTATATCGTTTGTTGAACAAAGTAACAAAAAAATAAATAAGTACCTGACCAAGAGGAAGATCAGCAACAGAGACCGTTGCAATGCTGAATGAGCGCAACATCCACTTTCACTTTCGAAAAACGATTTCGGGAAAAGTAATGGTTGTTTGAATCGTTGTTCAGGACATTATGAATGCACAGTATTGTCTCTACAGGGATATGACATCAGCCGTTCTCAGTTGCTTATCGTACCGGTGCACTCCCGATATCTGGGAACATTGATTCAAATACAACCAGACTCCACTTACATGAGCATTACTGAACAATATCAAAATTTGCCCTGAATGTCGCTGTGGGAGGAAACTGAATTGAATGACTGTCGATTTCAATTCCAGTTCCAGCACAGTTTGTTCACGTGATAATTGATAGTGGTGTGTTATTGACAACCAATCCCAGCACGTGCCATCGATAATATCATAGGTCAGAAAAAGAATGATGTTGCTGTTGACTGCTGAAGTTTATGAGCTGCCGTCACTGTCCGAAAAGTACTTCCCCTAACCAACGAAACGCGTATTGAACCATTTTAACCGTTGTTTAATCATTAATTCCCGCTCGTTTTTTATATTTTAATTTTCTCAAAGAATTATCTTTTAAAATTGGACAGAAAAAATCTGGTTGCCCGTCGGGCAGAGAGAATAGCATTTTTGGTTGCCCTAGAAAATTTCTGGTTGTCCCGGGACGTCGGGCGACCCTATTTGCGAGCCCTGGTTCTATGTGCCTACTGGCTGATAGAACACATTGGAACTCAGGGGACGACTTGTTAATGTTGCATTGATTCGCAATAATTCATGACCCATTCTGTGCCGCATTTTGAGACATTTTGAGTGTAGGAGACAGTCACATAAGAATTGAATACAACATTTTGAATAATGAGAAGATGTGTGTACCAATTTTTCCACTATGTAGTTAAATTTTTCAATCGCAATATTAATACCTTGAAGTGAGTATAACCAAAATAGCATAGAAGTTTTTGTATTAAAAATTTCTGGTGCAATTGCACTCCCAAGCAATCAGAGGAGGGCAAATTGTTTTGCACTCCTTGATTTTCTAGATTGCCAGGCCTGGTAATCTATATATACTCGCCCAAAAAAGAAAGTGTGCATTGCAGAAATTGATCAAACGCCAAAAAAATAATTTCTTAGGTGTAAAGAGTGATAACCTGTTCATGAATAAGTTATATTGAACACAAAAACAGCTTTCCCCGTTAAAATTGCATTAACGTTAAATGACGTGCTGCACGTTTGTGAAAAGGCATGTTTTGCACGTGGAGAGTCTGAAAATTCATGCAGCAGTGTGAATCCTTGGGTATTTAAACACTAAAGTAAGGCCTTCCTATCGTTGACATTCAAATTTGCACTGCTGTTAAAACGACTCCACATTAGCATGCCAAGATTGACAATGAATCAATGTCTCCTTGCCCTGGGTATGATTAGAGCTGGCAGAACACACAGAGAGGTTGCCCAGCATTTGAACTGCCACCGTAACACTGTAGACAGGCTAGTCCATCGACATACACAACATGATGACGTTCGAGACCGACCCCACTCTGGGAGACCCCGAGTTACCACCCCTGCACAATATCGGTATATCCGTGTCGTCCATCTCCGGAACCGGCAACAAATGGCAACGACGACAGCCAGGAACATCCCTAACCTGAAACGGATACATCCTCAAACAGTAATCAACCGGCTGAGAGAATACGGCTTATGTCCTCGAAGACCTGCAATTCGTCCGATTTTTGACGTTACGTCATCATCGTGCTCGACTGCAGTGGTGTAGACAACATCTCAGGCATCCCTTACACTGGTGGCGACGTGTTTTATTCACAGATGAATGTCGTTTCCATCTTTCATCATCAGATGGCCGCAAGAGAGTGTACAGACGTCGAAACGAACGCTACGCAGATCCATGTGTCGTGGAGCAAAACCGTTATGGGGGAGGGTCTCTCATGGTGTGGGGTGGCATCACTGCCCGTAACAGAACTGAGCTGGTCATTATTGATGGCAATCTCAATGCAGCCAGATATTGTGATGAAGTGCTTACACCTGTTGTTGTCCCATTTCTGCAACGTCACGGCCCCGGCGTCATTCTACAGCAGGACAATGCCCGACCCCCTGCAGCCGTGTTGTTCAACAGTATCTGCAGCAACAACAAGTGGATGTTCTTCCCTGGCCTGCAAATTCGCCCGATATCTCACCCATTGAGCACGTATGGGACGAAATGAAACATCAGCTACGCCGGCTTCTCCATGCACCGTCAACGCTTGTGGAACTCCAAAGACAGCTTATCAGAATATGGAACAACATCCCACAACACTTCCATGCTAACTTGTTCGCTTCCATGAGGCATAGATGCACAGCAGTAGTCGATGCAGACGGAGATCATACCAGGTATTGAGTGTGTGACTTTTGTGTTTGACCCTTAGCGTCTTTGACTCTCCATGGCACCAAGAGTATTCGTCGTAGCATAATGAAATTTCTCGTGTTGATCACAAATTGATTCATCTGTGATTGAATAAAATTTCCATGAATGAAAATGATATATATCTTTTTTAAGTGTTATTTTTTAGCATGCACACTTTTTTTTTTGGGAGAGTATAGTTTAAACAATATTTATTTCCAAAGTATGTTTAAATTATACAGTAACAAGCATAAACTGACAAACATGAAAAATGGATTCAGCAACAAGCCAAAGGCTTATACTGGGCTGTAACCTATATGCAATTAACAGGTCAAATCTGTACTGAAATGGTTTGTTGTTTGAAGTTCTGTACCATTTACAGGATTTTATATTAACATGGCACTGAACCAGCCAACCTCCCAAAGCATGAGCAATTTTCCACATTTTTCCCACATGTCAAGCTCAACCCAGTAACTTTGCAGTGGTTTCAGTTCAAGTCTTGCCTACCTATAACAGCAGCCAAGACTTGACAAGAAACCACCGCAAGGAAACTTCAAATTCAGCTGGAAAATGGATACAAAGGCTGAGAATTGGATCACATATTCTGGAGAAGTAAAATAGGATGAAGTCAGTTTAGGCCTTAAGGGTTAAGAGAAAAAAACATTACAATCTGGATCCCCTACTAGGGGTGACAACCAGAATTTATTGAGGTGACAGAAGAATTTTGTTAGAAAAATAGAAAGAATCAATTAATATTTTAGCACTGTCTCACACAAGCTCACACATCCAGCTGTGCACCATGAAAAGACCATTTGTGGTCAGATTAGTGGTAACCAGGATTGCCGAAGGGTTATATCCAGCCCATGGATCAATACACTAATTCTTTGTAAGCTGACATAAATACCATAATTCAGCAACTTGAACAACTAATTTATTTCTCAAAGGTGAGAATATTTAGCAAACAATTCACCTCTCTTCAGTGATACATGCCAATTCAAATCTAACCAGTCAATATCAAATTTTTCACCTCTCAAACTGCTGGTTCATTTATTTTCTTAAATGTGATTTTCCCAAGGGATGGCATTTACATCTAACTATTCTCTTTTTTTAACCCTTTGCCTAGCACGAAAGACAGATGACACTTGCGAACAAAATTCTTGAATTTAAAAAAAATATTTTTGGCATCAAAACATAGCTTATATCCACTCCTTGGAACGAGCTTGTTCCAATGAGGGGTCATAAGCTGTGTGTTTGAGACCAAAAAAAAATGAAAAAATAATTACAACTGAATCGTATTTTTGTAAATAGCACTTGTCGGCTTGGACGTTACATTAGGCAAAGGGTTAAATGCTCTTCGAAGCAGTGATGACAGACCTGTTATGTGGTGCTAACTTTCACCAGACCAATTTAATTATTCATCACGTTATATTATGTATTCATTTATTTACTGGTATTTAAGGTCACTTTCAGCATCTGTGGCTATATGATGACTGCAAAGTATAAAGACAACTTTAGTGCATCATTTATATTTATGCTGCCCACTTCAGCAGACCCTCATAACAAGCATTGTTTACCTACATGTAGACCTATTTTACCCTGTATCAGTTGAACTTACAACCATTTATACTTCCAATATGAAAAATATGACATACTTCACCCATGTCCTGTTGTGCCTCAACATCAATATTCAATTGAGATGCTATGCTTCAACTTTATCCAACAGTGGTGAAACAGGTGTAACCTTGGTTCGACCTTAAGTACCAGTTTATTCCAAATTTTAAAAGGTGAATTTGATTTTTTTAACCCTTTACTTAAAATGAATGGCAGATAACACATGCAAACAAAATTTTTTTTCTTCTCCATTTTATGTGTCAAAAACATAGCTTATGATCCTTCAATGGAACGATCTCAATGAGCTTGTTCCAATGATGGGGCATATGGTATGTTTTTGAGACAAAAAATGAAAAAATAATGAAAATTGAATGGTGATTTTTGTGAACAGCGTTGGCCAGTTTTGACCACTACATTGGGTAAAGGGTTAAAACACATTACTTAACCCTTTACCCAACGTATCGCCTGCATCCGCCCGCGTAATATGCAAATTCAGCAGTTGAAAAAATATTATTTTTTCAAAAAATTTCAACAAAACTATATCATGTGACCCTTCGTTGGAACGAGCTCGTTGAGCTCATTCCAACGAGGGGTCACATGATATGGTTTTGTTGAAATTTTTTGAAAAAATTCAAAAAATGGTATTTAAAATAATAAATTTTGATATTGTCTGCATTGGGTAAAGGGTTAATCATCATTTATTTTAACTTTACAGTCGTTTGCATTGGAGTTCTATTCCATTTCTAATGGCCTCTGTTCACACTATGATATAAATAATATTGTTGCTGTCTTAGTTCCAAATTTCATTGATGAATCACTTCTAGTTTTAAATATGAAACAAGTTACAATTGTGTACAGCATATTTCACCCCACTGAAGCCCCCAAATCACCTAATTAGAGTCCTCAATATTGTATCTTTCCAACCAAATAATTTGTCTCTATAAGCTTCAGATGGTCAATAATTTAAGTTAATACAGCTAGTTACTGACAGAGGATTACACATTGGAGAATATTAGGCTTATAAGGTGACACAGATGGTTTAACTATTTGAGTGCTAAAACCAACAATTAACTGGTAGAGTGCCGGAAGCCCCATATTTGGGTTTTTATTCCAAAGTGCATAATATCATCATGCATGGCAGTTATTAAATGGAAGTAAAGATCATCTCCTTTGTAGGAAGAAAAAGAAATTGTCAAGAAGAACAGCCCATAAGGTGCAACGATGTACAGCATTACAAAATTGTTTGCACAAATTCCTCTATATGTCAGAAGTGCCGCTGTTCTTGTTTGAGGGTCTCAATAACCCAGACATGTTAACTCTCCCAGAATGCCCGGAAAAATCCCGAAATTTCAGTACAGTTCCTGGCCTCCCGGATGGAAATCAGTCGAATATTTCTTTCCAGTTGTAACTTATGTAAACTGTTCAGAGTCAAATCACATGCATTTCAAACTCTGGTAAAAACTCACAAAGCAGTAAAATATGGATTTAAGTTAAATTTTTTTAAGAAAAGGTTATTTTATGATATATATTTCAACTGTGTTCATGTTTATTTCTGTTTTTTCTTCGTATTTGGAGATTCGTGATCAATGTGCGATAGGTGACTTACTTTAAAAAAATTGAAAACTCCACTTTCATCTAAATGCAGTTTTTGGGTAAATAAAATATATGAAAAGGAATTAAATAATATAGATTTATTTATTCAAAGAATAGCTTGAATTCTCATCCCTTTTCCAAATCAAAACGTAAACAACGCACAAATTCGCAAGTTTTTTCTTTTGTTTTGTCCCCGCGAGAACATTTCTCTGAAATCCATCCCATTTCCCTGAAAATCACCCTCAGGTTCCCTGAAAAATTATTCTGGAGGTTAACATGTCTGCCTCTGCAATAACCTTGGAAAAACTGCTTGGGCCGATTTAACAGGTTTGCTGCCATCAGCTCAATTCGGAGATCATCTGAAAAGTTCTGGAAGTCTTTCATATTTGAGCATTCATGTTGGTCAGCTGAATTCTGACTAACAGTTTCTTTTGCTATGGAACAGATGCCCAAACATGCAATCAAAGGAAGTGTTCATTACAAGAGATGAATTATTCTGGTAGTGAATTCTAATCAAGTCTTCACTGCCTGTTGATGCAGGCAGGACTTCACTGCAGTCACTGCCAGGATACTAGACTAGAAGTTTAAAAATTCTAGAAAATTCACCGTGGATATGAGGGCTAATGAATCGTTGATTTACATTGTATCCCCCAGAGTTAATTTTCCATTCATGAGCTCATGTTCTCACTTACATTTCAACAGCGTCTCACACATTCAAATTCACTGACAGTGGCCCTGCATACAAGACAATTCAAGCTATAGTGTAGCAACTAAAGTTAACGTTTCTCTCCTAGTTTTCTTTCATCGATAATATTTAGAAGCCATTACTTGGTTAGTTTCATATCAGCTGGGATATCAGCCTGAGGTAACTTCATATCAACCTGGGACAGAAAGTCAAAGGCTGATGTGAAGTTACCGAGGGTTGATATGTTCGCCAATATGAAACTAAACAAGTAAGAACCTCTTTATTTATTAAACCAAAACAAATTATTACAAAATGTTCTCAGATCTGTTACAGTTTTCTGACAGTGTTATTGTTTCTCATTCTTTTCACAAAGTCAGAAGTTTCCTCTTCTCCTAGTTCAGCTATCTGAACGTCTCAGCTTGCGACGTTCGAATAGTTGAACTGCTTCTTCTCTCACTTCGATGAATCTCCACTTACGACTCTCAATCTTAGTTTTCGATGAATTTTCTGTACAACTCTCTTCTTTCTTTCTTCTTTGCATCCACCTAATCATTACTTATTGCCATCATTATTTCCCCATCATAGAAAACTATGCTTCAAACCACTCCACCATGCCAGGTAGTGTTAATTTTCCTGATTCCGTATGACAAATAACTGTGAACAGTTCGATGTAAACAAATTGTACCAAGTAATGCATCATAGAGGACAACACTATCTTGGTTCACATTGGCTGAGATCGGCATCATATCAGCCGGATTTGAAGCCGTATCAGCCAAGTCTCATAATGGGTAATTCTGGGAAAGAAAATCCTATCTAATAAATAATAGCCTGTAACACCGTCTCCAAAAGCTCACTCAGAATCATTCATCAAATTTCTTTGACAACACTTGCTCTATCTAAGATGCAAAACAAAAACGGTCCATCCAAGTAATTGGCTGAACAAAGCATGTTAACCCTTAAAGGCCTATTTCTGACTTTTATGACCTCAGAACATGTGCCCTTAACAAGCCATCACAAGGAGATCCTGTTGACAACAGACAAATTACATAGGCAGTGGTTTCTAGTAAAGTCTTAGCTGCCTTCACAGGCAGCCAAGAAAGACATGACTAGAAATCACTGCTAAGCCACTGGATATATAGAGGCTGTGGGCTGGTGGGAATTCAGGACACTTGTCCTGGCTGTTTAGGGTTAATTTTTCAACAAAATCATTATTCTGACAACTAACTTTTACATCCCTAACAGTACTTTTGCATGGTCCTACACATAGGGAATTTCTTATCTCTGGTTCACACTACACAGGTAAACATGACATTTACCAATCAACAGTCCAGCAGTCATGAATTGAATGATCCCATCTGTTAAGTCAATAGTGACAACTAACTCATAATTGCTATATTAGCATCACAGAAGTCAGCAACAAGGATACCTGTCAATTCTCGTTTCCATCACATACATGGACTGTGCTATAAAAAGCACATCTATTCCAGAGTCAACATGCTGATTTGGTATGGGTCTACTCTATTAATTCCATATAATTTGGAAACATCAAACCATTTACCAGTCATTCTGTGTGAAGCTGGTCTTATAACATATTTATGTTTTTATTCCATGCCGATAACATGACCACAAACAAGTTTTGCCAATTGTTTTTACCAGAACACAAGTTTTGCCAGTTGTTTTTACCCACACTTGAAACTAGAAGTCCTGTCACTGTATTGTGCACTATTTTGAAGTAATAGTACGCTGATTAAGTGCACTTTTTGTTCCTAACAATCTCAAAACTGCCCAATTAGCATATCTCAATTCCTGTAGAAAAGACAGCGTGCCCAACACTTCAAAACTAGTAAATAGAGACCGTTAACATCATTCCAAGCCTCTACTGGAATACATGTACATGTAATGATGTAAAAAGATATTAAAATTTGACTGCATATACAGAATGAAGAGTTGATTACTACTTAATTGCAGTGCCATATATTCTCCAGTCAAAAAAGAATTTATAACTGTTCATAACAACACAAGAAACACTTGCAAACTATCATCACATGGACCACCCACTGGTGGTCCATGTGATGAAAGTAGCAAGTGCTTCTTGTGTTTTGTCCTCAGAAATTGTAAATAATTACTAAATGAAAAATATATCCCACAGTGATTTAGAAGTAATTGACAAATCACTTACTGTAGTCTTGATATTTTCTTTCTGTTTGATCGGTTCAGTTCGTGACTTCAATACCAACCTCACTAATAGCGCATTAAATTTTGAATTGCACAGCGCAGATGCTCTTGTATATTTCAGACTACTTCATTCTTCTGCAGTACAGTAAAAACTAGAAGTCCTGTCATGAACTGTGTGCTTATCTAGGCGTAATTGCACGTAGGAATTGTGCGCAATTGCTATATCGAATGGCAGCCAAAGCACGGCAGGTTCTCCTGGCTATTCATTGCAAACAGAGGCAAGATTAGTTGCCTGAAACATTGCTTGTGCACAGGCCATTTATTTATTGGTGTTTAAGGTCACATATTTATGCACAAGGGCTAATCGTGACCGTGACAGTTTTACGGGTGGAGGAAGCCGGAGTACCCGGAGAGAACCACCGAGCAACGACGAGCAGCTGTCAGCTCCCCAACATCGTAACTCTGAACTCTGCACCGCAGCACAGGCAGGGTTAGATTGGTTGAAGACATGCGCATCATCGACGTACAGTACGCCTCAGTACACAGCGTCATCGTGCCCCCATGTAGGCAATCGGGGTGAAGTGTCTTGCCCAAGGACACAACGCGGTTGCTGAAGGTGGGATTCGAACCGAGGACCTCTCGGCTTGCAGCCTGCACCTCTACCAACTGAGCCACCCCGCCCCCTTGTGCACAGGCCATACGTACTGAATTTGACAGCCTCAGTATGGCCACAACGTGTAGATCGACATGCAATTTGTGCGCATTTCATGACAGGACTCCTAGTTTTAAAAATAAGGGTCGCATTAACTAACAAGCATTTTCTGCACTATTTGTGAGAGGACTTCTAGTTTCTACTGTATCAAGAGTCATTGGGTTTGGTGACTTGGGGCAAAAAGTTGTTTTTAAATCAAGTGTAATTCAATAAGCTCTCTTTCCAAAAACTCCACAAACATCAACAACTTCACCTCAAGCAATACTCCCAAAACAAGAACAACCTGGTCTCTAAAGAGCATTTCCAAGCCATGTAAAAATAAAACCAAACTGAGGGGGACTGAAAGGCAGCTGCACCAAGTGACCACAAGTCCTTTCCCAGGCACCTGTGATATCAGAACCAATATATCTGCTGCATTTATACCTCTGCTGACCAACTTGGAAGGCCTCCAGTACAAGTATTGTTTATCAGTTCCCATTTTAAAAGTGAAAGTACATCACTGCGATTTAACTGAATATTAAATATGCACATCTTCACCAGAAATGAGAGCACATACATTTGAATTGGAGACTCCAACTGTCACTTGCCGCTGCTGGATGACCTTGTACTGAGGCTTCCTCCACTTATAAAACAGACCAACATGATTTGTGCCTGGCTGCTGAAAATGTCATTAAACCCCAAATAAACCGACTTGAGTTCTCAGTTTAAATAAGTTGAAATAACATTTTTCCAGTCAGTTTTGCATGTATTGTCCGGCAAATAAAATAGGTTAACCCTTTACCAAATGAATTGGCCACATCCATTTGCGTAATATACAAACTCAGCAGTTGAAAAAATATTTTTCAAAACATTTTGACAAAACCATATTATGTGACCCCTCAATGGAACAAGCTCATCGAGCTTGTTCCAATGAGGGGTCACATGGTGTGGTTTTGTTGAAATGTTTTGAAATGAAGAATTCTCAAATTTCCACCTAGAAACAACCTCAGTTTGATGGACAAGGCAATAATTAGCCAACTGGCTCTAAAACTGAACCCTGCACACTTATGTCAAAATATCTAGGAATCTCATAGAGCTCGGGCAAACAAGAATGAATTGGTTGAATTCCTAATTCCATTGTGGAAAAAATTTGCTTTTGAAATTCTGTTATTCTGACAACAGTGTACAGATGTTTAACACTTTATCAAATGCACAGGATATCAAAATTTATTATTTTAATTATTGTTTGTAAAATTTAAAAAAAAAAATTCAACAACGCCATATCATGTGACACCTCATTGGAACAAGCTTTCAGTGTTCGTTCCAATTATTTTCCTCCAATAATATTCAGGTGTTATTGAAGTGTATCTTGTTGAACAAAGCAGGACTGGTAAAATACCCGATGTAAAACTTCTGTTATACAATACTGACTGTGGCAGCAATAGAATAATTATGCATGCTTCATGGAAACACAAACATGATGAAGTCCTCTGAAAACATGAAAATTTATATTCCAACCTCAAAAACAAGTAATTCACTAGAATATCCCTTCTTCTAAGATTCAGCAATATCTCCTCTAAATTAGTGAATTGGGAGGTGTAGGGTCATTATTTACATTATAAAAGCAAAAACTGAATATTTTCAGCTGTTTGAGAATATGTGAAGTGTCGTCGGCTGGCAATATTGGAAAGAGTAAATTTATCATATCTTGTTTCACCAGGCAAGCTCCTCAGATCACACTAGATGAAGGTCCAAGTACAATCAAGAATAATTACTTTGTTATTCTTAAATGATCTTAACAAACTTCTTGATTGTAAAATATCCTTGCATTTTGAATGCATTTTGGTTGACTTAATGAATTTTCACTCAATGTCTGTACAATGGCAGAAGCTAAAAAGCTTAGTCACTCGCCCTTACTCAGTGGATCTATCTAGATACTGAGGAGTCCACCTGTAACACTGAGTCAATATGACACCAGCTGCACAATATTTAAAAACTAGAAGTGTCAGTATGACAAGTATGCCCTAAAGAGAAAAAAAAGTATAGAAAACTGATTCTCTGTTCAAGATCAATAACTCAGTAAAAAAACTATCTGACCAGGACTAATCTCAAACTTGATTTGCAGATACCCATGACAAAGCCACATACAGTTAAAACAAGAAGTCCTGTCATGAAATGCGCACAAATAGCACGTCAATCTGGCATTAATCTACGCATTATGACCTTAATAAGGCTAGCATATTCTGTACATATGGCCTGTGCACAAGCAATGTTTCAACCATTGGACTTCCAGGTAACCCGGAGGTCAGAAACATTGCCTGTGTTTGCTATGAGTAACCAGGAGAACCTGCCATGCTTTGGATGCCATTCGATATGACGATTCTGCACAATTCCTATGCGCAATTAAGCCTAGATAAGTGCACAGTTTGTGACAGGACTTCTAGTTTTAACTGTCTAGAGCAAAAAAGTGCAGAAAACTGTTTTTACGGAATGACGCACAAGGGTAACACTAAATGCTCCTGGCCATTGCATGGTGGGATATGAATGTAAACCACAAAGTAAGCAACAACAAACTTGACCACAAAGCCCTGCTTATAGAATGTCAGGCAACAGCTCTTACAAAATTGTCAAAACTGTTTGAGTGGAATGTAATGTTGAATACACAAGAAAGATAAATAGAGGCATAACCATGGAAAGTAAAGTTTGGAAACTATAACACCCATCAGGTAAACAAATTCAGGTGAGATTTAGAGTGAAATGTTTGCATTACATCTGTCTAGCAAAATGGACCAAATTCAACATAATATAATCTTTTAACTGGTAGAGTGCTGAATTATGTTTGGTCATCACAATTTGTTCACAACATCTTTGCCTTGTTACAATTTATGGGAGACTGCCTACAGATTCTCTACCATAAATTGTAACAAGGGTTACGCAAAGCGAGGGCCACAGCCCATGACCCGTACACATGTTCAAAGTAGCCTTAAACAGTATTGCAGGACAGAAAAAGTTTCTAAGTTGAAAGAGTGAAAAAAGGTCAATAACTCTGGGGAAAAATTATTGGACAGAACCTGTTCCTTGTGCAAATCTGTTCCCCCATGCAGGTCAAAATTATCAATTCATGACAGAACATTCTGTCCTACTTAACCCTTTACCCAACGCAGACGATATCAAAAATTATTATTTTAAAAATCATTTTTGGAAATTTTTCAAAAAATTTCAACAAAACCATATCATGTGACCCTTCGTTGGAACGAGCTCATCGAGCTCGTTCCAACAAGGGGTCACATGATATAGTTTTGTTGAAATTTTTTGAAAAATAATATTTTTTCAACTACTGAATTTGCATATTACGCGGGCAGATGCAGGCGATTCGTTGGGAAAGGGGTTAAGACACGAAGAAGACATATTCCTGAATTATTAACCTTCTACACACTGATGTTGAAATATCATAATTTCAAGCTACAAATATTTCCCATAATGCAACTAAGTATTTAACCGATTAAGCAGTGATTGACTGAGCTCACTGCGTAAACAGACAAAAGAATGGAGAAACAAACATACAGTTGTACTTCTTGACTATCTAACCTTTTGGTTGAAGATAAAATGAAGATAAAATAAAGTTTTAATACTTAACTGGTTGTATGCCAGAAGCCACTATCATGTCTTAGGGATTCTTCTGCCCTCTTTGGGAGGGTCTGGGCCCATGTCATTGGGAAAATTAATGTCATAGGTGTTCCAAATGGGAAATTGTTTTGGAGGGAAAGAAACATTCAAAGACTAAGAAATGTTATATTTGAATTGAACAGCAAACATTAAGAACATCAAGACCAATACCTAAGCAACTGCATGTATACTACAAGTATGTTTTACACCAAATGTTCACCTCAGTCTCTGTAGTTTCTATTAAACTGTTCTTATACTATTGAAGAAGAACTTGTCATATGCTTTTGAATTCATACACTTTCTAAGTGTCGTTTGGTAAACAATTCAAATTTTATGCACAATTCGTGTCCTGAACTGGGTAGTCATAAGGCCACATCAAAAGTGCATTAAACTTTTGTTCAAGTGGTTACTGAGATTGGCAAATTTGGGGTTAAAAATTGGGAAAAATAATGCCCAAATGCCATTGGAAAAGGGTCCCATATTTGACCCATGTAGACACCCAAAATAATCCCTGTGGCTCCACTAAAACATGCGGAGTCACTTTAGTGACTTTGCACTGCATGCATTAACTTGTTTTCTCAGCAGCAGGGCTGACCAGTTGTAAAATCAGGAGTGGAGTGTGGGGGAGGGGGGGGGGGGCATTATCACACTCCCTATTCTAGTCCAGGAAAGCAATTATTTTACTTGGTTGGAGTGTTCCACTGTACAAATGTTGAGAGCTAATAGTGCCAGGAGGGCATTTATGGCTCTCCTGATTTTGATTTTGCGAGGGTTATTGCCCTTCTCAAACCATCAGGCCTGCAACTATAGAAAAAAAGTGTATAAAATTGTTTTGTTACAATTGGCAGGCAACATTTTAATTCAGAACAGGAGTTCCAACATACAGCCTTTGTGTTAACCTACTGGTTCAATTCAAAATACCTTCGTCTTGATTTCTAGTGTATAAAGGCATCAAAGACTTGACTACAAACTACTTTGTACAAAGCCACACAGCTCAACTTGACACAAAAACTGTGGAATATTTTCCAGTTCTTAAAGAGTTAAGTTATTCCTAGAAATCTATTGCTAATATTTACTAGTGTCAGGTGCAGAGTTATGTAGATTCTACTACTGTACCTCTTAAAAACATTTGGCCCCACAAAGTAGATCTTCTGTTTATCAGGACATTTTTTGTAAAATTGCATGCGGAAGAGTGGTTTTTCATTTTATTGTTTATTTTTGTATTTATTGCTTTACCATCAAAAGTTCATGTTCTTGGTTTGTTTTATGTCTTAGGCCTCACAATCTACAGAATAAGATGAGTTGTGGTGTATTTTGTCCCTTGAGTGCAAGAAGGCTTTGCAATGCTGAATCATTGCAAAGCCTTGTTGCACTCCAGGAATAAATTTATCAGTTTTATTAACTTGGGCAAAATATTAGACATAAACCATTTATTTTTTTAAGTTTGCAATGGTAAAAAAATAGAGAGCATGCGGCAGCCAAAGGGACCATGTAAGATTTGATTTAATTCTGAATCTTATGTTGATTCAAAGTCAGCTTCGCGATTTGTTTCCTTTCAAATCTTTCCACAGGAAAATAGCCTGGTATTATTTATCTTCATCATCTCACAAAATGTTGCATTCAGAAGGAATCTATACATAGATAATGCTGAAAATAAAGACTGAGTGCACTATTCACTATTTTAACATTAATAGCATCTGCACCCTTGCTAATTCCCATCTCACTTGTCACTATCACTGTTGAAGAAAATTTAAAGTTTCCAAACAATATCAATGCCGAGATGTTGCTAGCAGCTTACTATGCTTGTATTGGTAATTCTCACAACTGGTGTTTGAACTCTACTCCTTATTTATTTATTAGGATTTAACGACACTTTAACAGCCAAGGTCATATTGTGTCGGACAGTTTTATGGGTGGAGGAAGCCGGAGTACCCGGAGAGAACCACTGAGCAGCTGCCAGCTCCCCAACATCGTAACTCCGCACTGCAGTACAAGCAGGGTTAGATTGGTTGAAGACATGCGCAACATCGACGTGCAGTACGCCTTTGTACATGGCATCATCGTTCCCCCAGTCCGAATCGATCACTCAGATGGTCACCCATCCAAGGACTAACCAGGCTTGACATTGCTTAACTTCGGTGATCGGACAAGAACCGGTTATCGCAAAGCCACCGTGCCCCCAACTCTACTCCTTACTGGGTAATATTCCAACTACATCTTCAAGGCATGTCTTTTGATGAAGACAGGGCTTAAGTTGTCACAGTCTGAATGAATCAGGTTTACAGCACACATACCCCCCCTCCCTCCCTCCCTCCCTCCTCCCTATAATCGGTCAACTTCAAGAAGCCTGATTAGATTTTGGGTTCAATTTGATTTTGAATAATAAACTGATTCGATTCGAGATTTGATTTGAATTGAGAAAGAGTGATTTGCTGGGTCCTAATTATTACTGATCCTACACAGCAATTTGGAGTTTACTTTGTTGGACGGCTTTTTCTTGATACACAAAAATTTATGTGTAACAGTTTCAAGTGTTAAAAAAGATGGATGGTGTGAAGTCAGTTTGTTGACATTGCTTGTCAGAAATATGTCCAACAAAAGAGTATGATTCCATTGTTGCAGCTGTCAGGTAATGATGTTTTGGACTGATGAAACTTGAGGTGTCTGTCCCAATGAAACTAACAAAGTAAAATGAAAAAAAATAATTTGAAAAAGGGTAAGAATCAACTGGAAACTGAATGAATGCAAGCTTTGGTAAAGTTGTGTTCATGGACGACAAATTAAAAGTGAAAAAAAAAGGACAAAAATTGTGATAACTCTGCAGAAATAAGTAGGGCTGTCATGATTAATCGATTGTCGATCGGTCACGCCAAAATCAATTAGTATTTTTCGTTGTCGAAAAATCGGTAAATTTTACCCCATTTTAGACGTTCAATAATTAAAAAAAAATTGATGAAAGAAAACTATTGTTTCTAAAGGTAAAAGGTCAAGAACATCGACGTTAAACCCCAAGAAGCCGTTAGAAAGCATTTGTCTTTTAGGTACATTCAAAGCTTTGATGTTCTGAACTTTTGAACCATCAGTGCAATAATCAAGACTGGTCAGCAGTTGCGAAGTTCACAACTGACGACCGGTCTTGATTATTACACTGACGGTTCAAAAGTTCAGGACATCAAAGTTTTGAATGTTTCTGAAAGAGGATCATCTCCGTTGTTTACCTGAGGTAGGTCAACTGACTTGAACTTCATTTTTAACGACTTTAAAGAGAGGGAGGGGGTTATCTAGGTATGATTAATCATTTATTATTGATTATTTGTGACGAATAATCAATTCCTAAATTCAAAAAATCATGACAGCCCTAGAAATAAGTCCGGCCAATCTCAAAAATTGCAGGTGTGCAGGTTCTCAAACTGGTTAATCTCTATCTCTAAAAATAATTACCCAAGAATGACGGAATATAAGCTGGGACAAAGTTGTGTCCATGGATGACAAATTCCAAACCAAAAAGGAAAATTACTAACAATTTTTCTGATTAATCTCAAAATAGCAGGTGATTAACACGTGTTTAAAATATATTGAATCACATCACCCATGCTGTTCTGGACTGTAGATTATGAGGCCTATGACATAAAACAACCATGAACTTTTGATGACAAAGAAATAATTGCAAAAAATAAAATAAAAAATGCTTGCCTGCATGCAATTTTACAAAAAAAATGGCCGGAAAAACAGAAAATCTACTTGATGAGGCCTTATTTTACGCTCTTATATCTTTTATATTTTTGATATCGCTTACAGTTTTGAATTATTATCATCTACCTGTCCAGTTTGGTGTAAGTGTGAAGACTAGGGTTTATATATTCCCGGTTTTCTACAGAAACGGGAACGGGAATGAAATTATTCTCAGAACAGGAAACCGGGAAATGTCCCGTATAATATCAAGTAAATTTACAAAAGTAACAAAATGCATTCATTTTCGTGAAAATGAAAATATTTTATTGGCAATCTGCCATTTCCATACGGAAAAGTTCTTTTCTTTAGAGAAGTGTGAAAACCCAAACCTGCCTTCATTTTCGGAAGTGCTAGTTTTATCACCACTACCTCCTCCGACTTCAACTCCCTCTTCACTGCCGTCACCAGTCTCCTCCGCTGTAAGCAGAGGAGACTGGTGATGGCAGTGACGGAGGAGTTCATGCTGAAGGAAGTAGTGAATAGTGAGTGATACTAGTGATTCTGAAAATAAAGATGAGTTTGAACTTGGAAGTGACTGAAGGTCTCACTGTTGAAGAGAGAAGTCCTCCGAACTGATTGAGAGCTACAGTGATTTGGTGAGAAAAGTTCCCCAGGAAGCAGGATTGTAAAAGTTTCAGGCGTGTAAGGGATGCCGAAATCTTAGAAAGTTGTGTTGGGTAGTTTTTCAATTCAGAAAACTTTGAGTTTAACACACAAACAGTGGCATGCGTGATTCCCGGTTCCTTGCTGAAGATTTCCCGAGCATCGTGACCGGATTCCAGAACTGGGAACCTGGGAATTTCCATTCCAGAGATTAAACCATAGTGAAGACGAGAGATGAAATTCACAAAAGAAAGTCTTCACTTACTTCAGTTGTATATTAAATCTGTGTCTCGTCTTCAGTGATCTGTATGTTAAATATGAACCTTTGGAAAAACTTCTTGTTGTCTGTTGACAGAATCTGTTGTTATCTTTGTGTGAACATTCTTCACAGCGGAATCCATTCTTTATCAGTGGAACACAGTACGAGGGTGCTGCACACAAATGTTTTGGACATGTTAAGCTGTCATATTTCTGGGTAAGGTTCAACTCACAATTTTTACCTGTACAAAATTGACAAAAGAAATTACTACGCAACCAAATAATTTCGAAGATAGAAAAAGGGAATAAAAATGTTTGGGTATGAAGCTGTTTGTCTAGCAGCCTGGCTGTGGCTTCTGGTTATGTCTTGGCTGTGTGACCTGGTAAGCAAGATCTCATCAGAAAACACTGCTGAGATGCTTTAACTGTAGTACAGCTGCCGACAGGTCACATTCCACAGACACAAAAGTATTAGATTCCAAACACTAATTATAGGAATGATCATCAAAAATCAGTTTCAAATTCACAGGTGAAGACGGATGTAAATTTAGGGTTACAATGATCTAAATGAGTGACATTTTCTCGATAAAATTTTTAGGGTCGGGCCTGTTCGGCATATTTTTTTAGGGTGAATCTTGTTACCCTAAACACAGTTTGTTTTTTGTTTTTTTGCCTGACATTTTACAACGTTATAGGCATAGATATGTCATAATTATTTATTCAACCGATAGAACGAACAGACGATACCTTGTTAGTTGTTAGTAGCAGATGTAATTATAGGGTCGATCTGATAGGTGTATACAGATGGTTTCTATATGCTCATGGACAACCAAAACTGTAACAGAGGTTTTTTTGTTTAAAAAACCGAAACCACAACTGCAGTGTAATCCCACAACCTTCCAAGCTCTAGGTACAACACGGTGCTTCATTAACTGGTAGAGTCCTGGAAGTCCACATTTAGACTTTACACTGAAGTGCAGGCATGGTAAATTAATGACTTCATATTCTGTGGATATGCTTCATATTCTGTGTAGATTAGCCTTGTTACAATTTATCTGTAGGCGCTCTCCAATAAAGTGTAACAAGGCAAAAACATGTGAACAGATGTTAATTAAAATTTTGCTGCTGATGATTTTTATTACCTGGTATACACACGCATGGACATCACTGCCCATGTGTGGATTACGACCAATCAACTGCCACTGATCTGTATTTAATAGGATGTTTGTTACTTTCATTAGCTATGGCTTTTTTGTGACCACAAAACATTATGAAGTCAAGTTTAGCCAATTATTTATTATATTTATTTATTGGTGTTTAAGGTCATATAATTATGCACAATGGCTAATCATGACCATGACAGTTTTACGGGTGAAGGAAGCTGGAGTACCCGGAGAGAACCACTGAGCAACGGCGAGCAGCTGCCAGCTCCCCACCATCGTAACTCTGCACTGCAGCACAGGCAGGGTTAGATTGGTTGAAGACGTGCGAACAATCGACGTGCAGTACGACTTAGTACATGGCATCATCGTGCCCCCATGTGGGCAATCGGGGTTAAGTGCCTTGCCCAAGGACACAACGCGGGAGTCCGAATTAATCGCTCAGACGGTCACCCATCCAATGATTAACCAGGCTTGACGTTGCTTTATTTATTATAATTATGCTGCCAACTTCAGAGAACTTGCAGGTGTTGGTTTCTATTATAGTAGAACCTGTCTTCAGAGACCACACTTTTTGCCAGGCAAACGTGGTCTCTCAGAACAGATGGTCTCTCATGACAGGTCTATTACAAAGTAAAACAACCAAACGGTACAAGGAAATAGTGGTCTCTCAAAACATGTTTTACTGTATAGCAGAAAGGTAACCAATTGCAGTGCACCACTTTTCCTGAACTACAATATTCCATTTTTGTCATCCAAAACATAGCTAATGACCTCTCAATGGAATAAGTCTGGGGAGCTCATTCCATTGAGGGGTTATAAGCTATGTTTTGGAAGTAAACATTTGAAAGATAATAAAATCTGACTGGTAATTCTAATGAATAGCACTGGCTGGATTTTGCCATTACATTAGCTCAAGGGTTAAAATACTAGATGTATCAGTACGACATGTATGCCCTGCAAGCAATAAAAAGACCGGAAAACAGATTCTGTAAGTTTTCACATCATGAACCAAGTTCAAGGCAATACCTCCGCAAAATTCAGCTGCCCATAACAAAACTCGAACTTGACTTGTAGGTACACATGACAAAGCAACATACCAGATATCAACCAATTATTTCAATGTATGGTGAAAAAAGTCTGGAAACACTGTTACTTTGGAATGACAGAAACATGGACTGATAGAGAGATGGAAAGATGGAATGACTCATGGACAAGGGTAACACTATATACATCTGGCCATTTTATGGAGGGTGAATAAAAAGCCAATTTGATTGAAATTTTTAATACAGCTATTTAATACAGAACAGATCTGACCTATTCTTTGAAAAAGGATTGTATTTTTGGACAATTTTCAATGCAGCTCTGGACAGATTTGTCCTTTTCTTTGACAAGGGGTAACACTTTTGGGAAATATTTTCAAACACTGTCTACTGTTTACAGGAATTTTTTAACACAGTAGGCTGCTGTTGATTGGTATTTTCAAATTACATGGTACAGTTTACAGAAACAATGTAAAGTACAAAATATTTTTTTGAAAATGCTGTCAATCTTGGTTTAAGTTCCAGATTTTGTTGACATGAGTAATGTGGTGTGACAACAAGGGAAGAATATTGACTTTTTCTTCAAACCTAAAAATCTTTTCAAAACTCAAGTGTCAAGTTCCTAATCCTAAATCAATATTTCATTACAAAAAAAGATAATAATTGCAGCGACAGAAGATTTTAATATTGATAAAATGACAGGTAGCATGTTTAAGTGGAAAATGTAAACTTGATGAGCAGTTCACCTTTAACCCCTGATTAATAATGTTGGTAAAATGCATTAACAATCAAAATAAGAAGGAAGGTAAGTGCCTACTAGATTTTCTAGAATTTTCACCTAATAAACATCAACATCTGTTCCTGAAAGGATGAAATGGAATATTTTTCTAAAAACTACCTTCAACGGATCAAATGAAAAGTATAAGCCATAACTGAATTCAACTTGAAGCTTCCATTGACCAGCAATGTACCTGCACAATCAACTTTATACATGCACAGTAATAACCCTCTGCTTACTGATGTCAAAATATCTGAATTTCAAACTGCAATATTTTTCCATAATGCAGTCAGAAATTTAACCAGTTCAATCGTGTTTGGCAGACCTCATTGGGCTCTGTCAAACAAAATTGAAATGGCCAAATTCCTAGTTCTATTATCGGAAAAATGGGTACTTGAAAATTCAGTAATTTGATATATAGTTCATAGAGTCAACTCCTGTTAATTGAATAGAAATTCTTGTAATGTCGAAAAATTACCTTGACAGTCATTGATTCACCTTCTTAAAAGACCTAATTGGCCTTAGTGCAGTGGAGCCCACTTAATTGGATATCTCTTAACTGAATAGCCTTGTTAATTGAATATAATTTCCCAACACAAAACAATTTACTATAACTCCAGAACAAATTTGACCTGTTAATTGAATATAGGTTATAGAGTAAACTCCTGTTAATTGAATAAAAAATCTTGTAACCTGTCAAGAAATTACCATGACGCTCCCCAGTTTTCCTTTGTTTATAGACCTATTTGGCCTCAGAACATCCAATACAGGCATTTAATCTATTATATCTTGTTTGACAGAGCTCATGGAGCTCTGTCAAACATGATGTAAAAGAATAAATGCTAGGTTTATCTCTAGAATACAGGAAGTGACACAATCCCTGTTAATTGAATACTCCTGTTAACTGAGTAATTTTCATTGGTAAAGTGGCTATTCAATTAACAGGGTTCCACAATACATCCAATACAGGGATTTAATTTATTGTATCTTGTTTGTGCTCTATGAAATGGTTTCACTGTATTGTATTAAATGCTATGGTGGCAGGTCATTTTTCAATTTCAGATAGCATTCAATTCAATAAATTTTTTATTAACCTTCTATCTATCAAAATCTTTCAAAACCACCTGCAAGTACAATGACGTGATCAATTGTTTCATTCACCCCTCATTTTCCCCAGAAGATATAGGGCAACTAATAATTTGTTTGCCAACATTACTGAGGATTTTTTATTTATTTTTTTATGGAGATTTAATGAGTTTCAACAGCAAGGGTCATCCCGTGTCGGAAAGCTTTACAAGTGGAGGAAGCCTTCAGAGAACTTCCGAGCAACTGTTAGACTCCCCAAAGTACTAACTCCACACAAGCAGGGTAAGCATTGGTTGAAAGCAATTGCTCCCTCGAAGTGTCTTAGTACACAAAGACCACAGAACCCCATTAATAGGAATTAGATAAATAACAAACAAGTTTACTTGAACTGAAGGTCTAAGGGTTGATCCTGACCAACAGTAATTATATTGTGTCCTTGGGCAATGGACTTGATCTTGACTGCTCTGGTTGGGGCCATGGTTGTGGTGTGTATTTTGGTGTACTGAATGTCGGTATCGCACTTGTCTTTAACCAATGCTAACCCTGCTTGTGCAGAGTCAGTATGTTGAGGAGGCTGAGAGTTGCTTGCCACTGCTTGGTGGTTTTCTCCAAGTACTCCAACTTCCTCCACCCATAAAACTGTATGAAACAAGGTGACCCTGACTGCTGAAAGTGTCATTAAACCCCAGTGAATAGATAAATAAATGATACAACCACACAGAAACAACTAATGTTTATTACAGTAATCATATATCATGTTATAAGGTCCTAAACCCTTTGACAGGTGCCATGTTTCGTTTGACATGCATAAAACTGTTGGCACCTGTCTATGGCAGTCAACAAAATAATTTTAAAAAAATTGATCATCAGAAATCTGCATATAGTTCAAGACTCTCTGAAAAAAATAAATCAAGTGTTTTAGTCAGACCTGAAAATAAGCAGTCTGACATTTGCAGAATGAGGTCTCCAGAGGGTGAAATTGATGATGCTATCCCATACAGCGGGGCCAATTTATCCTCTGGGGACTTCTTTCTGTTTAGTTTTGAGAGCCTGATTCAGATTGAGGTTCACATAGGGTGAATTTAGTGATGCTACCCTGCGCGGCAGGGTAGCATCACTAAATTCACCCCCTGGGGACCTCATTTTGCAGATGACAGTCTGCTTATTTTCTGGCTTGGTTTTAGTGGATTACTATACAGAGAAATCACTCTATGCAATTTACTTGAAACAGTACTGTATAATACAAATGAAAAACCAGCAACAAAAATACGAAGGATTTCTGTATTCCGGCTCTGAGTCATCTAAGCTTTTAATAAGTAACTGCCAGTTGAATAAAGATTCCCTCCTTTAAAAGATCAATAGAAATGTAAAACTGAATAGAAAAGGGCTCTTGCTTTTGACCTCACTGATGTTTGCAGAAAAAAATCTATTCTGATTCAAGACAATGATCCTGCAATTCTCGGACCACTACTCTAGCCATATTAATGTATCGGAAGTGGAGCAAGTGCACTCCTGCTGATGAGAACTAAACGATTTTCTATTAGCACCATACCGGAATATCCCATGAGAAAAGTACTGTGTTCAGTTCAGTGAATAAAACTACAAAAAAGTTACAATTCCCTTTTATATAAAAGCAACAATTAAGTCTAGAAGTGAGGTCATCCATTCAGTTCACTGGCAACATACTGTTGTGAATCTCACAGAATTATATCTGCACACAGAAGCACACCAGCTTCTCCATTTACCCAGTGAAGAAGATATCAAAATCTACTACTTTAAATATAATTTCTTCAAATTTTTAAAAAAATTTCAACAAAACTATATCCTGTTACCCTTCATTGGAATGAGTTTGTTCCAATGAGGGGTCAGATGGTATAATTTTGTTGAACTTTTTTTAGAAATACTATTTTTTCAGCTACTGAATTTGCATATTACACAGACTGATTTTCCAATTTTTTAGGCAAAGGTTTATTCATCTGCAATGATCCCTTTGTTGAACAGATAGGAAAATTCAACCCAATAAATGCATTCATACATGTAAATACAGAGGATCCAGCTTAATTGGATATCCCAAAACTGAATAACCTTGTTTACTGAATATAACGTTCAAACACAATGAGTATTTACCATACCCTCAGTATTATTTACTTATTTAATGGTGTTTAGGGTCATTTTCAGAATCTATGGCTACATCATAACCGCTACAACGTTATGATGTCAAGTCTAACCAATCATTCAAACCAAACCTATGCTACTTTAGAGCACTTCCAACACAGGCATTGGTTCTGGGTCCTATTTTTATATATTTATTTATTAGGGTTTAATGACACTTTAACAGCCAAGGTCATATCATGACAGTTTTACGAATGGAGGAAGCCAGAGTACCTAGAGAGAACCACCAAGCAACGAGCAGCTGCCAGCTTCCCAACTGGGGTCCTATTTTAACAGTAAAGCAGAACTTGTTTGTTACAGGAAACAGGCAATGCTCCACTTCCCAGGGTTTCCACAGGGAATTTGACCTGTTAACTGCATGTAGATTATACAGTAGACTCCTGTTAATTAAATAAAAAATCTTGTAATACAGTGAAACCCTGTTAATTGAATAGATACACAGTGAAAATTATTCAATTAACAGGAGTATTCAATTAACAGGGATTTTGTCACTTTCCTGTATTCAAGAGATAAACTTAGTATTTATTCTAGTATATCTGGTTTGACAGAACTCTATGAGCTCTGTCAAACAAAATATAATAGATTAAATGCTTGTACTGGATGTAATGAGGCTAATTAGGTCTATGAACAAAGGAAAACTGGGGAGAGTCAGGGTAATTTCTCGACAGGTTACAAGTTTTTTTATTCAATTAACAGGTTTACTCTATAACCTATATTCAATTAACAGGTGAAATTTGTACTGGAGGTATGGTAAATGGTTTTGTGTTGGGAAATTATATTCAATTAACATAGTTATTAAGTTAAGAGATATCCAATTAAGTGGGTTCCACTGTATGTTTGGAATTATCCTAATAACCACTGAATGGTTCTTGCTTAAAACCTACAGTACAGCCGCCATGGATTGGTCACTTTCCACGGGTGGGCAATATTTCTAGGGATGCAATAATTTTAGATTCCAAACACTAATTATAGGAATAATAACAAAAATTTAGTTAATGAAGCACTGGGTACAACCAGGTGTTTCATTATTTGAAATTTTACTGATGATGATTTTTATTACCTGGTAAATGCACACGTGGCCATCACTGCTCACATGTGGATTACAACCAGCCCATGGTGGCTGTACTGTATTTGGCCTCACTACATCCAGTACAGGCAATTAGTCTATTATATCTTGAGTGATAGAGCACCATTAAAAAAGACATAATAGAATAAATGTTCAGTTTATCTCTGGAATACAGAAAAATTACATAATCTGTGTTAAATAAATATTCTTTTTAACTGAATAATTGTCACTGCCCAGGTGGCCATTCAATTAACAGGGTTCCACTGGAAAAAGCATAAGCCAAAATACCTGATTATGCTCATGGATGTGTATGCTCTTGCAAGAAAACTATGATATTTTTTTGTGGATGGTACATACACCAGTTCTGCCCCACCCGAATCAACCACCAGCTTTGCATAAATTTTAACGAGGAAATGAATATGATGTTTCACAAGGAAGTGTACATTTCCTCTGTTTTAACCCTTTACCCAACAAGAGACAATGTCAAAATTAATTATTTAAATTTTTGTTTTTAATCAAATTTTTCCAAAATTTTCCACAAAAACATATCATGGGACCCCCACTGGAACGAGCTCAACAAGCTCGTTCCAATGAGGGATCACATCATATGGTTTTGTAAAGTTTAAAAAAAAAAAATTTTCAACTGCTTAATTTATAAATTACATGGGCAGTTGTTACCGATTTGTTAGGTAAAGTGTTAATATTGTTATAAAAGGCTGTTGTAAACTCTAAACTTACCAGCAAAATCTGCTTTGCATAAACAGTTATATCCCCCTTCTTTTCTCATACAAGTTCCACCATTCATACATGGACTAGAATAACACAAGTTCACTTCAACATCACACACAAAGTTGTTTGTCATTCCTGTAAATCCTGCAGGACACGTACAGGCTAACCAATTCCGAGTGGCTATTGGTCGAAACAACATAGTTTTCGAGGACAGAAATTCTCCAGCATCAACAAACACCAATTCCGTGTTACAGACTTTGAAGTTTTCACAAGGTTCAATTAGGCATAAATTGTCATCAAATGGAAGTACCTGGAATAAAGTAATATTATTACGGTTTGCTTTCATGCATTCATCCTATAGGTATCACAGCACTAAATATTTTCCCATAGACGACCATTATAACGTTCAAGCAAAACAAATTATGATCGCATCATTTTAATTTTGGAATTCAACTATCTTTGTCAAGTATAGCCTTTCAGACAACTTTTTCTGACCCCAAAACAGTGGGTCATGCAACAAATAAGAACGAAAAACTAACAGGAAGGGAAGTACCAGTTACATGCACATATTTTTCTGGGAATTCCCAAGAAAACCACACCAGAAGTCAATTGTATTTTTTAGGTCCAAAAGTCATCAAATCATCCTCTTTATTTATCTGGAATATTCAACAATAATGCAAGATGTCAATAGAATGTTTCAAATGTTTATTGAAACAATATATTTTTCAAAGACTGCCTATTCTTAGAGATTGCATCATTTCCGAGTGCAACATTTCAAGGCTGGTTACTCTAATTCAAATATTTACTGCAGCAATACCTATAACTAATGAATTGGCCAAAACCAGCCAGTGCTATTCACAAAAATGCCATTCAAATTTTATATTTTCACCGACCCCTCCTCTGATGACCACTAAAGGAGGGGTCACAAACTATTTTTTAACACACAAAATGAAAAATTTGAGTTATTCAAGAAATATTTTGGAAAGTGTCCTCTATTTATGTTGGGAAAAGGGATATATCTGCACAATGGTTAATCCTGGCTGCAGCATGGATATATATATAAAGTCAAGTCCAGCCAATCGTTAATACCAATGTTGCAAATTTTATATGGACTTCCACCCCACAGTAAACAAGCACTGCTTTACTTCCTAGGGTTCCACAGGGAAGGAAAAAAGTGTTAAAACACACACCTTTTTCAAGCATGTTTTAGCAAAACAATGAATAAGAATTACAAAATTTTTTAGGATGCATGTTGCACTTTTCTTCATTCCACCAGACCTCTAGATGGGTCATATTTGTGGATATCAGAGCCACCATAATTTGGGGACTCTGCATCTACTAGGTCACTTGTTCTGAGCCGATTGTGGGAACTCAAATGCGAATCAAAACTTGTGGTACTATAAAACTTTTTCAACAGTAAAACCTCCAAAATAAAAGAACTGATGAAGGACAGAGGGATAATAATATCATACTACCATCCATTTGGTAAATTAACTCAAGCATTGGTTACCTGGTTCTACACAGAATTCTACCAATACAGTTTAAGTGGCCCTCATCCTCTGATATACCAAATAATCCATCCATCCTAATTTGTTGGTTGATTCTAACATTTTCTTCATGATACAGGAGGCAAATGTTTTTGGTCTATATCCATTCTGGGAGAGATGACATACAGATTATTCAAATGCATGTTAATTACCCCATGACAAAACACTGAGAATGTACTTTGTTTAAAGGGAGTTTTTATATGTAATAAAGACTTCACCGAAAACTAGTGCAAAGAAAAAGGATACAATTTGTTATGGCATGGAAAATTTAGTGAAAAATGTCTGGACCGTTGAACCTTTCTGCCCCCATATAATTTGAAAACTGAGCATTTGAAAAAAAAACAAACAAATTGGCAACAAATTTAAAAAAAACCATGTGTGACACCTCATGCGAACCATTATGTCGAGCTTGTCCAAATGAGGCAGGTCAAAATGATATGGTTTTGTTTTAAATTATTGAAAAATTGGAAGAAAAAAATAATAAAAATAACAAATTTTGATGTCCTGTGCATTTGGTAAACTCTTTGCCTGCTGCAGATGGATTTTCTTGCCTAGTACAAAAATAACTTGTTATCCATTAAAGGTATAATCCTGGTCATTGTTTTCATAATACACATCGACATAATTACAGGACAAATGCTCTTATTGATGATTTCTTTATGAGAGACTCTATTGAATATTTCATCAAATCAGGTTGACTTGAACTTTATGAGAAATTCAAGAAATATGCGGCAGGTTAAGAGTTAAAAGCAGTTGTCACCATGGTTTCTATCAATAAAACAAATTAATATTTACCCAACAACTGTGAAGCTGATTGAATTGGCAAAATATGTTTGTTTCCATATCTGTTCTAGTGCTCATGTTTAAACACTGACAATGCAATACAGTTTTCTTAAGATTTTATACTTAACCCTTAAACTCCTGTTTCACACTTTTGTGACCACAGAACAGGTGTCCTTAGCATGCCGTCATGAGGAGGTCCTGCTATTTTATTTATTAGTGTTTAAGATCACTTACAGCATCTTTGATAATCTCATCACTGCAACATTGTGGTGAAGTCAAGTTAGGAAATCATTTATATCTATGCTGCCCACTTTAGAGGACCTCCACCCCAGGCATTATTGGTACAGAGTCCTATTTTACCAGTAAAGCAGTAGTCGTGTACTGCAAGGGACTTTTGAAAATAGACAAATTACCTAGGTAGTGGTTTCTAGTCAACTCTTGTCTGCCTTAACCCTTTACCTAATGAATCGAGCACATCGGCCTGCGTAATATGCAAATTGAGCAGTTGAAAAAATTAAATTTTTCAAAATATTTCAACAAAACCATATCACGTGACCCCTCATTGGAACGAGCTCATGGAGCTCATTCCAATGGGGGGGTCACATGATATGGTTTTGTTGAAATTTTTTGAAAAAATTAAAAAAATGATTTTAAAATAATAAATTTTGATATCATCTGCGTTGGGTAAAGGGTTAACTGACAGCCAATACTTGACTAGAAATCCCAGCTAAGTTCATGGACATATAGAAGCTTTGGGCTGGTGGGAATTCAGGGCAGTCGCCAAGACCCCTAAGGGTTAACCCATAAAAGCTTGATCACAATTCCAATGAATGCAGTTTTAAAACACAAAACACCCTGTGTGACCTAAAACTTTGCAACAGAGCACACAGGACACCTTGCCTCCCCCCTTCTGCCCCTCTCCCCCCCACCCCCACCCCCCGGAGAAATATTTAAAAAATCCATATCCAGTGTTTGAAAGTAATGATAAGAACGCAGTGCATATGGTCACCAACCTTCCCTTACCAATTTTAAAGAAGTAAATATTTACTTAGTAATTAACAACCTTTTGCAATAAGAAAAACAGGTTCCATTAATTCCTGTCCATCAATATATTGATTTTCATCATTACTTGAACCTGGAGTGGGATAAATGCCATAAGATGATGACAGAGTAAATAGTACCTAGTTACAAAATAAATGAAGGAACTCGGTTTAACGGAAGTATTATCAAGTGTTAAATTTAGTGGTAATTAGTTAAGAATATTTAGTCCCTTGAGTGCAACAAGGGAAAGTGGATGGATGGGGTTCGTCAGTGTGTATGAAAGGAGGGGGAGGGGGGAGGGGTGAATGGGTTTGATTGCATATGCATTTTGTGTATGATTCCTGAGCTCTGTCAATTTTAAGAGTACTTAATGAGCTTGATAGTCAATTTCTGTTCACTGTGTATTGGGAGTTTTGGGCCATTTTCAGCATCTATGGCTAAAATGCATTCATAAATAAAGCATAGTTTAGCTAATTATTTCACGCAAAGATTCTCAATCCAGAGGACTTGGATCTCTCAATCAGGCCCTATTATAACAGTAACCATACAGGATTTCAAATTCATAAGTGAATTAGAATCGATTCTCATGAATGATTTTCACAAGGAAATCAACTTTTGATTCTAGCCAGTGTTCTTTGATTCTTGTCATAGATTCTCAAAGTGTCCTTAAAGGCCTGGAGAATTTTTATTTTTTGTTCTCTTATAATAAGGTGATGCAGTGCAGCTGCCGTGCACGGGTCGTAATCCATGCATTGGCAGTGGTGGCCACGCATGCATCTACCAGGTAATAAAAATCATCATAAGCAAAATTTTAATGAGTTTTTGATGATTATTCCTACAATTAATATTTGGAATCTAATATTATTGCGTCCATGGAAGTATCCCCCACCCATGAAAAGTGACCAGTCCATGGCAGCCGTACTACACTTTGACTTAACAGTTGAATCTGGTGAAATATTGGCTGTCTTTGTAGGCTGCCAATACTTCACTAGAAGCTATTGCCAAGGTACTATCACTTCTATCAGCAAAACCATCAAAAGCCTGTATGTTGGTACATGTGATTTACCTGCAATATAAGAAACTCTCCAAAATTAGAACCAGGTCATCAAGGGTTAAACTATAGTAAACAAACATAGAAAATAAGGTCTGATTTTTACTATGGAATACAACTGTAGGTATTGGGTGCACTCACAAGGGTATAACAGTACTCTCAAATCACAAATTGTAACACAGTTTAAGGCCTGTCATAGCGATAAAGCACAGCTGTAATCAAAGGGTTTACCTTGGGAACTTTTGATCAGAATTTTTTTCTCTCACAATTTATTGGTGAACATATATAAAACACATTCAAAACAAATAATTTACTTTTGATGGAATTAAGCCTGTCTGCACAATGTCTTGTCTTCATCCTAGTACCCCAATAAATTAATAAAGGACTAAAAAAAGTTAGAAATCTGTTTCTCAGGCCCTCCTGCATTGTCCTTTTGGCTGCCACAGGCTCTCTTTTGATAACCAATACTAACTTAAAAAAATATAAAAATTAAATGGTTTATGTCCAATATTTTCCCCAAGTTAATAAAATTTATAACTTTGACCCTGGACTACAAAAATCAAAAATAAAATAAAAAACCGCCCACCCACATGCAATTTTATAAAAAATGGCCAAAGAAATAGAAGATCAACTTGCATAAGATATGCAACCAGAAATAGGCTGGCAATTTGATATTTGTTTTTGACAATTTCACAATTCTATCTACAGTGTTTTATTGTTTTGAGTTACATTACACACTAATGTCCAAATCGGCTGAATTATAATGATGGATTATTTTGCCAATAGTTCATCTCCAAAGAATATAAGGCAGCCAAATGTCTGTTCACCTACACTACACCTTAACCCTTCACCCAATGTAATTGTCAAAACCAGCCATAGTTTTTTCATTTTTTGTCTCAAAAACATAGGTTATGACCCGTTGTTGGAATGAACTCATCGGGCACGTTCCAATGAGGGGTCATAACCTATGTTTTTTTGAGAAAATAAAATTTAAAAAATTATTTATTCAAGAATTTCTTTTGCAAGTGCCATCTGCTTTTCCTGTTAGGTAAAGGATTAAACAAATAAGAGGGTATATTTGAATTGCTCTTAGTTTTCATTTATTAACTCTTTCAGAATGATTTTATGATGATAAAACTGACTGTTCTGTGGCTTTGGCAATGAAGTGATGTGATGTAAGACACTGCTGGAAAGAACTCACTTCTACCTTTCCAATAGTGAATACAGTATTGCCTATAATAAAGTGGAAAGCTGTGGCATAACTGATGCCTTAACAGCACCATATTACTGCTACAATGTTGCCACAATGTGGAAATATTAGGTAACTAAAATTTTGCTAAACACTTGCAAAACATGAAGTGCATGTAACAGCGTGTTGTTCAAGCTATGAAGCAAGATGCAATTTTCAAATTCTTGAAGTAATTTATCGGAAAACATTCCAGCAAATTACTTTTTCCGATGAGGAGGCAAGAGCTTATAAAGTGCAGGAATATTATGTTCATAATGCCAGATTATTGCCTTATTATATACCTGTTTTAAGTAATCCCCATCTACAGCAAAACTAAAACATGCGGAAAAAAAAATCTGTTCTGCACATATGAGTGGAATGGAAATCGTTGACAGACTATTTTTAAACAGAAGCGAAATTTCACTGGAATTTTCTACAAATCAAGCAACGCCATTACAAGTTGAATCACTTGCGATAGCTGATAATCGTTCCCTGAGTTCCAATGGGTTCTATGTGCCAGCATGCATATAGAACACATTGGAACTCAGGGGACGAAATAGTAATACAGGTTCACCTTGCAAATTTGATTGGCAATAAAATGGGTTGTTTTTGTTGACAGTTGTCAAATGAGTTGTTGAGTGTCCTTCAAATAATTGTTTTTATAGACTTGAAGACATGTAATAAACAGTCACAGGATGGCACATGCATGTGAATGGGATAATTGATATAGCACTTGTGCCATCATGGAAGGACTTGTGCAATATCAATTGACCCATTCACACACGTGTGTCGTTCTGTGTATTTATTGCTACAGTAATCTGGCAATAGTAAGGTAATAATCTGGCATTATTAACCCTCAACCTAATAAATCTGTCATATCTATCCACATATTTTTCTAATTATGCAGTTAAAAAAAAAAAAAAAAAAAAATTTCCAACAAAATCACATCACAGTCCCCTTCATTGAAATGGGCTCGTTGAAATCATTCCAATGAGGGTCATGAGATATGGTTCTGGTGGAAAGGGGTTAAGGGAATAATGTTGCCTTATGGCACACTTAAAGGCTGCACTGTTTATTGTCATTGGCCCAATGGAAGAATTTTATGAAATACACAGCGTTATTCTTGTTTGTTTATCTCAGCGCAAACACTAACACTGGAACATTTATCAGAATTGCGATGTACTTTACATGCCCAAAAATGAGAAAACGACTTCCTGAAAAAACTGGTTGCCCAAAAAATTGTGGTAAGCCTTTTTCAGGTCACCTCGTTTATTGCATTTAACCCTTTTCCCAACGAATCGCCCGCATCCGCCCGCATAATATGCTCGTTCCAAAGAGGGGTCACATGATGTGGTTTTGTTGAAATTTTTTGAAAAAAATAATAAAATGATATTTAAAATAATAAATTTTGATATCGTCTGCGTTGGGTAAAGGGTTAACAACACTTTCAACAGCCAATGTTATATTGTGTCAGATTCGGTTAACTCTACTTCTCAATTTGCAACAGTGAAATATTGATTACCTGGAGCGCAGAGATATTGGCAAGTTGTGCTCTCTGTAGGTAGACTTGCTCCCTTATGTACTCTGCAGGAAAGAACTCATCATTCCCACCAGCTGTTATAGTTTTCCGAATAGACAGGCTGACATTGAGAACCTGGGCTTGTACATCTGTATCATTTTGTATGTTCACAACATATATGTTCTTTTCCTCAGTATTGATGATTGAAGCCAATCCCTGGACAAAAAACTGGAACAAAGGTGACATAAAATCAGTCTGGGTCATGTTGCTCATCCGAATTGTAACACTATTTCTCAACATTTCGGTGGTGACCAAGTGGACAAACAGTTGACATGTAGCTTTCTTGGTATTTTTTCCATCTGAAATGAAATACATTAAAAATAAATTTACTGAACTGGAAAGTTAACTAAATAAAGTCACTCATGGGTTCCTGTGCCCTCTTTGGAAAAGGGTCTGGGGCTCATTCCATTGGGAAAATTTGCATCAAGGGAGGGGGAGTGGGGGGCTCCAACCGGGAATTTGTTTTGGAGCTTTAGAAACATACAAAGATTTTTAACATTGGAACTGAAGTGAGAACACTAAAACTGATACCTACAGTTAAAATTAGAAGTCCTGTCATGGAATGCGCACAAATAGCATGTCGATCTGCGCGTTAATCTACGCGTTATGACCATAGTAAGGCTATCAAATTCTGTACATATGGCCTGTGCACAAGCAATGTTTCAGCCAATGGACCTCCGAGTAACCCGGAGGTCCATTGGCAGAAACATTGCCTGTGTTTGTTATGAGTAACCAGGAGAACCTGCCGTGCTTTGGATGCTATTCGATATGGCAATTGCATGCAATTCCTACGTGCAATTAAGCCTAGATAAGCACACAGTTCATGACAGGACTTCTAGTTTTAACTGTAAGCAACTGCATGGATACTACAAGTACGTTTTATGACAAATAGTCATTTGCAATCATGGTCACTCACCCCAGTCTTTGTAATCTCTATTAAATAGTTCCCATACTATTAACTCTTAGAAGCCGGGAGTTGAGTTTTCTTGCCTGTGGTGTAATACGGCAGGTAATCTGGCTGTGACGGTTCGGCTATCTTTGGGCTGTGGGAGAATTAAACACTGAGCAGGTGCTTCTAGTGAAGTGTCATCTGCCTGAATAGGCAGACGACACTTGACTAGAAGCACCTGCTTCACTGTAAGTTTTTTACGGTATGTCATGTTCAATAAATTCATTCTGATTCCCCAGCTTCTAAGAGTTAAAGAAGAACTTGTTATTTGCCTATGATTTCAGACACTTTCTAAGCTTTGTTAGGTAAACAATTTAAATTTAATGCACAATTGGGAGCCTGAACTGGGCGGTCATGAGGCCTCAGAAAACCAGTGGTGTTCTGAGGCTTTGTGGCTACCAAGTTCAGAACACTAACTGTGCATTAAATAAATTTTGACCAAAATGCCATTGGGAAAGGGTCCCAAATTCCGAAATTCGACTCATGTAGACACTCCGAAGATTCTCTTTGCTGTCCACAAAAATCGCCATTCAAATTTCATCCTTTCAGGTACAGTAATACAGAGCCTTCATCATAACCTGTTAGCAGGTTCTGCAATATACAGTACTTTCGCTGTGGACTGGTTGTAATCCACGCTGTCCATGCATATGTTTGCCAGATAATAAAAATCATAAGCAGCAAAATTTTAATTAATGAAGCACTGGGTTGTACCCAGTGCTTCATTAATTAAATTTTTAATGATTATTCCTATAATTAGTGTTTGCAATTGAATTTTATTGCATCCTTGGAAAAACTACCTACCCCTTGGAAAGTGGCCAGTCCATGATGACTGTACAGTAACATGGTTGGTAGTACTAACCCTCAGGAACAAGAGATAGTCTGTTGCCTGGTATACCCCACTTTGGCATACCGCCTAGTGTGGGTGACTGAATGGGGGCATTCAATTTTTCTAAGTAAAAAAAAAGCCAATATGCCCACCAGTTGGCCATCTTGAAACTGAGCGGGAAAAAAATTGTCACGCACCTCCCCTCATCATGATCATTTCTATGAAGTTTCATGAAAATGCGGCTAAAATTGTGGAAGTAGTTTGCTCCACAAGTTTATATAAAAAAATGCAATATGGCTGCCAGTCGGCCATCTTGAAACCAAATGGGAAGAAATTAGGTCACGCACTTCCCCTCATCACGTTGAACATTTTTGTGAGGTTTCATGAAAGTGAAGCTAAAACTGGGGAAGGAGTTCGCTCCACGAGTTTACATGTGCAATGGATCTACAACAACGATGACAGACCGACCGACGGACAAGCTGACTCCTATATACCCCTGTAAACTTTGTTTTGTGGGGGTATAAAAACGTCTCTGTTTTACAACCCCAGCCATACAGTTTACATCTAGAAAGGATTTTCCCCAAAATAAGTAGCAACAACTAAAGCATGATCTCGTCAAAGCGAGATCACACTTCAGTAGTTGCTATTTATTTTGGCAAAAATTCTGTTAAGATGTAAATGGCATACCACTCTAATTAATGTGCAATCAACGCACAACCTTCGAGTCAAGTTTGGATGGAAAAATTGTCATGTCTGACAGTTGGAGTGGCAAAACATTAGTTGGATTAGGAACTTAATTTATCTTGTATTATTTTTGGCATACAGTACAGTCGCTGTGGATTGGTTGTAATCCACACGCAGGCCATGATGTACATGCATGCATTTACCAGGTAATAAAAATGCCTATAGGATCACCAATTCAAAGTCGAGTTGTAACAGCACAAAAGTGGGTTTAACCCTTTACCCAACGTAACGAGTACTAACGACCAAAGCCGGCCAGTGCTATTCTCAAAAATCGTCAATTAATTTTCAATATATTTTCATTTTTTGTCTCAAAAACATAGATTTCAACCTCTCATTGGAACGATGAGGGGCCATAACCTATGTTTTTGAGTCAAAAAATGAAAAAAAATAGTTATTCAAGAATTTTTTATGCAAGTGTCGTCTGCTTTTCGTGTTAGGTAAAGGGTTAATCATTATCAACTTATTGTCCGGAAATTAATTGTTTACAATTTACTATGTGAAGGGGCACTGTGACCTTGACCTTTGACCTAGTGATTCCAAAATAAATAGGGCTCTTTCTTGCACCAATGCCCACCAACCTATGGAGTTTCATGAACATGGGTGAAACTGTTGTCAAATTATCTGGAAACCAATTGTTTACGATTTATTATTTTCAAGGTCATTGTGACCTTGACCTTTAACCTAGTGAGTCCAAAATAAATAGAGGTCTTCCACTTACCTAGGTCAACCTACCTACGAAGTTTCATTAATGTGGGTCAAACAATTATCAAGTTACCATCCAGAAACCAATTGTTTACGATTTACTATGTTGAAGGTCACTGTGACCTTGACCTTCCAGCTATCGAGTCCAAAATAAACAGGGTTCTTCCTGTCACTGATGCCAACATACCTATGAAGTTTCATGAACGTGGGTTGAACCATTATCAAGTTATCATCCGGAATCGAACTGTTTTGATTTACTATGTTCAAGGTCACTGTGACCTTGACCTTTGACCCAGTGATTCCAAAATAAATCGGGTTCTTCCTCTTCTGAAGGCCAACCTACATATGAAGTTTCCTGAATGTGGTTTGAACCATAGTCAAGTTATCAACCGGAAACCTATTGTTTACGATTTAATATGTTCAAGGTCACTGTGACCTTGACCTTTGACCTAGCGAGTCTAAAATAAAAAAGGTTCTTCCTCTCACAAAGGCCAACCTACATATGAAGTTTCATGAATGTGGGTCAAACCATTATCAAGTTATCATCCGTAAACCAATTGTTCATGCCGCCTACCATTCATCAAACTAAAAGTCGAGTTTGACTCGACTAAAAATCATCAGCAGCAAAATTTTAATTAATGAAGCACTGTGCTGTACCCAGTGCTTCATTAATTAAATTTTTTATGATTATTCCTATAATTAGTTTTTGGAATCCAATATTATTGCCCACCTGTGGAAAGTGATCAGTCCACGGCGACTGTACTGTAACCTGTAGTTTGTTCGCATATATTATCATTGAAGTAACAACCATCTTTGGGTTATTTCCAGGCCTGCCTTTTTTTATTTTTGCATCCAAAACATAGCTTATAACTAGTCCCTCATTGAAACAAGCTTGTCATCTAAAACATAGCTTATAACTGGTCCCTCACTGAAACAAGCCTGTCAACCAAAACATATCTTATAATCCCTCAGTGGAACAAGCCTGTCATCCAAAACATAGCTTATATAACTGGTCCCTCATTGGAACAAGCATGTCATCCAAAACATAACTTATAACTGGTCCATCATTGGAAGAGGCTTGTCATCCAAATATAGCTTATAACTGGTCCCTCATTGGAGAACAGGCTTGTCACCAAAACAAAGCTTATAACTAGTCACTCACTGGAACAAGCTTGTCATCCAAAACATAGCTTATAACTGGGCCCTCGCTGGAACAAGCATGTCATCCAAAACATAGCTTATAACTGGTCCCTCACTGGAAGAAGCTTGTCATCCAAACATAGCTTATAACTGGTCCTTCATTCGAACAGGATTGTCACCAAAACAAAGCTTGTAACTAGTCATTCACTGGAACAAGCTTGTCATCCAAAACATAGCTTATAACTAGTCCCCTCATTGGAACAAGCTTATCAACCAAAAGATAGCTTATAACTGGTCCCTCATTGAAAGAAGCTTGTCATCCAAAACATACCTTATAACTAACTGTCTCCGAGATAGAGATGGGCAATATAAATGGATTACAACAACAGTCAATTGATCTGTGTTGTTGTATTCCATCGAATTGATGAGATGAGATCGGCCAGATCAAACGAGGCATCAAGTTTGATCTGGCCGATTTTATCTCATCAATGAGACGGAATACAACAACACAAATCAATTGACTGTTGTAGAAATTTATTTATCATATGACAATTAGTATTTTAAACTGATCACAACAGTTGAAATATCAAATACAACAAGAATTACATTAGCCAAATAACCATTAACAATTTATGGAATTGGGGACTCCCAAACACAAAGTAATATCAACTGTTCGTGTTGAACCTGAAACTTGAAAGTCAAAACAATGGAGGCAAGACTTAAATTTCAATCGGAATGGCTTTCGATAACAAAGATTCTCCTTCATTTTGTTGGATTCGCATCTTGAATATAGTTGTTGTTGGTATTTTGCAATTGTTCAGCACAGCCTTGTTCAGACAGACCTCGACTGGAATGTTTGTCAATGGAGTTTAATAAGGAGACACTCATGTTTATGTTCTGTGCTTATGTTCTATATTAATTTTAGGTCACTGGTAGAAATAGTCAGTTCACATGCTCTTCATTTGAGAAAGGCATGATAAGGATCTGGAAAACTTGACACTCTTGTTTTCTGGAGGGCTGGATTTAATGGGGAAACAACAGTGGTATTGAGGGTCTATTTGCGGTAGTCATATAATAAACCGTAAATACCGCTTAGTATCAGTATCAAGCCAATACCAATTTACCGTATGAAGGCAATCTCAATATACGAAAATTTCGGTATCGGAAAAATATTCCTCACATTGGTTAAAAATGAGCTGATAGAGTGCTGGAAGCCCATATGTAGGCTTTATTCTGAAGTGCAGGAACTGCAACTTAAAGGCTTCAAATTCAGTGACTGAGCTTCTTATTATCTTTGAAGTGATATTATTTATTCTGTTAGGATTTGCCTTGCTACAGACACTTTCCTATAAATTGTAACAAGATAAAGACATGTGAACAAATTTTGATGGCCAAAAAATAATTTAGCACTATACCAGTTAAAGGGTAAACAACAGAAAATTATGCATAATTCCAGACAAGAAGAGCCAATGGACTATGTATTTCTAAAGGCATTTGATGTAACAAAAATGCAGGGAGAAAATACCAACGGAAATTTTCTCTCAGCTTTTTTGTTACATTAAATATTCAATTTATATATTTATTGGTATTTAATGACACTTTCGACAACCAGGGTCACCTCAGATCAGACAGTTTTATGGGTGGTGGGAAGGGAGTACCCAGAAAGAACCAATGAACAGTGGCAATTAACTGCCAGACTCACACACATACTAACTCAAAACAAGCAGGGTTAGCACTGGTTGAAGACAAATACACCATCAATGTACAGTATGTCTTAGTACACAGCTCCATTGAGTCACCATCTGGGCAAGTGGGATTAAGTGCCTTGCCCAAGGATGCACTAGTTACTCTTAGTAAGGATCGAACCATGGATATTTTGGTTTGAAGTGCAATGCCGTAACCACGGGGTTCCTGCAGTTTGGGGAGGAGCAAACTCAAGACATTTTAAGACTCTTTTCATTGTGAATTCAAGACTTTTCAAGTTAAGAGAAAAAGAGAATTCAAGACTTTTCATTCTAAAAGACAGGAGTTGCAAAACACCAATTCTGGACAGTCAATGTTCACAATATGCAGCACCTTGGACGTATTTCACGACTTCTGTCAAGACTGGAAGTTCAAAATCACGACTTTTCAAGGGTCATTTTTTTTTTAAATTCAAGACTTTTCAAGCTTTTTAAGATCTCGTGGGAACCCTGAACTTCTGAGCCACCGTGCACCCAAATGACCAGTTGTGAGTGTCTTGTTGCTTCCAACATTGACAATTCTGCAGCTTTGTCTGCTATAAAAACGGTGACCCTCAGCTGGGCAGTTTATGCAGAATACCATTTGATATTGGTATAGGTACTTTAATGTATGTTGTTGACACCAAATACCATGCCAATGCTGAGGTAAATCATTCCAAAAATACTGACAATGAAACCAAACTTGAAATTTCAATACTGCCCAGCCAATCATTCATACCAATGATGCTCATTCACAGTCAGGGATTTCTACCTAAAGCTTTACTTACTGGATCCTAATTTACCAGTAAAAAACAAATTATTTACCACAGTAAACAAGCACTTCTTCACTTCCTGTGGTTCTCAATTTCTCACTGCGATTTCTTGTGGTTACATACATTTCATTTCCACTGAGGAAGTACAAACAAACATTAATTTGTCACCAGATGGGCCTGCATCAGAATACAATGAAAGTATCAGTTTTGATACATTTTCATTTATCCAGTGCACTGTGTAATTTTACAGGTCATTTACAATACAAAGGAAATAAACCAAGTGAAGAAAGCATCAAGAGCATTTCTCTGATAAAAATTCTGTTATCAGGTTTCCAAGTCTAATTAATACTCGCAACCAATGGTATTCATTTTACCACTCCGAGTATTGATTTTACATTGCAATCGCATCTCATTATTACATTACAGTAGTATCACAAATTCATGAATCGATGCCAATGTCTGAGAAATCCTTTGAAGTTCTAACCTCTCTGTTGGGTTGAATAGATTTTACTATTAAAATCAACTTGAGCTAAAATCAATTTTCTTTCATTTTTCCTAACAACTATATGCTGACTGAACTGATGGAAACACACACAGCAGTCTGATGCAGTCACTCAGTGGTACTGAGAACTGGAGACATGTCCGTAAAAGACTTACCTGAATGCTGTGCCACCCTCCCAGAATAATGCATCAATATATTTAGGTCATTACCAGCCTGTGGGTTTCCAGGATGGTGTATTGAAGTGTCCTCTGTGCCATATATTGACTCGTCATGATGAACTTGTCAACATGTCAAGAGACAGGGGCTCGACTTCACTACACCATCTAGGAAATCCTCCAATTTTTCCTACAATATTCTCCCTTTCTTGACTTGTTCGTATAATGAAGAGGCTGACAGCGTCTGTTTTGAACATCATTCAGCATCTATGAATTGATTTTTTATCAGTGAAGACCCTGGTTTTGCATTCTTGTGCTGTGTATGATGAAATCTCCATCCACTGTTCTATTTGTACTATAACCACCAAAGTTTATAGTAGTGTTTCAGCTGTGTGTTTCTTTTTATTATTTTTATGTTCAATGCCTGCTAGGCCTATATAAAAATTATTAAAACAAGAGATTCACTCGGAAGTGACTATGCCCCCCTACGTGGCAATGACCTTGATCTGTGACCTTGACCTCCATCAAACAAAAAAATTTGTAAAAAGTTTAATATTTGTACTTTGGTTCGTTTCTGAGTTATGGCTGAGACACGAATATTGATGATATTCAGTGTGACCTTGAAATGTGACCTTGACCTTACGGACCTGGCTGTGGTGTGTGACACATCCACCCATTGTCCTTTATAATTGAGCGAAGTTAGATGATTGTAGCCCTAATAGTTTTGGAGTTATGCTTGAGACATGATTTGTGACCCTGAACATATGAAGGTCAAATGTGACCTTCACCTTGCATATGCATATGAAACTATTATAAGCGACACACCTTCTGACTGTCCTTAACATTTGTAAAAAGTTTAACAATTGTACCATGATTCGTTTCTGAGTTATGGCTGAGACACGAATATTGACCGACTTTTAGTGTGACCTTGAAATGTGACCTTGACCTTGAAGGTACGAACCCAACTATGATGTGTGACACATCCTCCCATGGTCCTTTATAATTGTGTGAAGTTTGATGACTGTGGCCCTAGCAGTTTTCGAGTTATTGGCTTGGACACACACACACACACACACACACAGACACACACACACACACACACAGAGTCTTGTTTTCCCTACATACCGAGGTACCCCATTGTCTGTCCTTTGTGTGGACTAACGGTTTCAACCTTGTTTTGCCGGTACAGTTCTGGGAAAACAACCGAGGTAAAGAGTTTCTTTTGTCTTTTGTACCTCGGTAAGGCGAAACACGCAAACTCTTTTGTCTAGTTACCTCGTCAAGTTGGTAAGACAAACGCACACACACACACACACACACACACACACACACACACACACACACACACACACACACACACACACACACACACACACTTCAATCACTATATGCCACCCGACTTAAGTCAGGGGGAATAAAAATTGATCTAGTGCAATTTATTCCATTGAGCTGTTGATCTATTTCTCATGTATTCAGCGTTTTAAAAAATGGTGGCCTCAACCTGCGTGACAACTCAATGTCAATTGAGTGCAGGTAAAAAAACGTTCTCTTTCTGAATCGAAAGGTCACATGTGTGCTCGCTACCCTCATTACAGATTTGTATTTTGTCTAGACATTTCCAATTGCATTGGGGGAAATACATTGTTGTTGCTGTTGTTGGAAGATAAAACCATTAACCCTTTACCCAATGCAGAAGATTTCAAAATTTATTATTTTAAATATCATTTTTTAATTTTTTTCGAACAATTTCAACAAAACCATACCGTGTGACCCCTCTTTGGAACAAGCTCGTGAGCTCGTTCCAAAGAGGGGTCACATGATATGGTTTTGTTGAACATTTTCAAAAAATAATATTTTTTCAGCTGCTGAATTTGCATATTACGCGGGCGGATGCGGGCAATTCGTTGGGTAATGGGTTAACCCTTTGGGGACTGGAGGATTTTTCACATTTTAATTTTAAACTGATATTGCCACTCTGCAATATGTAAGTTTTTAAAAATCCAACCGTGTCACACAAGCTGGCATATTGCAAGCACAGGTAACTAGAACTATCACTGAAGGTGATTAATACCCCTGCTTTGGGTTTTTAGAGGAATGCACTTCTGATCATGTAGACGAAGGCCATAAGGAAATGTATACATAAAGATCATTTTTTGTTGTTGAAATTTGTATTTGCATGTGGCCTTCCACAGAACAGAACTGAATACTTAAAGAGCCCACACATATATGGTTTACATTTGGAAAAACACATTTACAATGTGCAACATGTATTCAAAATCGGTTCATTAATGTAGGAGGAGTTGCACACACAAGAATCCCATTTGAAAACCCATAATAAATCCAAGTTAAAGGGAGATAACCTGGTTAAAATTGTCGCAGATCAAAAATTTGGGAATATGCGTATGTTCACTTAGTTGTGATAATGTTTGAAAGGTTTCGTCAAAATTGATTGATAAATGTAGGAGGAGTTGCACGCACAAGAATTTCATGTAGAAACCCATAATAAATCTAAGTTAAAGGGAGATAACCTAGTTCAAATTGCCACAGCTCAAAAATTTTGGAATATGCGCATGTTCACTTAGTAGTGATGATGTCTGTAAACTTTCGTCCAAATTGATTGATAAATGTAGGAGGAGTTGCGCACACAAGAATTTCATGCAGAAACCCATATTAAATCAAAGTTCAAGAGAGATAACCTGGTTAAAATTGTCGCAGATTAAAAAGTTTGGAATATGCACATGTTCACTTAGTAGAGATGATGTTTGAAAGGTTTCATCAAAATCGGTTCATTAATGTAGGAGTTGCGCACACAAGAATTTGTTCGAACGGAAAGACATAATAAATCTAAGTCAAAGGGAGATAACCTGGTTAAAATTGTCGCAGATCAAAAATCTTGGAATAAGCGCATGTTCGCTTAGTGATGATGTCTGAAAAGTTTTGTCCAAATTGATTGATAAATGTAGGAGGAGTTGCGCACACAAGAATTTCATGTAGAAACCCATATTAAATCAAAGTTCAAGAGAGATAACCTGGTTAAAATTGTCGCAGATTAAAAAGTTTGGAATATGCACATGTTCACTTAGTAGAGATGATGTTTGAAAGGTTTCATCAAAATCGGTTCATTAATGTAGGAGGAGTTGCGCATACAAGAATTTGTTCGAACGGAAAGACATAATAAATCTAAGTCAAAGGGAGATAACCTGGTTAAAATTGTCGCAGATCAAAAATCTTGGAATATGCGCATGTTCACTTGGTAGTGATGATGTCTGAAAAGTTTTGTCCAAATTGATTGATAAATGTAAGAGGAGTTGCGCACACAAGAATTTCATGTAGAAACCCATATTAAATCAAAGTTCAAGAGAGATAACCTGGTTAAAATTGTCGCAGATTAAAAAGTTTGGAATATGCACATGTTCACTTAGTAGAGATGATGTTTGAAAGGTTTCATCAAAATCGGTTCATTAATGTACGAGGAGTTGCGCACACAAGAATTTGTTCGAACGGAAAGACATAATAAATCTAAGTCAAAGGGAGATAACCTGGTTAAAATTGTAGCAGATCAAAAATCTTGGAATATGCGCATGTTCATTTAGTAGTGATGATGTCTGAAAAGTTTTGTCCAAATTGATTGATAAATGTAGGAGGAGTTGCGCACACAAGAATCTCATGTAGAAACCCATATTAAATCAAAGTTCAAGAGAGATAACCTGGTTAAAATTGTCGCAGATTAAAAAGTTTGGACTATGCACATGTTCACTTAGTAGAGATGATGTTTGAAAGGTTTCATCAAAATCGGTTCATTAATGTAGGAGGAGTTGCGCATACAAGAATTTGTTCGAACGGAGACATAATAAATCTAAGTTAAAGGGAGATAACCTGGTTAAAATTGTCGCAGATCAAAAATTTGGGAATATGCGTATGTTCACTTAGTTGTGATAATGTTTGAAAGGTTTCGTCAAAATTGATTGATAAATGTAGGAGGAGTTGCACGCACAAGAATTTCATGTAGAAACCCATAATAAATCTAAGTTAAAGGGAGATAACCTAGTTCAAATTGCCACAGCTCAAAAATTTTGGAATATGCCCATGTTCACTTAGTAGTGATGATGTCTGTAAACTTTCGTCCAAATTGATTGATAAATGTAGGAGGAGTTGCGCACACAAGAATTTCATGCAGAAACCCATATTAAATCAAAGTTCAAGAGAGATAACCTGGTTAAAATTGTCGCAGATCAAAAAGTTTGGAATATGCACATGTTCACTTAGTAGTGATGATGTTTGAAAGGTTTCATCAAAATCGGTTCATTAATGTAGGAGGAGTTGCGCACACAAGAATTTGTTCGAACGGAAAGACATAATAAATCTAAAGTCAAAGGGAGATAACTTGGTTAAAATTGTCGCAGATCAAAAATCTTGGAATATGCGCATGTTCACTTAGTAGTGATGATGTCTGAAAAGTTTTGTCCAAATTGATTGATAAATGTAGGAGGAGTTGCGCACACAAGAATTTCATGTAGAAACCCATATTAAATCAAAGTTCAAGAGAGATAACCTGGTTAAAATTGTCGCAGATTAAAAAGTTTGGAATATGCACATGTTCACTTAGTAGAGATGATGTTTGAAAGGTTTCATCAAAATCGGTTCATTAATGTAGGAGGAGTTGCGCACACAAGAATTTGTTCGAACGGAAAGACATAATAAATCTAAGTCAAAGGGAGATAACCTGGTTAAAATTGTCGCAGATCAAAAATCTTGGAATAAGCGCATGTTCGCTTAGTGATGATGTCTGAAAAGTTTTGTCCAAATTGATTGATAAATGTAGGAGGAGTTGCGCACACAAGAATTTCATGTAGAAACCCATATTAAATCAAAGTTCAAGAGAGATAACCTGGTTAAAATTGTCGCAGATTAAAAAGTTTGGAATATGCACATGTTCACTTAGTAGAGATGATGTTTGAAAGGTTTCATCAAAATCGGTTCATTAATGTAGGAGGAGTTGCGCATACAAGAATTTGTTCGAACGGAAAGACATAATAAATCTAAGTCAAAGGGAGATAACCTGGTTAAAATTGTCGCAGATCAAAAATCTTGGAATATGCGCATGTTCACTTAGTAGTGATGATGTCTGAAAAGTTTTGTCCAAATTGATTGATAAATGTAAGAGGAGTTGCGCACACAAGAATTTCATGTAGAAACCCATATTAAATCAAAGTTCAAGAGAGATAACCTGGTTAAAATTGTCGCAGATTAAAAAGTTTGGAATATGCACATGTTCACTTAGTAGAGATGATGTTTGAAAGGTTTCATCAAAATCGGTTCATTAATGTACGAGGAGTTGCGCACACAAGAATTTGTTCGAACGGAAAGACATAATAAATCTAAGTCAAAGGGAGATAACCTGGTTAAAATTGTAGCAGATCAAAAATCTTGGAATATGCGCATGTTCATTTAGTAGTGATGATGTCTGAAAAGTTTTGTCCAAATTGATTGATAAATGTAGGAGGAGTTGCGCACACAAGAATTTCATGTAGAAACCCATATTAAATCAAAGTTCAAGAGAGATAACCTGGTTAAAATTGTCGCAGATTAAAAAGTTTGGACTATGCACATGTTCACTTAGTAGAGATGATGTTTGAAAGGTTTCATCAAAATCGGTTCATTAATGTAGGAGGAGTTGCGCATACAAGAATTTGTTCGAACGGAGACATAATAAATCTAAGTCAAAGGGAGATAACCTGGTTAAAATTGTCGCAGATCAAAAATCTTGGAATAAGCGCATGTTCACTTAGTGATGATGTCTGAAAAGTTTTGTCCAAATTGATTGATAAATGTAAGAGGAGTTGCGCACACAAGAATTTCATGTAGAAACAAGAGAGATAACCTGGTTAAAATTGTCGCAGATTAAAAAGTTTGGAATATGCACATGTTCACTTAGTAGAGATGATGTTTGAAAGGTTTCATCAAAATCGGTTCATTAATCTAGGAGGAGTTGCGCACACAAGAATTTGTTTGGATGGAAAGACACAATAAATCTAAATCAAAGGGAGATAACCTGGTTAAAATTGTCGCAGATCAAAAATCTTGGAATATGCGCATGTTCACTTAGTAGTGATGATGTCTGAAAAGTTTTGTCCAAATTGATTGATAAATGTAGGAGGAGTTGCGCATACAAGAATTTGTTCGAACGGAGACATAATAAATCTAAGTCAAAGGGAGATAACCTGGTTAAAATTGTCGCAGATCAAAAATCTTGGAATAAGCGCATGTTCACTTAGTGATGATGTCTGAAAAGTTTTGTCCAAATTGATTGATAAATGTAGGAGGAGTTGCGCACACAAGAATTTCATGTAGAAACCCATATTAAATCAAAGTTCAAGAGAGATAACCTGGTTAAAATTGTCGCAGATTAAAAAGTTTGGAATATGCACATGTTCACTTAGTAGAGATGATGTTTGAAAGGTTTCATCAAAATCGGTTCATTAATGTACGAGGAGTTGCGCACACAAGAATTTGTTCGAACAGAAAGACATAATAAATCTAAGTCAAAGGGAGATAACCTGGTTAAAATTGTCGCAGATCAAAAATCTTGGAATATGCGCATGTTCACTTAGTAGTGATGATGTCTGAAAAGTTTTGTCCAAATTGATTGATAAATGTAAGAGGAGTTGCGCACACAAGAATTTCATGTAGAAACCCATATTAAATCAAAGTTCAAGAGAGATAACCTGGTTAAAATTGTCGCAGATTAAAAAGTTTGGAATATGCACATGTTCACTTAGTAGAGATGATGTTTGAAAGGTTTCATCAAAATCGGTTCATTAATGTAGGAGGAGTTGCACACACAAGAATTTGTTCGAACGGAAAGACATAATAAATCTAAGTCAAAGGGAGATAACCTGGTTAGAATTGTCGCAGATCAAAAATCTTGGAATATGCGCATGTTCACTTAGTAGTGATGATGTCTGAAAAGTTTTGTCCAAATTGATTGATAAATGTAGGAGGAGTTGCGCACACAAGAATTTCATGTAGAAACCCATATTAAATCAAAGTTCAAGAGAGATAACCTGGTTAAAATTGTCGCAGATTAAAAAGTTTGGAATATGCACATGTTCACTTAGTAGAGATGATGTTTGAAAGGTTTCATCAAAATCGGTTCATTAATCTAGGAGGAGTTGCGCACACAAGAATTTGTTTGGATGGAAAGACACAATAAATCTAAATCAAAGGGAGATAACCTGGTTAAAATTGTCGCAGATCAAAAATCTTGGAATATGCGCATGTTCACTTAGTAGTGATGATGTCTGAAAAGTTTTGTCCAAATTGATTGATAAATGTAGGAGGAGTTGCGCACACAAGAATTTCATGTAGAAACCCATATTAAATCAAAATTCAAAAGAGATAACCTGGTTAAAATTGTCGCAGATTAAAAAGTTTGGAATATGCACATGTTCACTTAGTAGAGATGATGTTTGAAAGGTTTCATCAAAATCGGTTCATTAATGTAGGAGGAGTTGCGCACACAAGAATTTGTTCGGATGGAAAGACACAATAAATCTAAGTCAAAGGGAGATAACCTGGTTAACATTGTCGCAGATCAAAAATCTTGGAATATGCGCATGTTCACTTAGTAGTGATGATGTCTGAAAAGTTTTGTCCAAATTGATTGATAAATGTAGGAGGAGTTGCGCACACAGGAATTTCATATAGAAACCCATATTAAATCAAAGTTCAAGAGAGATAACCTGGTTAAAATTGTCGCAGATCAAAAAGTTTGGAATATGCACATGTTCACTTAGTAGAGATGAAGGTTTCATCAAAATCAGTTCATTAATGTAGGAGAAGTTGCGCACACAAGAATTTGTCCGGACGGAAAGACGTACGGACAGATGGATGGACAGACGTACGGATGTACAGGGCGATTCCTATATAGCCCCCACTTCTTCGAAGCAGGGGTATAATTACCGTGTAATCCTATCAATTGAATTGCCACTTTGCCTGTGAAAAATATTCAATTAACAGTAATATTTCATTAGCTAAACTTTGGTCATTTTCCTTTTTGTTATTGTTAAGATAAATATCTCTTCTACAAAATCTTGTTTGATAGAGCTTATGAGCTCTGTCAAACAAGATTATAATAGAATTAATATCTCTACTGGATGTACAGTGGCCAAATAGCCATACATGTGTAGCACTGTGAATTCAAGGGTTGGCAGAGTAATTCTTTGATATATTACAGTTCAGTCACCATGGACTGTCGTAATCCTCTTGTGGGTGGTGATATTTCACACATGTGTTTACCAGGTAATAAAAATCATCAGCAGCAAAATATTAATGAAGCACTGGGTTGTACAAGGTGCTTCATTAATTAAATTTTTGAGGATTATTCCTATAATTAGTGTTTGGAATCTAATATTATTTCACCCATGGAAATATCGCCCACCCATGGAAAGTGACCAGTCCACGGCGGCCATACTGTAAAAGATTTTTTATTCAATTACAATAACTTGCATACAATTAAAAGGTCTAATTTGTATTGAGGGTATAGTAATGGCTTGGCATTTGGAAATATTCATTTAATAAGGTTATGCAATTAAGAGATATACAGCTATATGCAAAGTGATGGGCGCCATCAGTGTGGGCCCTGCATATGAAACAGTTTGCAATTCGAACAGTGTACAGTACAGTAAAACCTTCCTTGAGAGACCACCTGTCTTGAGAGGCCAGTGAAATGATGTCCCAAATAGCTGTTTTGGGTTCCAAGTAAGGGGAAGGAGAGGGGGGTTCCATCCCCATCAGCTCACAAACAGTATCCCATACTAGAGATGGGCAGTTAACTGAAAATTTGGTTCGGTTTCAGTTTTCTTATCAAAAGCGAAACCGAAACCAAAACAATTACAGAAAACCGTCATCGCGGTTTTCAACTTCAATGTTGAAAAACTCTAATCAAGACTTCAATTCTCAGAATAAAGAGATAAACAACCAAAAATTAACCTATTTTCAAATTTCAGAGTCGCGATACCCCATTTTCAGAACAGCTGCATTAATTTGGTATTGCATTCAAGCATGGCATTTACCGTGAAAATAGGTGACAAAATTACTTCTTACGCATCGTGTTTTAAACGTTCACATCTATTTATCAAATGCAATTTCCTTTGCTGAACTGGCACTTGTCATTTGTTCCACATTTATAAAGACAAATATATTTATTTCTACACGTAATTTTGAAAGCATGAACTCCAAAGCCAGCGTAAAAATCACAGTTGAAGTTGGATGGAAATTTAGGGTTACAATGACCTATATGAGTGACTTTTACTCAATCAGATTTTTATGGTCGGCATAATATTTTAGGGTGTGTCAGGTTACCCTAAACACAGGTATTTGGGGAGGGGGGCTAATTTTGCCTCAGACTCGAGGCAAAAGCATTTTTCTCAAACTTCAAACTCTTGAGATAATTTATGCAAATACATTGTGCTCAAGAAATCAGAGTACCGATATAGGCTATTACTCAGGTGAGTTGAACTAGAAAGGGAGTCCCAGTGATACAGACTGGCGCCCAATACATCTCCTTATATGCAAATACAATTTATTATTATGTTTGTACAATGAAAACCGAAACTGAAACTGAAAACCTGACTCTTTGAATGAAACTGAAACCGACAAGAAATTTGAAAACCGCCCATCTCTATCCCATACAATATCTTGAGGCTAATTATAAATGGTACACATTGGGTTCACCCTCACTAAAACTTTGTTAACCAGTGGTTGCCATGTAAAACAAAACAGGTTAGAATTTTTCTCAAGTCTAAACTAAGAAAACAAGTTGAACAGTGTATTAAAAATCTCCAAAATCTGTAAAAACTGTCTGGTCACGGGTTAAGGTTAACTTATATTGAAGCAATTAACACACATATGAAATCTGAAAGCCCTAGGATACCTGTGGTTGCCTGCAATCATGTGTAACAAAACAGGTCAGAAATTTTCCAACTCCACACAACTTCTTCAACACTGACAACCGAAAAATTGATATTTTTAACGATTCAAGTCCCATAATCCTGGAACAACAAATCTGAAAATTGTCAAAAAATGAAAGGGAGCTTCATTTGATCAATCTCAATAGTGTGTACTGTATATAAATTAAAAGAATCAGTCAAAACAAATTGGAGCAATGATATGACATGTAAAAAATTGTCATTTTTCTAGGATTAATTCCCACAACTCCAGAATGACAAACCTAAAAATCATAAAAATTGAAAAGGGGATGCTGCCTTTGCTGATTGTAACATTGCTACAAAATTTGAAGCAATTCAGTGAAAGCATTATTGAGTTATCATATGACATGTAAAAAATTGCAAATTTTTTGAAGTTTCAAATCCCATAAGTCTGGAAAGAAAAAAAAAGAAACCTGTCAAAAATGAAAAGGGAGCTACGTTTGATCAATTTCAATATTGGATCTAAATATTATGAGAATTGGTCAAAGAAAACTTGAGTTATCATACGACATAGGAATATGCTAAAGGACAGATGCACTGTTTTACGATTCAAGTTATTTATTATTTATTGGTGTTTAAGGTCAAATACTTATGCACAATGGCTAATCGTGACCGTGACAGTTTTACGGGTGGAGGAAGCCGGAGTACTCGGAGAGAACCACCGAGCAACGGCAAGCAGCTGTCAGCTCTCCAACATCGTAACTCTGAACTCTGCACCGCAGCACAGGCAGGGTTAGATTGGTTGAAGACATGCGCACCATCGACGTGCAGTACGCCTCAGTACACAGCGTCATCGTGCCCCTATGTAGGCCACCGGGGTGAAGTGTCTTGCCTAAGGACACAATGTGGTTGCCGCAGGTGTACGATTCAAGTCTCATAACTCCAGAATAGCATACCTGAAAATCGTAAAAATTGACAGGGATGTTGTCTTTACTGATTGTCACATTGCTACAAAATTTCAAGAGATTTCGGTGAAAGCATTATTGAGTTATCATACAAACATGTAAAAAAAATGCCAATTTTTTGAAGAGTCAAGTCCCATAACTCTGGAAAGAAAAAAAACAGAAAACTGTCAAAAACAAAAGAGAGCTTCGTTTAATTAATTTCAAAATTGTGTATAAATATAACGAGAATTGGTCAAAGGAAACTTGAGTTATCATACGGCATAGGAATATGCTGATGGACATTGTCGGACAGACGGCCAGAATGATTACTACAGGACTCCACTGTACTAAGAAAAGTTATACTGAATGGGTGTGGTGAAAGGTTTGGAGTTAGAAAATAATCACGATCATCAGAAATATTCTATGCAACAGGTTTCATTTATTTATTTCCTAGTGTTTACAATCACATATTTCTGCACAAAGGCTAATTGTGACAGCAATATGGATACAAAGTCAAGTCCAGCCAATTGTTAATACAGTAGAATCCTCTTAATTGAATATCCATTTTGCCAGTGAAAATTATTCAATTAACAGGAGTATACAATTAACAGGGATTTGGTCAGTTTCCTGTGTTCTGGAGGTAAACTGAGCATTTATTCTATTATATCTTGTTTGACAGAGCTCATAGAGCTCTGTCAAACAAGATATAATAGAATAAATGCCTGTATTGGATGTAGTGAGGCCAAAAAAGGTTGATAAATGAGGGGTATTTGGTGCGTGTCACAGTAATGTTTTCGACATATTACAAATATTTATATAGAATTAACAGGAGTTTACTCTACAACCCATATACAATAGATCAAATCTGTACTGAAGGTATGGTAAATGGTTTTGTATTTGAAAATTATATTCAATTAACAGGGATATACAATTAAGAGATATCCAATTGAGTGGGCTCCACTGTACCCATGTTGCCCATTTTAGAGGACTTCCACCCCAAGGCATTGAATACTATGTCCTATTTTATCAGTAAAAGCAAGCTTGTTTACTGTGTGAATACTATGTCCTATTTTATCAGTAAAAGCAAGCTTGTTTACCACAGTAAACAAGCAGTGCTTCGTATCCCAGGTGTTCCCATGGGGAATGCAACCGTATCTCATGTAATAGTTTTGACTGAGTATTTATTTATTGGCGTTTAAGGTCACATATTTCTACACAATTGCTAATCGTTACCACAACATGGAGATAAAGTCAAGTCCAGTCAATCGTTTATACCCATTCTGCCCATTTTCGAGGACTTCCACCCCAAGCATAGGTGACTTGATCCTATTTTACAAGTAAAACTGAGCTTGTTTAACACAGTAAACAAGCATTGTTTAACTTTGTGGGGTTCCCACAGGGGGTTTTGACTGAGTAAAAAACATATGAACATGCCAAGTCTCCATGGAAGAAATGTTGCAGGAAAGTTTCATTCTCCAGTAAAGAGAAACCTTCGTCAATGACCTAACAGCTATTTCATGGTTTTGACTTTTGATTCTAAATTTTGCAGATGGCTGATAAAAAAAAACATGACAGAATTCTGAGTATGTTATATCATTTCTCAGATCATACCATATGTACTGTCAATATCAATTTCCTACTTTAACAGATGACAATTACATTTAAGTGCACTACCACAGAAATAAGTACTCAACAAGAACATGACTTAATGCTTTTAACACTCCATAATATTTACTATGAAAATACCTTATCTTCTCAAATTATAAATTGGTTTCTCTTCAGGGAATCTATCTAAAGGTAAATTTCTCATATCAGAATCCTAACTTCATCTGAATCATTTTGCAAATTGGTGGTAAAAGTTTAACTGTGAAATAATACGGTATGGCCACCCTGGACTGGTCACTTTCCATGGGTGGGCAATACTTCCACGGAAACAATAATATTAGATTCCAAACACAAATTAGAGGAATAATCATAAATGAAAGTGTCAATGACACTGTAGCTCAACTTGTCAAGACAAAGACATGTACATGTATAGTATGTGACACAGCAATGACAAACAACTAGGTAATGACCTGATAACAAAGGTACATATAAAGTATTGTAACTGTCTGTACATAAATACTGACCGTTGCCTGTAACAAATGTATAGGTAAAGTATTGTAAAGGTGGGTGACAGTCAGATGCTGAACTAGAAAAAATCTTTGAGTCCCAGAGTGGGTCTGACTGAACCCCAAAATATTTGTTCTCATAGCACAGTGATAACAAAGGCACCCCAAAACACACTCGTTCCTGTCCCAAGGTGAAAACAAAAGTACTCAAGAAGTTTTGTGAAGATCAGTTCATAAATACGAGCTGTATAGAACTTGTGACAAAAAACTTATTGGACCTAATTTCGGTACAAAATGGCCACTGGCAGCCATCTTGAATTTTGGACCGTACCCAGAAACACTCATTCTCATCCCAAGGAGATAACAAAGGTACCCAAGAAGTTTTGTGAAGATTGGTTCATAAATACAGCCTCTACCCTGAGCTGTATTGACATGTGTGCTTACATTGTGTAAGTAGCACTGAATAAATCAAAGTTCATCTAATTTGCATAATTTCTGCACGAAAAAAAACCCCTTACAATATGTGATGTATTCCATGTTACTAAACATTCATACAAAAATTTATTCAAATCAGAACTTTCATACAGAAGTTCTGTACAAAAGACTGATTGCACTAATTTTGGTACAAAATGGCTGCTGGTGGCCATCTTGAATTTCGGACCACACCCAAAAACACTCGCTCTCATCCCACGGTGATAACAAAGGTACCCAAGAAGTTTCGTAAAGATTGGTTCATAAATATGGCCTCTAGTCTGAGCTGTATAGAAGATGTGTACAAAAAACTGATTAGACCTAATTTCGGTACAAAATGGCCACTGGCAGCCATCTTGAATTTTAGACCACACCCAGAAACACTCGTTCTCGTCCCAAGGTGATAACAAAGGTACCCAAGACATTTCGTGAAGATCAGTTCATAAATACAGACTCTAGTCTGAGCTGTATTGACATGTGTACTTACTGTGTGTAAGTCGCACTGAAAAAATCAAAGTTCATCTAATTTGCATAATTTCTGCACGAGAAAAAAACCTGTATTATATGTGATGCATCCCATGGTACTAAACATTCACACAAAAAAATTATTCAAATCAGGGCTTTCATATGGAAGTTCTGTGCAAAAATCTGATTGCACCTAATTTTGTACAAAATGGCTGCCATCGGCCATCTTGAATTTCGGACCGGACCCCAAAACACTCGTTCTCATCCCACGGTGATACCAAAGGTACCCAAGAAGTTTTGTAAAGATCGGTTCATAAATACGGCCTCTAGCCCGAGCCGTATTGGCATTTGCACTTACAGTGCTGAAAGTAACCCCCAAAAACATCAAAATTAGTCTAATTTGCACAATTTACGTACCAGAAAAAAACCTGTATTATATGTGATGTATCCCATGGAACTAAACATTCATACAAAAAATTATTCAAATCAGAGCTTTCATATGGAAGTTCTGTACAAAAAACAGATTTCTGCATCGTCGGTACAAAATGGCGGCTAGCAGCCATCTTGAATTTCGGACCGCACCCAAAAACACTCGTTCTCGTCCCACGGTCATAACAAAGGTACCCAAGAAGTTTCGTAAAGATCGGTTCATAAATACGGCCTCTAGCCCGAGCCATAGCAGCTTGGCACTTACAGCTCTGAAAGTAACACTAAATAAATCAAAGTCAGTCTAATTTGCATAATTTACGCACGAGAAAAAAACCTGTATTATATGTGATGTATCCCATGGTACTAAACATTTATACAAAACTTTATTCAAATCAGAACTTTCATACAGAAGTTCTGTACAAAAAACTGATTTTTGCATCATCGATACAAAATGGCCACTGGCAGCCATCTTGAATTTCGGACCACACCTAAAAACACTCGTTCCCGTCCCAGGGTCATAACAAAGGTACACAAGAAGTTTCGTAAAGATCGGTTCATAAATACGACCTCTAGCCCGAGCCATAGCCAATTGTTGACGTACGGACAGACGGCCAGACGGACAGACGGACGACGGGCCATGACAATAGCTCAAATTTGACTTCGTCAAAGTTGAGCTAAAAATGTAATTAATGAGAACCCGGTACTTCATAAATTAAAATTTTGCCGATAATTTTTATTTCCTGGTAAATGCATGCATGGACATCATTGCCCATGCATGGATTATGACCAGTCCACAGTGACAGCACAGTAAAACTTCATGTTGACATCCACTGATTTGTTGCAGTTCAGATTTGAAGACCATCATTACCTCTGTGCTCCCCCCTTGCAGCTGCCTCCCGCTGGCCATCTCTCGCCCCAGAGACAAACAACTTTATGATCTCCCATGTTTCCGCTTTCTCAATTTCACTAATATGCAAACTAACCCTCTCCCTTGTATCCCCCAATATTCAAAAATCCTTTAATCTACCATACCTTTTCCTCATTACACTGTGAGTCAATCTTCTTATTTTTTCTTATTTTGGACACTCTATGAGAAAAAAAGTGTTCCAGGGTCTTCATTACTCCTAAATTGCACATTTGACACCCCTTTATCACCATCTTTCTCAATTTTGCCCCTCAGTTACATGGCACCTTGACCTCAATATGAAAGGTATAGTGACTCCTCCCTACCCGTTCCACGGCAAATGTGCTGTAAGAGGTTCCATTTTACCAGTAAAACAAAACCTACTTATCCAAAAACAGGCATTACTTTGCGTCCTGGGGTCCATACAAGGGTGACATTACTGATTATTAATCCCATAGTCCTGGGGAGCAATCCCTCACTAGTAAAGCACACTGCTCAGGTCTAAGCTACTCAAACACTGATGAAAATCACCTGCGCAATGGTGCACAAGAGCAACTATGTTCCTCAAAGTCGACAGACTGGTCAACTTATATATGTGGGTCAAAATAATGCTTTACACCAGCAATCAAAACCAGAGACTTCCACTGCTAAAACATTTAAACCTTTAGACCCGGACAGTTTTTTTTTAATTTTTTATAAATTTTTTTACTATTCTACAACCTTAAAGTCCAGTGGTTTGGCATTTATTTATCATCAGGTCTTGGTTGCCCATATGAGAGGCAATTAAGACTTAATTAGAAACCACTTGCAGGATAACTGGATAATTCTCTGACGATTCCATGGCTTCAAAGTATTTATCCAGGTCTGAGGTCACAGTGTTTGTCAGAGTTTTCAAGGATTCATCTTGGGTTTTTTTGTGAAACATCAATTCATGAATGAAATGGGTGCATGAAAAAGCATTGATGAATTTTAAGAGTTGAATCTTCAAATTTTCTTTTAATGATAGCAATTTATCACCACCATCCTGGCACACACATAAAAAGCTGTATTTTGTGTTTATTATAATTTCAAGATTAAGAGTATAATGCAATCACTGAAGTGTGGTGAAATTCATGGTGTGATTATGGTTCACATTAAAAAATGATATGTAATTTCCGACATAAACCAAATAAGTGAGATATTCAGAAAGTCAGATAAGCGGCTTTGTGCATGAGCAGTGCTTTTGTTGATGAACAGTAGGAAGCAATGCCCTTGTCAAAAGTTTGGAGATAATATTTGGTGGTTTTATGTTTCAAATACTTTTTAGGTGACATCTTGCCTCTTAATAACTAAGAAATGGAGTGAAGTCTGAATTGTTGTAATAATCATCTTCAACACAAAGTCCTGTTCTTGCAATGGCATATTTTTATACAATAAGAGACTAATTCCAAACAGTTACATTGTATCATGAAATGTATCTTCTTAACCCTTTACCTAACGTAACGGCCAAAACCGGCCAGCGCTATTCTCAAAAATCGCCAATTAATTTTCATTATTTTTTTCATTTTTTGTCTCAAAAACATAGGTTATGACCCCTCGTTGGAACGAGCTCGTCGAGCTCATTCCAACGAGGGGTCATAACCTATGTTTTTGAGACAAAAAATGAAAAAAATTACTTATTCAAGAATTTTTTTTGCAAGTGTCGTCTGCTTTTCATGTTAGGTAAAGGGTTAACCCCTTCAGTGCTGCACAATTTTGTAATGCCCTGTGCCGAGTCATTTATTAGGAAAAATGGTAGAAAATGATAAAAATTGAAACTAGATGGTGTCATTTGTGTGCAAAGCATACTACAGTACATCCCTGCATTTGCTTGATACAGACAGAAATGAAAAGGTATTAAATAAAATCTGAAGCCTTTATGCACATCTGGAGACCATACCTGAACATATGAACATACTTTTGACATTTCGAATTAAAACCTTTCAGAGCCTTTTGCCACAAACCGATCATCTAAAGACAAAAGTGGCAGGACGGGAGCCACTCAGGGCTGAAACAAAAATCTGAAACCTTTATGCACATACAGACACCCTTCTGGAACATGTGAACAACATTTCAATATTTTGAATTAAAACTGCAAAGAGCTTTCGCCGGAAGCCGATTCACTAATGACAAAAGTGGCGCTACAGGCACCACATGGGGTCGAATTACAAATCCCAAACCTTTATGCACATCTAGACATCCTGCAGGAACAAATGAAGACACTTTCAGTGTTTCAAATTATAACCCCTAGGAGTCTTTTGCTGGAAACTGATTCTCTAATGACAAAATTGGCTCTATGGGTGCCACACGGGGGCTGAATAAAAAATCTGAAGCCTTTATGCATATCTAGAGACACTACTGGAACATATAAACACACTTTCAACTTTCGAAACATGAGTAATAACATAGTTCATGGCAATTTGGACAGGCTGAGAGGTAATATCAAAGTTTGGGTCCATATTCAGTATTGACCTATAGCAGCGATAAGGTTAAATTTGGTGAATATATACCAGGGGTGGCGCCAGGGATTTCTCGACAGGGGGGCTGACCTCTCCGACAGGGAGCTATAATATTTGACCTCCCAAATGAAGGAAAATGAGTGAAAATTGGTAAATTGGAGAACCAAAATAGAAGCAAATTGAGTATGTTTGTTGATTATTTAACGTAAATGAAGATACCTGATGATTAGGTATGGAAGTAATGGAACGCCAGTTGGATAACAACTGTCATAATGCCTTACAAAGAAGAACCATATACCTTGTTCTTGATCGACACAAGACGAGATATCTACAATCGATTGTCAGAAATTTCTCGTGAAGTCAGGTTTACGAGACTCTCCGACGGACTGACTATAAATCTCCGACAGGGGGGCTGGACCTCTCCGGGAAGGGGGCTGTAGCCCCCCTGACCCCCCCCCCCCCCCTGGTGCCACCACTGATATATACCACGGTGGAATCCTGTTAACTGAACAGCCTCTTTGTGTAAGAAACTTATTCAATTGTCAGGACATTGATTATTTTTCTGCATCCTTGAAATAACTGAGCATTTATTCCATGATATTTTTTTGGCAGTTCTTTTAAAATGGAAACCATTTATAGGCACAGATATACAGATCTGAAAAATACAGTTGTAAAACGTTTATAGTGGACCTACTGTCTAAAGCACTGAGCCTCTTTCACCTGCCACATGCTCCATAACTGCAATCTCTTTTGTGATTAGATTGTGATTTATTTATTTATTGGTGTTTCTGTACAATGGATAATCATGACCGCAACATGGGGGTAAAGTCAAGTTCAGCCAATTGTTTATACCCATGTTGCCCATTTTAGAGGACTTCCACCCCAGACATTGGTAACCGAGATATTGTGATTTGATGAGGACACACTTACACCAGTGGATCAAGATTTATTTATCCTTTACCTAACACGAAAAGCAGATGACACTTGCAAACAAAATTCTTGAATAACTAAATTCTTTCAGTTTTTGTATCAAAAACATAGCTTATGACCCCTCACTGGATAAGCTCAGCCAGCTTGTTCCAATAAGGGGGTTAAAATCTATGTTTTTGAAACTAAAAATGAAAAGAAAAATGAAAACTGAATGGCAATTTTTGTGAATAGTGCTGGCAAAGAGTTGGGTAAAGAGTTAAACAAGAGGCCCCAAGGGGCCTGAGGGCACTCACCTGACATGGTAGCCTAAATATCAACCCAGAGAATTGATTTCAACAAGTTGCATCTGCTCCTCCTAAGAAAAGCTTATACCAAATATCCAAAGATTCTGACCAGTGGATCTAAAAAAAAGAAGATTTTTAAAGAATATTACTCATATTGAACTAAGTTATAATTCGGGCTCCCACAGGGACTTGGCTTTAACAAACTTGAATCTCACCCCCCTGAGGATGCTGCACACCAAATATCAACATATTCCGACTGCTGGATCTGAAGAAGATTTTTAAAGAAAATTCCTTATTTTGAACTAAGTTACAATTCAAGCTCCCACAGTGAGTCCAAATATGGACCTAGGGACTTGGCTTGAACAAACTTGAATCTCACCCCACTAAGCATGGTGCATACCCAATATCAAAAGATTCTGCCTGCTGGATCTTGAGAAGAAGATTTTCAAAGAAATTTGCCTGAAATGCACGAAGTTCGAATTCAAGCTTCTATAGTGAGCCCAAATATGAATCTAGGGAGCCGATTTGAACAAACTTGAATCAGATCCACCCCACAATGTTGCATACCAAATATCAAAAGATTCTGCCTGCTGAATCTGGAGAAGATTTTTTAAGAAATTTGCCTGAAATGCACTAAGTTCGAATTCGGGCTTCTATAGTGAGCCCAAATATGAATCCAGGGGGCCGATTTGAACAAACTTGAATCAGATCCACCCCACAATGTTGCATACCAAATATTAAAAGATTCTGCCTGCTGTATCTGGAGAAGAAGATTTTTTAAGAAATTTGCCTGAAATCCACAAAGTTCGAATTCGAGCTTCAAAACTGAGCCCAGATATAAACCCAGGGGGTCGATTTGAACAAACTTGAATCAGATCCACCCCACAATGTTGCATACCAAATAACAAATTTTTGCTCCTCCCATAACGAAGACAAATAATGTCCGACAAACTTCTCTTGAACAAACTTGAGTCTACACCTCAAAAGGAAACTGCATACCAAATATCAAGTTTCTGCTATTGCTGGTTCTTGAGAAGATGATTTTTTAAGAATTGGAGCATTTTTGACCCATCCCTCTGCTCGATATGAGCTGAAACCTAATTTGACAAAAAATCAAAATGCCCTTACATAACCCCTACTCACATGAAATTTCATTAATATGCGGCCAGTGGTTTGGGAGAAAAAGGCCCAAACACCACCTTCACGACGGACGCTGGACAAAAAGTGATCAGAAAAGCTCACCCTGACTTTCAGTCAGGTGAGCTAATAATGCAGGGTAAAATTAAAATGCAATCAAGAAAAACCAACAAAACACCATTTCAAATTCAATGTTCTCACAGTTTTTCTTGGACAGTTGAGATGTTAGCATTGTGCTGAGGAAAGAGGACAGAGAATTTTGATTAGATCAAGAAAAACCAACAAAAACAGCATCTCAAATTCCATGTTCTCGCAGTTCTTCTTGGACAGTTGAGATTTTAGCACTGTGCTAAGGAAAGAGGACAGAGAATTTTGATTAGATCAAGAACAACCAACAAAACACCATCTCAAATTCAATGTTCTGGCAGTTCTTCTTGGATAGTTGAAAATTTAGCATTGTGCTGAGGAAAGAGGACAGAGAATTTCGATTAGATCAAGAAAAACCAACAAAAACAGTACCTCAAATTCCATGTTCTCAGAGTTCTTTTTGGACAGCTGAGATTCTAGCGTTGTGCTGAGGAAAGTGGACAGAGAATTCTGAGAGGATCAAGAAAAACCAACAAAAACAGCATCTCAAATTCAATGTTCTCGCAGTTGCTTTTGGACAGTTGAGATCTAGAATTGTGCTGAGAAAAGTGGACAGAGAAATTCGACTGGATCAAGAAAAACAAACAAAAATAGCATCTCAAATTCAATGTTCTCGGATTTATTCTTGGACAGTTTAGATTCTTTAGTGTTGTGCTAAGAAAAGTAAATGGGTTGTGATGTGGTCAAAAGTCTTGTCTGCTTTCATGATCAAACTACCGTATATAGTAATACAGTACAGAGATCACAAAAGCATACAAAGAATTTCGATCAGATTGTGATTAACCCTTTACCCAACGAATTGCCTGCATCTGCCCGCGTAATAAGAAAATTAAAATTTTTTAGTAAATTTTGTTTCATAAAATACCTACCACAATTGTTTACAATTGGCTGTAACGTAAGTGCAAGCCCTATTTCAGAACTAACTCAAGCTTAAGAAAATTTTCCAAACAAGTGCAAAAGCACGAAAAAAGGGTTGAGCGAGACCAGCGCTCGACGTTACAGGTACTCTATCTGCACACCTCTTGCATTTACCGAGCGCATGCGCAACAACTGTGACGTCAATTCCGTATTTCCGCCAACGAGAAGTTTGTGATTTAGCAGGGAGGGATCGAAATCAAAGATATCCCCAAAGAGGGTGGGCCTCCAGTAAACAATTGTGATAGATATGTTAAGAAACAAAATTTACTAACAAAGTTTAATTTTTTTTTCAACCTACTCACAATTGTTTACAATTGGCTGAATAAACAATAGGAGGAGGTGAATCACATAACCAATACCAACAAGAGCAGCAGAAAGAAAAGCAAGGAGGGCAGAGAATAATAGCGAAACCTATAACAAAGATAGAGAGAAGGCACCTGAAAAGAACAAGGCCGAGCAAAGCACAAACCCGATAAAAACAAATTTAACGAGGGTGCACAACAGCCTGAGCAGCAACGAGAGGGCCTAAAGAATAAAGGTCCTCAGATTGCTGCTGTAGGTGGTGGAGATAAAAGGAGAAGGTAGAAGCATTCCTCCAGTAAGCCACATTCATAACATCCCAGAGCGAAACAGAATTGGCGAACGCCCAGGATGTAGAAATGGCATGAACCTCATGAGCATTAAATCGGTTCGAAACAAGATCCGAAGCACACAAGCTGGAATAAGCCAACTTTATTGCAAGACAGATCCACCTGGAAATAGAATGGGAAGAGATAGACTGCCTCCTAGGAATGAGAGACAGAAAGAATCTCTTCCGACCCCTCCTAATGCACTGAGAGCGATTAAAGTAAGTCTTGATCGCACGAACAGGACAAAGAAGAGGCCTCTGGCCATCAACAGCAGGGGGAGCCCGAATGCAGATGGGAGGAGGTACCGAATCAGGAAGTTGATTCTTGGCCAGAAAAGAGCAATCAGTAGTGAAGGTGACACTGTTAGCCTCATTTCTGAAGAAAGCAAAATCAACATATAGCACATGAAGCTCACTGACACATCGAGCAGAAGCAAACGCTAGAAGGAAAGCCGTCTTATAGGTGAGAAAATGCATATCGGTCTCAGATAAAGGCTGGAATGGCACCCCCTCCAAACAGTGCAACACCCATGCCATGTTCCACTTGGGTGAAAGATGCAAAACTCAAGGCCTCTTCAAAGAAAAATGCCAAATGAGTTTGGAGAAAAAGATTACGACCGATGCACCGCTTTCCCACATAAGAGAAAGTATCAGACAGCATAGACCGATAGCCCGATCTAACCTGTCCAGTCCAGTGACAGAGCATCTACCGCAAATGCCAGAGGATCTGGACAAGGAGAGACAAAGGTCTCTACCTGATGATTCTAGCGAGTGGCGAAAAGGTCAAGCAGAGGATGACCCCACCACTCGCAAATCGCCTGCAACACCGACCGATGCAGCATCCATTCGGTTGGAAGGACACTGTTGCGTCTGGCCAGGGAGTCTGCTAGGACGTTGAGATGCCCGGGAATGTGCCGATTGGTCACCCGAGCGTTTACATCCCGCGTGAACAGTAGAAGATCCCGAGATAGCTGGTACATGGGAATCGAAAGTGAGCCTTCTTGACTCCGTAGGTAGGCTACTACTGTCCATAAGAAGTAGGACAAGATGGTCTGACAGGCGAGAGATCCAAAGCCGAAAACTCGACAGAAGAGCAAGGAGCTCCTTCTGGGTGATATGAAGGCCCACCTGCTCGCTGTCCCAGTCGCTGTGAGTGGACAGACCGAGAGGATCCAACGTTGCACCCCAGCCCCAATCGCTGGCATCTGCAGTAAGGAAGCGATCGGCCAAAGGATGATCCAACAGAACACCCTGTGTCAACCAGGGAACATAGGCCCGAGGATGGAGGTAACAAAGCAGAGACCGAGGAATAGGAAGTTCCAGGTCCAGAGGATCTACATTCGGATGCCAATGATCCAACAGGAAGTGTTGGAGAGGTCGGACAAACAAGCGACCAAGCGGAATGAGATCTGTCACCGAACCGAAAAGGCCCAGCATCCGAACGAAAGTCCTGGCCGAGACCAAGGAAGATTGAAGCAGGTTCCGAGTCAAGGCGGAAAGAATCGTCGCCCGAGCATTGGGAACCGACACCACATTGTGAAGAGTGTCAAAATCCATCCCCAAATGATGAAATTGCTGAGAAGGAAGGGGGTCTGACTTCTCACGATTGACTCTGAAACCCAGCGACGCTAGTAGGCAAAATAACTGCTGGACATCGGACTCCAGAACAGCAACATCGTGGTGCCGTTGGAGGATGTCGTCCAGGTAGGCTGACGAAGTCATAAGTATTTCCGTGACGCCAGATGAATGAGTACATGAAAGTAGGCATCCTTCAGGTCGATACTGGCAGCAAAGTCGCCCTGATGAACTGAACGGCGAACTGACCGGAAAGTCTGCATACTGAAATGAGTGAGGTTCTATAATGTACTCGTTCAGGATACTCCGATCGATGCCAGGACGAAACTGGCCGTTTTTCTTCGGCACCAAGAAAAGTCTCGAGTAAAACCCCGGTGAAAGGGTGTCCCTGACCACCTCGATCGCCCCTTTGGAGAGGAGCTTGTCGATCTCCTGCACCAGAAGGTCCCGACGCAGAGAATCGGAAGGGACCTGAGTCGGGAAGGGCACCTGAGATAAACAGGGGTGCCGATGGAAGGACAGTCGCAGACTGGATTGGAGGACGTTGAGGATCCAACTTTCCGACGTTATCTCAGTCCAAAGGTCGTAAAACAGCGACTGCCTTCCCCCGACTGGAGGCGAATCGAGGTGACGACCTTCATTTGCAGTCTTGACGAGGCCCCCAAGAGGAGAAACCACCCCCTCAGGAAGCAACAGAGTCCTGAGACTTTCCTCCTTGAGGCTGCCAGCGAGCCTGGCTGCGTCGGCGCTTCTTCTGTGCAGAAGGAGCGGACAGAGCCAAAGACGTCGCCGACGTGGCAGACACAGCAGGACGCTTGGCGGGCCTGGAACGACCACCACTCGCAGCAGCAGGTTGGTCCAGCTGTCATAGCAAAAGCTGGTCCTTCGAATGACGAAGAACCTCACCACGGACAGCTTCCATGAAACCATGGAACAACTGAGGTCCAACCAAAGAAGCAGACCTCAAAACAGCACGCTGCTCAGATGGAAGGGATGGAGAAAAATCCTACACTGCATCCTGGCGTGCCAGCTCCAAATTAGCTGTGTTACAGGTGTGAGCATGTGTCAAGTTCATAAGAGCCTGTGACAAAATGCGAAAAGGCGTCTGAGCATCATCAAACTCCCCTGGTGGAAAATATTCAGCCAGGGCAGCGACGACATGGTCAGCGAGAGATAACATACCCAGCATCTCTCGGGACAGGCCCACCACAGACTCAACTACCGACTTCCGGTGAACTGCTGACTTAGGCTTAGTCAGCCCAAGGGAAGAAGAATCCTCATCCACAGTAGTCATCCCTTGGAAGACTGGTGGACAGACGGAATCGTAAACACAAAACCGCGATGGAGGCAGAAAGGCATTAGCTCATGAAAAGAAAGAACCCTTGAGGGCCTTAGAAAGCATTTTGGCATCCAAGCCTGGAAGGGCTCAACAACCTGAGCCGATTGCAGAGGACGCAAAGCCCCAGAGCTAGAAGGCTCAACAGGGTTACAGCGCTCCACAGAGGACCGCGGCCAGACGGTCACTGATGGCTGGTCTGAAGATTGAATGTCCGGCAATAAGCCAAAGACAAAATCCAAAGCCTGCCCCAAGACTGACAAGGGGGGCCCATCGCCTTCAAGAAAATCGTCATCCTCTGTAGCAGAAGAGACATAGCCCAACCCGGGCTGACAATGCTTTTGACAGAAAAATGTTCTATCGACAAGTATGGTGCTGGAATGGTCCATGATGAAACAATGCCGGTAATTACTGACAAAATATGTAACTTGTGATCTATTGAACACAATAGCAGTGTCTCACATCAGTAGCGAGTGTATCCACCATGTGCCCGGATGACAGCCTGAACCCTCCTCCTAATGCTACCAGCGAGCCTTCTGATATGGTCCAGGGGCAACTGCTGTCACTCCTCATGCAACGCAGCTTCCAAATCGACCAAATTATGTGCAGGCAGATCCCTTGCTCACACACTGCATCCAAGAAAGTCCCAGATGTGTTCTAAGGGATTCAAATCAGGGCTCATTGCAGGCTAAGGTAGTGTTGTAATAGCATTGTTCTGAAGGAATGCTCTCATAGCATGGGAACGATGTGACCTTGCATTACCGTCCATGATTACAGGCCTGTAGTCAATGGGTGGTTGTCAAAATGAGGCACGAAAACCGGATTGAGAATGTCCCGGATGAACTGATGACCATTGAGATTCCCACATGCAGTCACCAAATCAAGTTTACAATCATGAGAGAGGCATCCCCAGATCATTACTGATCCTCCATCATAAGGAACAGTAGGTCTGATGTTCCTAGGCATGTAAGCAGTATTTCAATGCCTCCACACCCTCATGTGACCATCTGTGATGTGGAGCAGGAACCAACTCTCATCTGACCAATGGACGCACGCACCTCCTTGTCCTGAGATTCCAATGTTGATGTGCCACACACCACTCCAAATGTCGTCTGGACACTTGATAACCCTTCTGGACCTCATACCCAGTGCTTTGAGAAGTGTTCGGACAGTTCTGTTGCACAAATGCCTCGTGGGGAGTCAAAACTCTGCTTGAAGCAAAGGGTTCACACCTTATGAGGCGTGCCAGACTCAGATCTTCCTGTGGAAAGGTTTTTTGGGGTTGTCCAGGTCTTGGTCAGTCCTTAACATCGTTGGTTTGAGGTTTTCAGACAAGTTTGCTGATAACAGAATGACTATAGCCAAGTTGCCTTCCTATAGCTTTCAATGATATGCCTGTTGCATGCATGCCAACAATTTGCCATCTGAGTGCCTATGACAGTCTCCTCCTTGCCATGTCAACATTTACTGATAAAAGAAGTGACAAATTTCTGTGTTTTATACCCAGATATTGCATGTGGATGATAGTGTTTTTGTGACATTCGTGGGTAGTATGCTTCACGTGGACAAGGAGAAGTGTTTGGGGTATGCTATCTGAACCAGAAACATTATGTCTCACTAGATCAAATGTACTGCAAGACATAGCAACCATTACAACATAATAATCAGTAACAGCAACTTCACTGTCATAAAACATTTCAGGGGTGCTTAATTAAGTTCCAGGTGTATATTAATTTAGATTTCGGTTTGTTATATCTTCTTTCTTGTACAACATGATGTATACATGTAACATAATAGTTGCTTCGAAATAAAAATATTGTTTAAACAAAGTCCACTCCAATCAGCACCAGTTCATGCTAAACAATACTTCTAACCTATCATTTGGAGACAAAAATGAAAATGTCTTATTCAATCCTCTGGGTGTGTTAAGTCAGGGTTAATGGATGGAAACAACTTACTTTTATTAACTGGTTGGGCCCACAGTTAGGACTTTTTGTTGAAATGCAAGTGCCATTACTTAACCCTTTATCCAATATAACGTCCCAAACTGTTTTTCATTTTTTGTCTCAAAAACATAGGTTATGACCCCTCTTTGGGTTAATCCTTTACCTAATTTTTTTTGTCTCAACATAGGTTATGACCTTCCTTGGAATGAGCTCGTTACAACGAGGGGTCATAACCTATGTTTTTGAGATAAAAAATGAAAAAATAATAAAAATTAATTGGGATTTTTGTGAATAGCCCTGGCCGGTTTGGGCCAATACGTTGGGTAAAGGGTGAAACGGCTTTATGTTCTGTGGGTGTGCTTCACCTTGTCTTTGAAGTAAAATGATTTAGTTTGCTTGGATTAATTGTCTTGTCACAATTTGTGGGAGAGTGCCTGCACTCTCATAAACTGTGACAAGATTCATGAAAACAAAGTTGATGAACCGAAAAAAAAATTAGCACTCAACCAGGTATATGTGGAGGGAAATGGACAAATTCACAGTTAACAGTCACACAAACTTTACCACCCACCAGAATAAGGAGTCATGAGATAAAGCAATGTTATGCTTGTATATACATGTCTACAATAAAAAAAACTTACATGACTTCAAACACATAAAAATATTTTAGTCTACGTTTTCTTCCGACATTGATAATTTTTTTCTAAAATAATGTATGAACATTAAATGACATAAAAAAAACCCATAAAGAAGATATAAAACTAACAGAAAGAGTTGTCATTGTGCATAATGGAACTGATAGCAAACTGTTGAAACTTGGAGTTGTGACCTTTTCACTAGAGACACCATAATTATAACCAAACTGTCAATTAAGTCTTTTCATGTATCTAACCAATTGAGGCCTAACCATGATTTAAAGAAATGTTTAGCTTAAAAGCAGATTTTTATTGCACAGCCAGCATGAAATGGTCCAACAAGTTATTACTAAAAGTGCATTATGCCTTAGGCAATAAAAGGACATCAGCACATATCCTCAATTGCTGGAAAAGTAGAAACTTGAGAACAGTACATTTATTGAATGTGCATGTATATTGGGATAATAATTGACCCACACCATGCATTACTGAATTCTCATATCAATTAAATTGACCTGCCCCCCCCTCCCCTCCCCCCCCCCCCACAAAATGGAACCATATACATATATGCAGGATCCACCAATATCTAGAATTCGTTATTACATCTCATTTTCATTTTAACTTTTATATTCCTTTTACATAAACTGTTTCTATGTTGTGCAAACATAATAAGCTGGCATAAACACTTCTGAATTTATGGCGTACTTCAGTATTTTGCAACCATAACCATGTTTGGTTTAATAAATAAAGATGTTAGTACTTGGTTAGTTTCATATCAACCAAGATATCAGCCTTTGTTGACTTCACATCAGCCTTTGAACTTCGGTCTCTGGCTGATATGAAGTCACTTTGGGCTGATGTCTTGTCCGATCGAAACTTACCAAGTAAATATCACATAAAATTTCTTGATTTTACATGTATAACATACATTTGTATTTAGTAATAATAATAACACCTCAGCAGTGACCTCAAACTCAGTTTAAACAGCAGTGACCCCTCCTCCTACCCCCCCCCCCCCCCCCCCTTGAAGGTGCCATTAAGGTACTCTTCAAAAGCTGGCTTTTCTTTTTTACACAGGCCACACAAAGACCTCGTTGCTTTGACCTCCTCTCATCAATTTCAGTTACAACATGCCACAAATCTCTATCTGTACTCTGTGTTGCCTCCATTTCCAAGTCTGAGATCTCCTCTAATGAATAGTTCTCTATTAACTCCCTCACTTATTCAATCCATACCATTTTGGTATTATAACTCCAAATATTCTGGAACATTAAGTTTCACCATTGGCTGTCAGGAAGATTTATGAAATAGTTAAGATAACAGAAAGTAACATACCCTTTCCAAAATCACTGGCCTTATCATCTGTGGTCAAAATTTTAGCTCTCTTAACAGTACATCTGAATAATTTAGGGGACTTTTTACTCGCGTCATCTTGGCAGACATGAAGGACTGAAAAGCACCAGTTCCAGCTCATGGACCACTGGATTACACTCAGTAGACCATAAGCTGAAGGCTGCCAGTACTTCTTGTGTCCTTTTTTCAGAAGCTACAAATCGTTCATTGTGTGCAACATTAGTCACCATCTGCAATGCTCTAGCATTGCAGATGGTGCCTTGTCACACTCAAGGGATGAAATGTACCTTAGTTTGAAAGCCCACCTACAGAATTATATCTGGGTTTGTCCCTCCCTAGATAAATGTATGCAGATGCCCAAGGTGGTCAAGAACCATATTATGACCCTGTGTGTACCACACCACTATAAAAAAAAATTAAAAACATCTTCAAAAATGTAATTTACTATGGATTTAGGCTATTAACTAATAACAGATTTTGACTTTGACTGTTTTCAGTCAATATTTACTATTGAGCTTGCCATTTTATGTCTTTTTCCTTGAAGCCAATCCCTTTTAATAACATTTCACACTTTAGACACCCTTCTGAACATTTACATAACAGAAGGTTGAATAACATCAACGAATCTTCTTAAGCAGGTGTTTTCCCTGTACACTTGCACAGAATCATGAAGCCTCATACAAAATATAGAAATACTAAGCCTTGGTCATTGTGTGCATAGTCAATATTTACAAATCAAACACACAATATATTTATCTAGACCGGCTCTACTAAGACTTGGTCTTTTGCTTTGATAAAGTCTTGACTAGAATCACAAACTGTTTAGCACCTATTGTTTGGTTTGTATTTTCTGTTGGCACTGGTAATTTAAATCTGCAGTTGTTGACAAAACAAATGGCCATTTAAACAGTGCTGAAGAAACCTAAAAATTACACAGGGAGAGAATTACACAGGTACTACTCACAGTTTGCCAAGCGCCAAGTATATCCAACTACCTGTTTTACGTTTTAGTTGAAATATTGTAATGAAAAGTGTATATATACTTTAATTATATCTTTAATGATTTAAGTACAGAAATTAAGATTTTTTTCGTGTTTGACATTATATTTTAGCTTTTGAATATGATAACCATGGAAAATGGATATTATTGGTAAAAGAGGAAATTTTTCAATTTGCCAAAAAGTTGACGGAGCGAACTGGTATGGCTTCAATGTCGAGTATGAGACCTGTTACTGTTAATTACAGCTTGACAATGCCTTCTCATGCTCCCAATCAGGTTCCTGGTGGTCCTTTGTGGGATGTTGTTTCATTCTTGGACCAGCATGGCACCAAGCTCCTGGATACTTCTTGGCTGGACTGGACAGGCTGAAATTGCAAGCTGCAACTCATTCCAGACATGTTCGATTGGAATGAGGTCAGGGGATCTTGCTGGCCAGTCCATACACTCAATCCCCTCCCTCTGTCGGTACTCCCCGACAGCATGGGCAACATGAGGACGGGCATTATCGTCCATCAGAATGAATCTATCACCCTCTGTACCTGCATACAATCTGACATGGATATCCAGGATCTCATCAATATACCGTTGTGCAGTCAATGTACCACGTTCAAGGACACAGAGCTCTGTACGTCCATCCCTGCTGATGCCACCCCAGACCATGATTGACCCTCCAACATAGCGGTCATGCTCAGCAATGTTGGCTGCAGGGAATTGCTCTCCTGGTCTTCTCCATACCCCAGAACGCCCATCTGTGTGGTCTAGGCAGTACATTGACTCACCTGTAAAAAGGACAGGTCGTCAATCTTCTCTGGTCCATCCAACGCGGTCCATGGCCCATTCATATTGTGTCTGGCTGTGGTTCTGAGAAAGCGAAATGCGAATACATGGTCTTCTCGATCAGAGACTACTTTCGTGCAACCTTGCCCGGATAGTCTGCGTCGAAACATTTACCACGGATGCATTCTGAAGGTCACTACGAAGCTGGGTTGCTGTGGCAAAGCGGTTCCTACGGGCCTGAATGATCAAAAACCGGTGTGCAGCTGCAAATGTTGCCCTGTCTCTGCCACCACCATGCCATCTTACTGGTGTGCCATACTGCTGAAAGCATGCCCAGGCTCTGGTGACCACCGAATGATGCACACCAAGGGCTTCACCAACCTGACAATGGGTAGCCCCTTGCTCCACCATTCCTACAGCCCACCACTGCTTCAGACAAATGTCTTCTTACATTTGCATTTGCCATATTCAATCATTAAATCACAAGGGTTTGTGTTGAAATGAAGATTGAATACCCTACACATGTCATATACATGTAGACAGTACACGAAAATATGAAAATCAAGGGGTACATGCTTTCTATGACTGTCACGAAAAGACTGCCTGTCAAGAGAGCTAATGTAAACACTGGGGACCATCTCAATACATTCCTCAATCATATCCACGAAAAATATCGCAAATAAGTCACAAGCAAATTTCACAATGATGTGTCAAATATTTGGTGCTTTGCAAACTTTGAGTAGTATACTATTAACTCTTTTCCTAACATGACTAAAAGATGGCATTTAAAAACAGAGTCTCAAGTGAGCCTAAAATGCTCAACAGGCCCAAGTTGTCAAAAGAGACAAGCATTAAGTATGAGAGCAAGAGCAATTTTTTGATTTGCCATGACAAAACGAAAAACAATTTTTTTAGTCATTTGTTTCTACTGGTCCAAGGCAACCCTGAAAATAAGCTGACTGTCATCTGCAGAATGAGGTCCCCAGAGGGTGAATTTGGTGATGCTACCCTGCACAGCAGGGTAGCATTACTAAATTTACCCTCCGTGGACCTCAATCTGAATCAAAGTCTAAATTCACCCTCCGTGGCCCTCAATCTGAATCAAAGTCTCATGTCTAAACAGAAAGAGGTACCCAGAGGATAAATTTTGGGGGATGCTAGCCCACTGTATGAGACAGCATCAGCAAATTCACCCTCTGGGGTCCTCATTCTGCAAATGATAGATAGCTTATTTTCAGGCTTGGTCCTAGAAAAGCTTCTTAGGCAAAAACAAAGCTCTGTTCTGTGAAGTCTTAAAAAGTGTCTGTATGAATTTATTTTTGCTTTTAACGTCTGCGGTTCTCTCTACCCCACCAAAATCTTTTTATACAATTTATACTACATGACAAATTTGCTTCAAATCTGCCTATCGGTTCTGAAATAGAAATTTTGGGTGGAGCCCAAAGTAGGCTTCCTCCAACAGGCAGCCCAAATATTGACCTACTGAGTGCCTTTGAAAAAACTTGAATCTGCATCACTAAAGTAAGTTACATACCAGAAACCTAAGTATTATTGAAAATGGCTTATGAGAAGATGATTTTTAAAGTAATTTAGGCCTTTGCAGAATTAACCCCTATGGGGCATAGTAACTTTGTGGGAAGAAAACTCAGAAGAGTAAACTCAACCAAGATGCTTTGTAACAACTTAGTTTAGTTTTGGCCCAAAGATTCTGAAGAAGAATACTTAGTTGATGGAGCACAAGGAAGATAATTACTCACCATTTTCCCATTGCCAACAGTGATAAAATGGGCTTCCCCTTGCAGCACCCCATGACAAAATCGATGGCATTTTTTGGTCCATCTGATTCCAATGGTCTTAAGGAAGCTTCAAACAAAAGAAACTCAAACTTGAAACATGGCTAACAACCTTAATTGCAATAACACTGAAATCCAGTTAAGTGGATAGCAGGAACCACTTCGAAAAGACCGCTCCACTAGAGGTGCAGGGGGTGGCAGTTTTCATAAATCTGATTTAATATTCAAACAGACAAATGACAAATGACCTGCACACCCCATCACTGGCGTGTTTCTGGGTTGAAATAGAAACATTTGGCAATTCAGTTCTCTTGGGTGTCTTTTACCAACCACCAGATGCTATCTGGGATTGGATATATGATTCAACTGACAAGACAAAAGACAAAGACATTCCGATATAGTTGTTACTGGGGATTTTAATGACAACCAGAATACTGGCTCCAAAAAGTTCAAAAATTTAATTCAAGCATTCAACTTGAGACAATTGATAAATGAGCCAAGGTTTTTACTGAACATAGTTCTACCTTTTGGGATTTAGTTGCGGTAACAGATTCCGTTCGGGTAATATCCAGCAGTGTCCTCGATCCCTTTATTCCCGGCCTGACCGGATATCATTGTCCAGTGTATATCAACTTAAACTAGAAAAAATATGCTCGAAAGGGACTTATCTGTCTGTATAATGAGGGGAACTATGCCAACCTAATAAATGTTGTATGAGAAGAATCTGTGAATCACGTAACTACTAATGACTGTATCAATGTAGTTATTGAAACTTTTACATCCAAATTGTTTGGGTTAGCTGAAAAATATATTCCCAACAAAACTATTACCGTTAGAAAAGATGAACCCAAATGGATGCTTAACAAAATAGGACTACTTTTAAAGTGCTCAGGCCATCCTAGCACATGGGCAAAATACCATGCTAAATGCAATGAAGTTGTGACCAATATCAGAAAGTTTAAAAATGATAATTTTTCAAGAATTCAGAATATTCTAGATAATCTTAAGACGCAGTCAACTGAATGATGGAGGACATTAAAAACGTTTGTGGGTGGCAAACCACCTGAAATTGCAAGCTTATTGTACAATGACACATCAAACTCTCGCTTGACCGAGACAAGGCAGAGGTATTTAATGACTACGTCTGTATGATATCAACTATTGACGACTCACAGGCTACTATGCTCAATCGGTGCTTTGAAACCCTGTCCAACTCTTATTAATATTATCTTAAATGCCAAGGATGTCTTCGATTCTCTCAAATCAATGAAGAATCAATGAAGGCCAATCAAGATTGTGGACCAGATGCGCTAAATCTCTAATGCGTTTCCAGTTTGGAAGAAAGATCCTCCCATCTTAGCATCTAATTATTGCCCCATTTCTCTACTAAGCTGCCTTGGCAGTCTTCAAAAAATGCATATTCAAGAAGATCTGGCATTTCCTTGACACAAATAACTTACTAAGCCACTACCATTCTGGATTCACACCGCATGACTCAACTGTTCTCCAGCTTACCGATATTTACGATACTTTCAGTTCAGCTTTAGATGAAGGTAAGGAAATCTGCATTGTAATTTGCGATATTAACAAGTCCTCTGACAAAGTTTGGCACAAAGGCCTCTTGTATAAAATCAAAAAAATTGGAATTACTGGAAAATTTTAAAATTTCTTGAATCTTATCTAACTGATCGAATGCAGAGAGAACGAATTAACTCTATATCGTCAACTTGGAAAAGTATCAATTCAGGTGTCCCGCAGGGTTCTGTTCTTGGTCCTCTATTGTTTTTAATATACATCAATGACATCACAGCAAATTGGACCAGTAGTATTAGGCTATTTGCTGATGACACCTCATTTTACCTGATTGGAGAGGACCCCTAACCAACCTTTGGTTATATTGAATAATGATATTGCAAATACTGAAGAATGAGCTCAAATTTGCTTGTTGATTTCAATTCTTCGAAAAAGAAACTATGTTAGTCTTCAATCATAAATATTTAGGAATTGTTTTTAAAAAACCAAGAAGGCACCTGAAAAAACCATATAGACCACATTAGTGTTAAAGCTTGGAAATGCATTGATCTCATCCATAAATTCAATGTTGACCGAAGTATTTTAGAAAAAATTTATTTGCCTTTATCCAGCCTCTTCTAGAATACGCCAACACCGTCTGGGAAAATTGTATAAATAAGAAAATAGATGAACTTCAGAAAATACAAATTGCTGCTGCTAAAATTGTTACTAGTGCATCAAAAAGTGGCAGCAAAGCATCTTTGTATATTGAAACAGGTTGGGAAAAATTAGAATCTCAGAGAAAAAAACATAAATCAGTCCAATTCTTTAAACTGTGCCATAAACTAACACCACAGTTTATCTCCAGCTGAATTCCCCCATTCATTTCAGAAGTGCAATCACATACATGTAGTCTTTGATCTAATCAAAATATTTGAGTGTGCTTCTGTTGAACGACATCATATCAAATGTTATTTTTTTCCAGCGACAATAAAACTCTGGAAGGATATTCCACAACCACTCAATTATGAACTTGAAAAGATATCTCAATTGAAATAATCGACGTCCCCAACTTTTGTAAAAAATCTAAATCCCGAAAAGCTCAAATCTTTCATTGTAGACACCAGTTTCACATGTAGTAATCTAAATGAGCACCTCTATATGAACAACTTGGTTATTTTGCCTTTATGTGTATGTGGAGACTGTGAAACTACAGACCATTTTTTGTTAGAATGTCCAATGTATAATATAATAAGGAATGAAACCACTGGAACTCTCATATGCTTCATAGATAGTGATATTCTTCTGTATGGATCAGAGTTTTATGATAACTTCACTAACAGAAATATATTTAAAACTGTTCAGTAATATATTCTGAAGACAGAAAGCTTCAAGTAAGATCAGGATTTCTGCATAGCACACAACACTTTCTCACTTCCAGGCCTTAAACCCCAGACAGGTTGGCGTGGGTATCAAGTGCAAGCAGTCTGAACGAAACGAACACATGTAATCTAAAAGAATATTACTCAGTTGGCTATCATGCTTCTGATGCTTCTTTTTTCTGTTTGTGTTTGTTAGCAACTTAGCAAACACGCTCTCTCTCTCTCTCTCTCTTTCTTTCACTCGTGGGGACGTGGTGGCATTGCGGTATCTGGTTCTCGTCAGATCACTGAAGTTAAGCAACGTTGAGCCCAGTTAATCATTGGATGGGTGACTGCCTGAGCAATCAATTCGGACTTCCACGTTGTGTCCTTGGGCAAGGCACTAACCCCGATTGTCCACATGGGGGCACGATGACGCCGTGTACTAAGCTGTACTACACGTCGATGGTACGAGTGTCTTCAACCAATCTAACCCTGCCTGTGCTGCACTGTGGAGTTACGATGTTGGGGAACTGACAGCTGCTTGTCGTTGCTTGGTGGTTCTCTCTGGGTATTCAGGCTTCCTCCACCCATAAAACAGTCACGGTCATGATTAACCATTGTGCCTAAGTATATGACCTTAAAACTAATAAATATATAAATAATAAATTTTTTCTCTCGCTCTATCTCTTGCTCTCACTCAGTCTCTCTTTCTCTCACTCTCTCCATCCCAACTGCTATCTTTTGCTCCATCTCTCTCTCTCTGTTGCTTCTGCTTCATTCAAACCCTTCTTCATTTCCTTCTTTTTTGATCACCTTCAATTTAGATTGTCTGAAATGTATTTATTTATTTTTTTGTAACCAAGTAAAATGCTGTCACATTTGCCAGTAATGTGAAATATGTTAATAGTGTAGAAACAGCTTAACATAAGCTAATAGCTTTCTGTTGAATCTACAAATATGCTTTTTTCGTTCTATTGTATTTATAATTCACCATGAAAACAAGAGCTGGACTGTCCTCCGGTACATACCTCCAGGTGGTGTACCGCCTAGTGTGAACATACCTATGACCCAATATTATAGAAAAAAATGTGTATTTTCCAACAGAATTGTATTTTCAGAAAGGATTGCATTTTCCGACATTTATTGCATTTTTCAACAGGAATCTGCAAGTCAAACAACATATAAAGGGTGTTTAGATTAGTCCCTTCTATAAAAGATAGCATGACACATCCAATATCCATGATTTGCGTTGTGTCCACATCCATGGATCATCTGACATTTTGAAATTCACTGTCGTCATGGACGATATTACAATTTCTATTACATACCAAATTTCATTTCACTCCATAAGGATTTACTCAACTAATGACAACTTATATTCTTGGATGGACAACACAAGGACTGGGACACTCGGACAGATGCAGGCATGTAATCCAGTATACTCTGAATTACTTCGAAGGTGGGGGGTATAATTAAATCGGAAGATATTGAAGTTCACTCTAATCATGCCAAGTTTCATTTCATCCTATAATGATTTACTTGAGGTATGAAAATTCTTGTACGGATGGACGGATGCACAGACGGACGGACACAATCCAGTATACACCTCCCCTCCCCCCCACCTCCCATTTTCTTCAAAAGTTTTCAACAATTTCTGAGTCAAAAGGTATGGTAAATTGTTTGGTGTTTGGAAGTTTTATGGAATGAGGCAGTTCTAAGTCAAAAAAGGGGGATAACTCTAAAAAGGAGAATGTAAGAAATATCCTTAAATCCTTTTTTTAAAGCCTATACCATAAGCAGTGTTTACGGAAAATTTCATTGCAATAGAACATTCGATACCCGAGATACAGGCTGAACCGACAAAATTTGGCTCGGATGGTCACAATTTCTAAGTGAACAAGTAATAATAAAAAAAAATAATAATCTGACAACACCGAAAATCATTCTAGTCTTGGGAAATGTTACAATTTAATTACATAGCAAGTTCCATAATAATTCACTTAAGTTATGAAAGTTATGAATATTCTCGGCCGCATGGACGCACAGACAGATGGATGCATGTAATCCAGTATACCCCCCATTTTCTTCGAAAGTGGGGATATAATAAATAATGTTTAAACTAAACTTGTGTGCCAAATTGTGCCAACAAACAAATGGAAATAAATAAAGAAATGGACAGAGAGACAAGAGACAAGTGACTCGGATCACTATTCATGTACCACCAATCATCTTATTTCAATGCAGGTAATATAGCAAATGCAATAACCAGTCCCTGAAATTTGTCGTAACAACACTTGCAAACAAAATTCTTGAATAACTAATTTTTGTTCATTTTTTGTGTCAAAAACATAGTTTATGACCCCTCATTGGATCAAGCTGAATGAGCTTGTTCCAATGAGGGGCCATACATGTTTTTGACACAAAAAAAAAGAAAACTGAATGATGATTTTTGTGAAAGTGCTGGCCAGTTTTTGCAATTATGTTGGGGTAAAGGGTTAACACAACATTGCAAATTAAGTGGCTATTTACTGTAATGCTTACTCAGAATAGCCTGCAGAGAAGCAAAGTGATATATACATAAGAACCGTAATGTAATTTTATGTCATGGTCAGGTAAAAAAATTCCCCCCACCCTCAATATCTGAAGACAGTTACAGCATTGTGACTACATGTATACATGTATGTATATTCCTATATGATTGAATTCATCAGTTAGGATCCATTTCCTACATGACCTCCTGTGCAGCGTATTGCTAAACATTTTTCCAATAACTGAATACATATCTCATGATTTATTGATGAATCGGGACATGTTTATTCAGACTGTAAATTTACATTGATATGGATTATGGATAATGACATTACTGATTTGTAGTTTAGTACTGCAAAACTTGCTTACTTTCATGCATTTACTATTAAAAACAAATATATACAAATACAATTATATTTCTCCTACCACCAGCCTACAGAGACACATATGTTTTGGGTGAGACAGATCTATCTTACCCACCCATGTGACCATACAGTAATCATCATCTGCAATTTGAAAACTAACACAGTGGGGTTTATATTTTGAGGTGAGAATCTGAGAATTTGATTCTCGCAAACATTCATGCAACAAAACCAGCAAAAATCCATGTAGATTCTTGCTGTACCTCTGCTAGGATTTGAGTGAAAATAATTGAGTCGATTTAAGTCTTTCCTAACATATCGGCAGCAATAACCAATAGAAGGCTAAGAGAACCTGAAATATCCAGACACTTTGTCAATAAAATTGTACAAATATGACCGGCTCCAGTGACATCCATATTTGTATGGTTTTATTTGTAAATATTATTTATTTTTTATAATATTATCAAATTCAGTTTATCATAGTTTCAAAAATTAAAAAGCTGTGTTAGGTAAAGAGTTAACATGTGTTATCAGGATAAAACAGGGCGTCCTGTTTCGCTTCAAAAGACACAGCTACCCATTCCAACTCTGCATCACTCGAGGATGATTTTTCTCCCGCCACATGATCTCATCAAAATCAATAATTTCAGAAGTGACATCATTGGAATTGGAATGTCAATTGTTTCGAATTGCTTCAAAGTGTTAACCCACCCTGTCATGAGCTAATGCTCGCTTTCGTAGTATACGTTTAGTATACATACACTACAGTCTCCAAGGACTGGTCGAAAATCCATGTGTGGGCTGTGATGTCCACGCATGTGTTTACCAGGTAATAAAAATCAACATCAGCAAAATTTTAATTATTGAAGCTCCAGGTTGGACCCGATGCTTCATTAATTAAATTTTTTATGATTATTCCTATAATTAGTGTTTGGAATAGAATATTATTGCGGCCAAAAATGTTGCCCACCCATGGAAAGTGACCAATCAATGGCGGTCATACTGTACAACGTAGTTCAAAGCTCTTTCCAAATTCATTTTTTTCTACAGTACAGTCGCCGTGGAATGGCACTTTTCCACGTGCCCACAGTGGGCGTGAACAAGCATCTGAAAAGACATCAAAATCTATCCACGGTAAGTGACCGTGGACAGAAAAAAATATACAACATGGGCACCTTTAACAAGTGCAGACAGCGTTAATACATTCCATGGACATTGCTGTGTTGGGGATTAAAAGCCACGCCGATAGATTACTAATGATATTTTAACTTTACGAAGTAGCACATTTTTTCCATGGTGGCCATACTATACAACATAGTTCAAAGCTCTTTCCAAATTCATGTTTGTTCAATCGATAAAATAGTCAAGTTTCACTGCACACTCTGTATTTTGATTTCAGTGATGTCATGTGGTGTGTGGTGGGAAACAAATGATCCTGGAGAGGTTGTGGGGGTGGAATGGGAAATCTTATCCTCAGGGATGCATAATTGACCCAGACACTCAGCAACCCTCATGTCTGGGATAAATATCTTTCCTCTCATTGAAAGTGATTTTCTGAAGGGAACGATAATTGTTTATATGGTACCACTTCTTCCATCTGCATAGAGGTAATTGTCTAATTAGAGGTGGGTGTAGAAACTAATAGCTGTGAAAATAGTAATCAGTGTTGCATCCCTATAGTCTTCATTGTATGACAAAGTTTGACTATCTGATTCTAATTCACCATCATTATCAAGCTCGGAATTTGAGTATAAATCACTGGTTATAACTGATAATGCTCCATGTATTGTTATGCATTCAAAAGAATTGGAGAGGGGTGGGAGGGTGGCACTGTTTACTGATTTCTTTATTTTTATTAGAGCCAAAACAAACACAAAGTGACCTACATGTAAATTATTCAAAACAATGTTATATTATCCCTTGAAAGCATTGCAGTTGGCACCTTTATGCATTCAAGAGTCAATACATAGATGTTCTTTCAGGTACTTTGTTAAAATAAAAATCGTGCTCAAAACATTGAAACATGTTGGTGTTTGATTAACAGCACTTATTCATGGACACACTCACACACAGTTGGCTAAAATGTACAGTGGAACCCTGTTAATTGAACATCCATTTTGCCAGTTTATTTATTTATTGGTGTTTAAGGTCACATACTTATCCACAATGGCTAATCGTGACCGTGACAGTTTTACAGGTGGAGGAAGCCGGAGTACCCGGAGAGAACCACCGAGCATCGACGAGCAACTGTCAGCTCCTCAATAATCTAACTCTGTTCAAGCTCCGCTCAAGCAGGGTTACAGCGGTTGAAGACATGTGCACCATCGACATGCAGTACGCCTTAGTACAAGGCGTCATCATGCTCACATGTAGGTAACTGGGATAAAGTGCCTTGCCCAAGGACACAATGCGGGTCATCCCAGACTGGGATCATTTTGCCAATAAAATATTTATTTATTATTAAGGTTTAACAACACTTTAACAGCCAAGGTCATGTCGGTGACAGTTTTATGGTTGGAGAAAGCCACAGTAACCAGAGAGAACCACCGAGCAACGACGAGCAGCTGCCAGCTCCCCAACATCGTAACTCTGCACTGCAGCGCAGGCAGGGTTAGATTGGTTGAAGACATGTGCACCATCGACGTGCAGTACACCTTAGTTCATGGCATCATCATGCCCCCATGTGGACACTCCGGGTTAAGTGCCTTGCTCAAGGACACAACACAGGACTCCGAATAGATCGCTCAGATAGTCACCCATCCAAGGACTAACCGGGCTCGATGTTTCTTAACTTTGGTGATCTGACGAGAACCTTGCCAATGAAAATTATACAATTAACAGCGGTATTCAATTAACAGGGATTGTGCCACTTTCCTGTATTCTAGATAAACTTAGCATTTATTCTATTATATCTTGTTTGACAGAGCGCCATGAGCTCTGTCAAACAAAATATAATGGACTAAATGCCTGTATTGGATGCACTGAGGCCAAATAGGTATATAAATAAAGGAAAACTGGGGCGAGTCAGGGTAATTTCTTGACAGGTTACAAGATTTTTTATTCAATTAACACGAGTTTACTCTATAACCTATATTCAATTAACAGGTCAAATTTGTACTGGAGGTATGGTAAATGGTTTTGTGTTGGAAAATTATATTGAATTAACAGGGTTATTCAGTTAAGATATATTCAATTACATGGGCTCCACTGTACCTGGAGAGAACCACCGAGCAACTGTCAGACTCTCCAACGTCCTAACTATGCACAAGCAAAGTTAGCAGCAGTTGAAGACAAGTGCATCATTGATGTACAGTACACCTTAGTACACAGTGTGCACTGTGCCCCCATTTAGACAGTCAGGAATAAGTGCCTTGCCCAAGGATACAATGCAGTTACTGCTGGACAGGATTGCGCCATCAACTTTTTGATTTGAAGTTCAATGCCCAATCACTAAGACACCACGCTCAAACATAATGACGGTGATTCTGTTCGCAAAGGCCAATCTAAATTAAACCTCAAGACACATTCTGAGTAGATCCTGGTGGTGATAAAAAATTAATTCTGATTTCACAATATTTTTGCCATGGTCATACCAAAAGAAAGTCAAAAACCATTTTCTAGATATTGAAAAGTTTTTACATTTCATCATTTACCAAAGCTACTTCAATAAAGAAAAGGTACATCTGATAAAACTGAAAGGGTTGACAGCATTCCTCAAGTGGCACAGGTGTACATAATTTTTGACATAACAAACAATATTTTGCAAACAATATGCACGTAGTGCTAATAGCAATGTAGGAAATCACAGCAGTGAGTGAACAATAGCAACTTGACACTCGTAAACTTGTTACCTCAAAGAAACATTTCACATTTCAACACCCCTCAAAGACAGGATATACAGGTATCTGATAATGGTTCTCTACACAATACTGCACTACTTTGTGACATTTGGACACTGTATGAAGTATACCTATAACCCTAATATTACATAAACCATCACCAGGAGACCTGACCCAGACCCTTTATTATTCTTCATCTCCATGTCCTTGACAAATTTTTTCTTTCTGGGCCTGCTGATTATGAATACAGTAGACATTGCTCAGATAAATACAGTGGGATCCTACTGAATTCCATACTGCTCAACAGAATAACCCAGTCAACTGTATATAATCCATACACAGAACCTCAAACTCAACCCATTTTCCTAATAAGAAAATAGGCTATGGATGATATCAAATTCATTACTGTTAACCGGTTGAGTGCTAGAAACCACTATCAGGGCTTTCAGAAAAATAAGGGTGCTGGAGCAAAATCCAACATTTTCACTGCTCATGTTTCATATTCAGTCAACCCCATAGAATATTTTGTTAATATAAATTTGTATTATTACAAATTGTTGGAAAGTGCCTATGGGCACACTCCAACAATTTGTAACACAACAAATTTTGAATAACAAATTCAGACCACCAAAAGTAATCTAGCCCTCAACCAGTTAATGATAGTGTTGTATTTTTAAAAGCTGGTATCTCGTGAACAGGGATATATTCCTAGTGAGCAATATCGGAAGCTGAAAGGAAGATCATAATGTATTTTCCCCAATACAAGTAAAAACATCTAGACCAAATACAAATCTGTATTGAGGGTAGCACCTGCACATGCAGTCATTTAATCCAAAACGAGAATGTTTTTTAACTTGCACGCATTGAAAACTGATTACACCGTTTTGATAATAGTAATTAAATGATAAATAAATCACCAACTAAGCAAATTAAATTAGACTCTATATTTTTTTGCCATAATGATCTAGTTTTTTAGGCCAACCATACGTTAAACCTAAAACAAAGAAACACACAGCAGAAACATTACTATAAATGTCAGCAGTTATAGTACAAGAGAAACAATGAATGGGAATTACGTCATGCACACCCCAGAATGTAATACCATGATGTCATGATCTTCATTCATAAAAAATCAATTCAAAGACACTGAATGATTGTCAAAATGTATGCAACCAAGTCAAGAAAGGGAGGAATATTGTTAGATAAACTGGTTATTACCATCAAGTTCGTTTCCAAGATGTACTACCATCAAAGTTCGTTTCCAAGATGAAGTCTTGACCTGACATCAGAGTCATATATCGACACAGCCTAATGGACTTGTCGACATTTGCCCAGAGGCAAGGTTGAGACTTCAATACACAATCTCGGAACCACACATGGTGGTAATAACCTACATGTACATGTATATTTATTTGAGTGGAAATTCTATTGCAAACAGCATTACTGGTGTAGTAAAAACAGATGAGTTGGAAAAGCATCATGACACATTTTTCCTATATGTTAGACCATGTTCCATAGCATAACATACTAATGTGTTACGATCAAGCCTGGAAATAAGCAATCTGTCATCTGCAGAAAGAAATCCCCAGAGGATGAATTTGCCGATGTTATCCCATATAGTGGGGTAACTTATCCTCTGGGTACCTCTTTCTGTTTAGGCCCTGCGACCGTTATTCAGACCTCATTCAGCAGATGACAGTCGGCTTATAAGGCCTGGGCAGGACAGAGTCGACAAAAACCAATGTTTGTTTATGGAGGTTTAATGTCACTTTCAACAGCCAGACTACCCTCCCTTTTACAGGTAGAAAAGGAGGGAGTACCCAGAGAGAACCACAAGGCTCCCTAACTTACTAACACTGCAAAGTCAGTGGCAGTTGAAGGCAAGTGCACCATCACTGTGCAGTACGCCTTAGTACACAGTTCCAATGTGCCCCCATGTGAGCAATCATGATGGAAGTGTTTTGTCCATATGAAAACAGAATTTGTTTATTTATTGCTGTTCAGGGTTACTTTCAGTATCTAATTCTATACGGGTTAATTGGGTCTACTGAGCAGAATTTGTTGTGAAGCTCCATTTCACATAATGCCCACGAGATCAGCAGTGAGAGTTAAAAATCAAGACCTAACAATTCAGTAGTGTTCGTCTCATGAAATGACATTCAAAGTTTTTTGTTTTTTTTTATTTTCAGTTTTAACCAGGACTTCATTCCTACACTTGAATGATTGATCAATGCAAAAAGTTTCTAGGACCTTTATGATATACATGTAATCTTAAAGATCTTCAAGGATATGAGATGAGAAATTAAAACCATATCATGTGACCACTCCTTGGAATGAGCTCTTTGAGCTCATTCCAATGAGGGAGTCACACGATATGATTTTGTTAAAAAATTGGAAAAAATATTATTTAAAATAATAAATTTTGACATTGTCTGTGTTGGGTAAAGGGTTATTACAAGTTTAATGTAAGACAGAGCCCTAGTGTCACTGCATGGTGACAGCAGAGTCGGGCAATTGATGAAGTGAAATATGCCCTCCAGATATGTTTATATTTCATTAATTTTGAACAGAGAGCCATTTTACTCAGAAGTTATGACAGTATGAACTTAATGTTGCTGTGAATTCATGATTGTATTTATGACATAACAAGCATCTTGAAACTATAATTGTTTACTATCATTATATCCCACAATTACATTAACCCCAGTATACACAAGCTCTGATCAAGATGAAACCAATTTTGGACTATCAAAGTTAAAAATCTTTTTCTCAGGCCCTCCCGCATGATCTTTTGGGACACCGCATGCTCTCTTTTTATAACCAATGCAAACTTGAAAAAATAAAAATTAAATGGTTTATGTTTGATATTTTATCCAAGTTAATAAAACTGATAAATTTGTCCGTTGAGTGCAACAAGGCTTCACAATGCTTTAGCACTACAAAGCCTTCTTCCACACAAGGGACAAAATACACCACCACCCATGCTATTTTGTAGATTCAGTCTGCATATAAAGGCAACCACAGAACAAAAACAGCCTTACTGCGATTCAACAATAACATTGTTAAATCAGTGTCTGAGGGTAAGGCTGTACTGATTGTTCTCTTGGATTTGCCTGCAGCAATCGACACAGTCGACCATGGTATTCTCATGCAGACATTGGCACAGCATGGCATATGTGAAACTGTCTTATCGTGGTTTGCATCATATCTAGAAGGTCGCAGTCAACAAATATATATCAATAAGATCGGTTCAGAAAGCAGGACTTTAACGTGTGGTGTTCCTCAGGGCTCAGTTCTTGGACCACTCTTGTTTACTCTGTACACTTCTTCTCTAGGTCGCCTTCTTAAAAAGCATGGCATATTATATCATCTGTACACAGACAACACCCATTTGTACATCACATTCAACCCATCTGTTCCAAGTGACTCATTCAACCGCAGTCAATAACATGGAAATGAGCATAAATTTCATGCGGGAATGGATGATAGACTTTAAACTGAAAATGAATGACTCTAAAACTGAATTCTTAGTGATATCCGGGGTTTGCATGCCTACACCCCATGTTACAATAATTCTGGTTGGAAACAACATCACTGTGAAAAGTGAATCGGCCAGGAATATTGGACTGATTATGGACTCAAATTTAAAACTAGACATCCATATCAATAAAATATGTCAAAAATGCTACTGGCAGCTTTGTAATGTTGGAAGACTGCGATCTTATCTTAACCAGTCAGCACTTGAAAAACTACTTGTGCACTCCTTCATCACCTCACAACTAGACTATTGTAATTCAGTGTTAGTGGGGCTGCCCCAGTGCCTGATTCAGAAGCTTCAAAAAGTTCAGAATACTGTTGCTACGATAATTACTGATACCAAATGCTCTGAACACATAACACCTGTTTTAAGACAACTACATTGGCTTCCAGTAAAACAGAGAATTGATTTCAAAATATTGATATTATTCAAATGTATCCACAAACTGGCTCCAGTTGACCTGCAAGACCTCCTCACTGTATATAAACCATCAAGCAGTCTCAGATCAAAAACACAAATTCAACTAGCTGTACCTTTTAGCAGATCTAATCAGGCTCGTGATCATGTGTTTTCCATCGCGGGTCCCAGATTGTGGAATTCCCTGCCAATTAGTGTCAGAATTTCAGAAACTCTCAATGTCTTCAAAAGAAATCTTAAAACTTTCCTATTTACTGAAGCATTCTCCTGAACCTCTCTAAGAAGCAACCAAAACAGACGTGACTCTTTATTTCAGAAAAGTGTATTTATTTCTGTCAAGCATTTTAGAGCACTATTTGTGGTTTTACGCACTAGAAAATCAATTATTATTAGATTACAAGTCCTAAAACATACATTGTAACACAAAACCAAGAACATGAACTTTTGATGGCAAAGAAATAATTACAAAAATAAAAAATAAAATAAAACAAGAGGCCCCAGGGGGCCTGAGGGCGCTCACCTGACATGGTAGCCTAAATATCAACCCAGAGAATTGATTTCCACAAGTTGCATCTGCTCCTCCTAAGAAAAGCTGAAACCAAATATCCAAATATTCTGACCAGTGGATCTAAAAAAAGATTTTTAAAGAATATTCCTCATACTGAACTAAGTCATAATTCGGGCTCCCACAGGGAGCCCATATATGAACCCAGGGACTTGGCTTTAACAAACCTGAATCTCACACCCCTAAGGATTCTGCACACCAAATATCAAAACATTCCGACTGCTGGATCTGAAGAAGAAGATTTTTAAAGAAAATTCCTCATTTTGAACCAAGTTACAATTCGAGCTCCCACAATCAGCCCAAATATGGACCTAGGGACATGGCTTGAACAAACTTGAATCTTACCCCCCTAAGGATGCTGCATAAAAAATATCAAAAGCATTCATCTGCTGGATCTAAAGATTTTTAAAGAAAATTCCTCATTTTGAACTAAGTTGTCATTCAGGCTCCCATAGTGAGCCCAAATATGAACCACTTGGCTTGAACAAACTTGAATCTCAGACCCCAAGGTTGCTCCATGCCAAATATCAAAACATTCCAACTGCTGAATCTGAAGAAGAAGATTTTTAAAGAAAAATTCCTCATATTGACTAAGTTATAATTTGGGCTCCCACAGGGAGCCCACATATGGACCCATGGACTTGGCTTTAACACACTTGAATCCCCCCCTCCCCCCAAGGATGCTACTCACCACATATCAAACCATTCGGACTGCTGGATCTGAAGAAGATTTTTTAAGAAAATTCCTCATTTCGAACAAAGTTACAATTCAAGCTCCCACAGTGAGCCCAAATATGGACCTAGGGACATGGCTTGAACAAACTTGAATCTCACCCCCCTAAGGATGCTGCATACCAAATATCACAAGATTCTGCCTGCTGGATCTTGAGAAGAAGATTTTCAAAGAAATTTGCCTGAAATGCACTAAGTTCGAATTTGGGCTTCTATCGTGAGCCCAAATATGAATCCAGGTGGCTGATTTGAACAAACTGGAATCAGATCCACCCCACAATGTTGCATACCAAATATCAAAAGATTCTGCCTGCAGGATCTGGAGAAGAAGATTTTTGAAGAAATTTGCCTGAAATGCACTAAGTTCAAATTCGAGCTTCTATAGTGAGCCCAAATATGAATCTAGGGAGCCGAGAAGATTTTTTAAGAAATTTGCCTAAAAAGCACTAAGTTCAAATTTGGGCTCCTATACTGAGCCCAAATATAAACCCAGGGAGCCGATTTGAACAAACTTGAATCAGATCCACCCCACAATGCTGCATACCCAATATCAAAAGATTCTGCCTGCTGGATCTTGAGAAGAAGATTTTCAAAGAAATTTGCCTGAAATGCACTAAGTTCAAATTTGGGCTCCTATACTGAGCCCAAATATAAACCCAAGGGGCCGATTTGAACAAACTTGAATCAGATCCACCCCACAATGTTGCATACCAAATATCAAAAGATTCTGCCTGCTGGATCTGGAGAAGAAGATTTTCAAAGAAATTTACCTGAAATGCAGTAAGTTCAAATTTGGGCTCCTATACTGAGCCCAAATATAAACCCAGGGGGCCAATTTGAACAAACTTGAATCAGATCCACCCCACAATGTTGCATACCAAATATCAAAAGATTCTGCTTGCTGGATCTGGAGAAGAAGATTTTTAAAGAAATTTGCCTGAAATGCACTAAGTTCGAAATCGGGCTCCTATACTGAGCCCAAATATGAACCCAGGGGGCCGATTTGAACAAACTTGAATCAGATCCACCCTCCAATGTTGCATACCAAATATCAAAAGATTCTGCCTGCTGGATCTGGAGAAGAAGATTTTTTAATGTTTTTCCCATTGCCTACAGTGTTAAAAAGTGCTAACTCAGCACTTTTTCAAAGTCCCGAAACTGTACCCTATGATAAAACCGATGGCAATTTTTTTTTACCAGTTCTTTCTGTTGGTCCTAAGGAAGCTTCACACCAAATAAAAATTCTCGGTGCCGTGCAGTTTTGGAGATGTGGGCGTTTTAATTTTTTTCTATTTTTAGCTCCTGCGGTTCCCATGGGGCTACGGGAAAAAAAAAATCAGCATAAATTAGGTACTTATGACCCAATAAGCCCTCACATAAAATTTGGTTCAAATCGGCCTCTCGGTTTGGAAAATAGAAATTTCGGGCGGGGCCAAAAATTTTGCCCCTCCCATAACGACGCCAAGTATAGCCCCACAAACTTCTCTTGAACAAATCTGAGTCTACACCTCAAAAGGAAGCTGCACACCAAATATCAGGTCTCTGCTACTGCTGGTTCATGAGAAGAAGATTTTTTAAGATTTCAGCTCATTTTTTGGGTGTGGCCCTACCCACGGGCGGGGCAACTTGATTTGAACAAAATCAAATTGCGATGTCATAACAAACTATTATCTCAAATATCAATTAAATTGGTTCAGCGGTTTGGGAGGAGAAGACGCAAACACCATGTTCACGGACGACGGACGCCAGACGACGGACGACGGACGGTGAGTGATCACTATAGCTCTCCTGACTGAAAGTCAGGTGAGCTAAAAAACACCCGTCCACATGCAATTTTACCACAAAAAAAAAATGGCCGGAGAAACTGAAGATCTACTTTGTCGGGCCTATTCATTCATTTATTGGGGTTTAACCCTCTGCTCACTCAAATCTCTTCACCAAATGTATCAAGGAATTTAATCAATTCAGTCTCATTGAGCTCTGCCAAACAAGATTGAATTGGTTCAATTCCTAGTCGCATAATTGGACAAGTGGCAGTACCAGCTAAAAGATGTGATATCCACAAGAAAATTTCTATTACATTTTTTCTTTCACATTGGTGATTTCAAGACTTGATATCATTTCTTTGGGAGAGCTTCCCAAGAAATTAAGTCAAGGATTGCAATTAACTGGTAGAGTGCTGGAAGCCCATATTTGGGCTTTACACTAAAGGGCAGGTGTCAGAAGTCAAAGGCTTCATAATCTGTTGATATGCTTCACATTATGTTTGAAGTGAAATTATTTGGTCTGTATAGCTTTGCAATGTTACAATTTATGGGAGAGTGCCTGTTGGCACTCTCCCATAAATTGTAACAGGGCAAAGACGCATGAACAAATTTTGATGACCAAAAATAATTCAGCACTTTACCAGTTGATGATAGAAAATGGGGTGAAAATTTGCTTATGGTATTCCTGCAGCTTAATAAAGATTGTACCAGGGTTTTGCAAATTTATTTTTCACGGAACCCATTTTTGGGTCCTGCAAATATTTTTTGTGGGACCCATTTCCAACATGTGTCTTAATCACACAAATTATGCTTATTCATCTTCAAATACATGGATTGTTCAACCACCATATCAAAGGCTATTGCAGTAATCATGATTATAGAAATGAATCTAATTTTATTAAATTTTTGAATCAGTGGTACTGGCAGACTGAAATCCCCATCCCAGAACAGTTTTCCTCTTCACTATGTTGATTGAAAGAAATGTGCTCCTGAATTGTATTTTATTTCCACAATACTGTACACAAGCCAGTTCGTTGATTTCATAACTCACAAGCAGCAGTTGCAGTGTTAACAATGTCAATTTCCATCAAACCTGAAGCCAGATAGTTGTTGAATTCACGCTTAACGAAAATTGACAATGTCGTTCATTTAACGTTTTGCTTATCATGCAGTGCAGTGGGGGCAAACTTTGTAAAGATTTTGCCATGGCAGAAACATTCCGTCGCACTCTATACGAGCAACAGCGTTTGTGGCATCACTGCCGAATGCCCTCGTAAATTCCGAAGGCTGAACAGATCTTACTGAAGTAAAAATGCTTATATTATTGGCGGGAACGGTAAATGGGTCTCCTTAACAAGTATTTGCGAGAACATCGCGGGAACGATACGACCGTTCTCGCAATTTGTGAAACCCTGCTTGAAAGGTATGTATGCAAATTCTTAAATGTGAAGCTTTGTTTACTTATTGGTTTTCAAGGTCACATATTTCTGAACAATGGCTAATCATGACCACAACATGGAGATAAAGTCAGGTTTAGCCAATCATTTATACCCGTGATGCCTATTTTAGAGGACTTCCACCCCAAGCATTGATTACTGGGTCCTATTTTACCCGTAAAACAGAGCTTGTTTGCCACAGTAATCAAGCACTGCCTCACTTCCTGAGGTTCCCATGGGGGAATGTATTTAAGATGTGTTTTTCTCTGATGGAAAGTTTTCAAATAAACAGGCTTATATTATTCACAAATCAATGTGAGCCATAAGAGGTTGCAGGCGATCACTTGCTTCACCCCTTTACCTAACATGAAAGGCAGGTAAACAAAATTCTTGAATAACTAAAAATTTTTTAATTTTTTTCTGTCAAAGACTTAGCTAATGACTCTGTTTGAGCTTGTTCCAAAGATAGGTCATAAGCTATGTTTTTGAGACCAAAAATGAAAAAAATAATGAAAACTGAATGGAGATTTTTGTGAATAGCGTAGACTGGTTTTGGCCATTATGTTGGGTGAAGGGTTAAAACTGTACATGAAAGGTTGCAAAACTGGTAGCTTCAGGGAGTATCCCATAAACAAAATTTTTCATGACATTACATGATGAATTTCTCTTCCAAGGTTTTCTTGAACCATAAAAATCCTGGTAGTGCATGTCAATGCATGTGTATTACAAGGTTTACACAATAATTAGATGCCAAGTGACAGGTGGTAATAGCAAAATCAAAATTCTTCAAGCTATCTATTTTGCATATGAACAATATTGAATACATTATATTGTGTATAATGCATACAAAGTCACAAATGCATCAGCATATTGGACAACGCAAATAGGCCCGGATTTCTCTCCTGGTGTTAGTTACAGATAACCTCCAAAATTATTCGTACAGGTATGAAAATGATTTGTACTGTGGTCATACAGTACAGATGTCGCGGACTGGTCATAATCCACATGTGGGATGTCCATGTCCATGCATGCGTTTACTAGTTAATAAAAATGATCATCAGCAAAATTTTAATTAATGAAGCACCAGGTTGTTCCCAGTGCTTCATTAATTAAATTTTTGATGATGGTTCCTATAATTAGTGTTTGGAATCTAATATTTTTGCATCCGTGGAAATAATGCCCACCCTTGGAAAGTGACCAGACAACGGCAGCCATACTGTATTATTTATGTACAAATTCAAACTCCTGGCTGTGCTTTATTTGTTTGTTTTATTGGGTTTAATGGTACTTTAAAGAGCTGGGATCACATCTTGTTAGAGAGTTTTATGGGTGGAAGCTGCCAGAGTACCCAGAGAGAGCCCCTGAGCAGTAGCAAGCACCTGTCAGACTTTTCAACTAACTGACTTTACACAGGCAGAGCGACTGAGGGCAAGTTCACCACTGACATACAGTACACCTTAGTACACAATGCTATCATGCCCCCCCATGTAGGTAATCAGGATTAAGTGTCTTGCCAAAGGACACAATACAGTTCCCAATGGTCAGGACTGAACAATCAACCCTTCAGTTTAAAGACTCATGCTCTAACCCCTGAGCCACCACACTTACTGGTAGAGCCTTAAATTTGTAATGAATTGCTTGATTGTAATAATTCCTTCAATCATTAAAATATAATTGATGCTAATTTCAGTAAATGAAGACAAATATTTCAGCAATACATAAAAGGCCACTCGGACCACACGTCCCCCGATGTGCAATTCAAGGTATTTGAAAAAAAATTGAATTTTTTCGAAGTTGAAAAAGGGATATAATTCTGGCAAAGTATGTCAGACCAAACCCCAATTTGAACTTGACCTGTATTTTATGTTGATACACCTACATACAAAATTTTATTTGATTTTGTCAACAACTAAAGTTATAATCGGGGAGGGAGACCAAAAAAATGAATTTTTGAAGTTGAAATAGGGGCATAACTCAGACAAAAATGGTCAGACCAAACCCTGATTCGAACTGGACCTTTATTGTATGCTGATACACCTACATACCAAATTTCATTTGATTTGGCCAACTATACCTAAAGTCATCATCAGGAAACCAAAAAAATTAATTTTCAGTGTTGAAAAAGGGGCATAAATCTGGCAAAAATTATCGGACAGCACCTCGATTCAAACTTGACCTGTATTGTATGTTGATACACCTACATACCAAATTTCATTTGGCCAACTATAACTAAAGTTAGCAAAGGAAACCAAAGTCGGACAGATGGAGGGACGGACTGTCACGGACAGATGGATAGACACAGACTATTTTAATAGTCTCGCGAAAAAAATTTTTCAGGGTACAAATATTTCAGTAAATGATATCATTTTCATGTACCATGCTGAGATTAAAAATGTAGCCGGAGAATTTCAAACGGATCTATTAAAAATTCTCTGTCCACTTTCCTTCCAACAACATTTCTAGAGTATGAGGGGCAGGAAACAACAACCCTTGTTGAAGTTTTTCTTATATTTCCCTTATGCTCTTATGACTCTTGTGAAACACCTGAAAAACTCTAACTTGGATCATCGATTCCTGCCCTTTTGGGCTGTGGGATTAAATTATTATTGCTCCGTTTTGAATTTCAAATTTACTTTTTTGCCTACATGCATACAACTAACATTTCTTCACACAGAAATTCATGCATATTGGGTTGGAAGGGTCAACCAGAACAAAGGGGTCATGGTATCACTATACTATAAAGACTAACAAAAGCCTGTGAATAGTTTGGTTGAGTTTAGACAGCAATTTACACCAGCACAAGCAAAACCAATTCAGATTGCATGCAAGAATGCTTTACAAGTAACTTACTTTGCAATTGAATTGAAATAACCCAATAAAGAATTATCAAACGCCTGATTAAAATTTAGATCAGATAAAAGCCAAAGTTCAACTTGTATGGGATGTAATTATTCAAGAAGAAATAGTATACAAACAGCATGTCATTTCAGTTACCCTCCCATGTTCTAATTATACAGTTCATACAGCTCAATCCAGTATGCTGTAACTAAAGTTCCATACACCTCTGAGAGCTTCTCAGGAATTTTCAAGTACTTTCTAGTACCTTCATCCAATATTATTTCCATCATCTTAGAGTTTGTATACACAATTTAATAATTCTTATTCAGGCCCACAAAGAAAAAAAATGATTAACATTTTCTGCAGGGGCAGACGAGGCCAAGAAAAGTTACCGAGGAATGCACCGAGGGGGGCCCCAGACTGGGACAAAATTTTGATTTTGCGAACTGAATGAATTCGGCTTCCTTGCATCTGAGCGATCAATGGCAGTCCACATAGACGACCTCTTAATGGCATTTTTGTATCATCTTCATCGATCTTTCGATAAAAATGGTTGTACCAGGGGAGGGCAAGCTCAAAGGACCCATCAGGAAGACCATACATCAGCCATCAGCACAATCGAAGAAAAATTTTGATTTTTGAAATTGAAGGAACACTGTTTCCTTTCATCTGATCGATCAACGGCAGGGTAGACTGCTGGTATATCGAAATGTCCTCTATGTGGACTGTACATGTAAATGGCAGTCCGCATAGAGAATATTGCGATACACCAGCAGTCTATGCAATTTGATCCATTTCACCTTTTGGTCATTTTCATGAAATTTCGTGTACCAACAGATGTTGAGCTGCATCAATTTTGGGGGCCCAGGGGAAAGCCAATAGGGAGCCCACTGGGAACATATGGCCAGTCTGCCTCTGGTTTTCTGGTCAACCCTAGTTTTCATGCTTGACCTTAATTATATTTTAGGAGAATGAGAAAGAAAATTGCACTCATTTAAAATGACAACCCGTCACCTGGAAAGATCCCTGCACATTGTCCTTATTTTCACTTATTATATACTTCATAAATATTTATTATTTATTTATTGGTGTTTTAAGGTCACATATTTTTGCACAATGGCCAATCATGACCACAACATGAGTATCAACTCAAGACCAAGGGTGAGGAGAATTAATAAGCCATGTTGCCCATTTTAGAGAGGGTTTGCACCTCCCAAGCAGTGGTGACTGGGTCCTATTTTACCAGTAAAACAGAGTCTGTTTACTGCAGTGAACAGGCACTGCTTCACTTCCTGGGGTTCCCGTGGGGATACTTTATAAATAACCACATTTCTATTGGCTGTATCTTATACATGTGACCTGTACTCAAAAATCCATTTACACCGGTTTTCCAGTGAATATTAACTTTCTAAATTTTGCTTCTGGAAATCCCCTCTCTAGTTCTATTTCAATCGACGTATAATCTCTATAACAATAGGGAGCCCACTGGGAACATATGGCCAGTCTGCCTCTGGTTTTCTGGTCAACCCTAGTTTTCATGCTTGACCTTAATTATATTTTAGGAGAATGGGAAAGAAAATTGCACTCATTTAAAATGACAACCCGTCACCTGGAAAGATCCCTGCACATTGTCCTTATTTTCACTTATTATATACTTCATAAATATTTATTATTTATTTATTGGTGTTTTCATCAGCACTCCACAATGAATTGTTACAAAACAGATTTTATTATCAACATTTTGTTGAAAATCCTGAGCAAACCAACACATGTAGTATAGTACCACTAAAGATTTCATTCTTCCAATAGAACCATGACAGTTTGTGGCTTCCAGCACACTACCACTTTCAACAGACAGAGCTGTAACTTATTGGAATTTTTACAAGGACATACCATTAAGTTACATCACTTGGGTACGATTCAAGGCTACTGACAGAGCATTCACAAAGCCTTCAAGACAATTGTAAACTTTTCCCATCAGTCATTTTGTTGTGTCTTTGAAATCAACATGGACACAGGCAGTAGGAACTTGAGTACATATCATTTCCAAGCCTCTAATATAATTGGTATGTTGTTTTATGTGTGCAGGTGCCTGGGGAGAGGTGTGAAGGCACACTTAGTATGACTACCTTTCAATACCACACCATAGTTCTACTCTTTTCATGGCTTTGGCTAGACTCTTTTTAACATGGTTATTAGTGGTTGATTTCCATTATTTGTTTTTCCATTATGGTTATTTCTTCCTTCTGATCATTTTTTGGCTTGCTCTTCAAATCTTTCTCCAGCCTTCTTGGCTTGGGAAATGAACTTGCTGGTTTCAATGCTCTGAGGTCTCTTCTGTCTCAGTAACTCTTGCTATTGTTTGTTGGGACCTGCAAATCACACATTTTCACTTCGAATCAAATCTCAAATCAAATTGGGTCTCTTATTCGAATTTGAATCGAATCTCAAGTCAAATTGGAGGATGTTGAAGATGCGTGACTGAGAGGGGTGCTGTAAACCTGATTTATTCCAACAGTGATGGCTCAAATTCCGACTGATAAAATATTCCAACTCCATCACCAAGGCATGCCTTTGTCGAATGCGTGCCTTGGTGATGTAGTTGGAAAATTACCCACTAAGGATTATAGTTCAAAAACAGAAATGGGTGCGAGAATCATCGGTAGGCCTCCTAGGCACTGCACAGGGCTAGCCGCCAGCAACAGCTCATCGTTGATATTGCCAGAAAACGTTAAATTTTCTTTCAACAGTGGTTGTGTCTAGTGAGACTGGAATTAGAATGGCTGGTGGCATGAGTGCAAATGTTGTTTCTGTTTAGATAGCGGAAAATATACTCAGTCTTTATTTTCAATATTATTTATGTCTAATTTTCAGTAGAACTATACGTACTGTGAGATGATGAAGATGACTGATGCCAAGCTATATTCCAGTGAAAAAATCTGAATGGAAAACTTATCATGCAGCCAATTCAAATAGCAACTTAAGATTCGGAATCGAATGGAATCTCGATCACTTTGTAGGGCCCTAATTGTTGGCTTCACTAAGGTCATCATATTCAGGACCTTTAATGAAGGCTGGCCAAGCTGTTCCTGCTCCAAAGTGAGCGGTGAATGAAGAGAAGGAGGTGGAGAGAAGGCAACCATCATTTCTACCTGTCTCCACAGGATGTTCCATATCCATCGGCTCCTTCAGGGAAGGGGTCGGCTGTTGGATTGGTACAGCTGTGGACTGAGGTGATGAAGTGTTGGTCAACTCATCTGCTTTCTTCTCAACATCCTCTGCTTTTTTTTTGTTAGGAAAGCTTCTCCGAAAGAATCTGCGCTTGGGGATGCAACGTGCATCCCATAAGTGGTTGAATGTTCATCTTTTATTGCACGTACGTGAACTGCCCATGGTGGACTTGTGTCTGCTCGGCTGGTCTTGCTTCCTATCGGTACTTCTTTTGTTTCCTCCATTTCAGGCCTAAAAATAAGCAGTCTGACATTTGCAGAATGAGGTCCCCAGAGGGTGTAATTGATGATACTATCCCATACAGTGGGCCAATTCATCCTCTGGGTACCTCCTTCTGTTTAGTTTTGAGACCCTGATTCATATTTAGGTTCACAAAGGGTAAATTTAGTGTTGCTAACCTATGCAAGGTAGCATCACTAAATTCACCCTCTGGGGACCTCATTTTACAGATGACAGTCTGCTTATTTTCTGGCTTGCTCCATTTCTTCTTTGGTGGTGGAGGCAAGATTCCTTGACTTTTGTCGGCGGAGGTTGAGGTTCCTTCGTGTATTGAGCTAGTGTTGTTGCCAAAACAACGTTGGATTGTAGTGCCGCTATTGCCTTTTGGAGTTCTGCCAGCTGGTTTTCCATATCGTTCATGTACTCATTTCGGAGAGTGGCATCTCTCCTGGCTTCTTCCATGAGCTCTACCATTTGTTTTACCTCTTCGGGGGGAGCTGCGTGTCGACTCTTCATTTCCCACAATCTGTTGTTCCAGTTTGTGGGCAAGCTTGCTTATTTTTTCCATCATCTTTCTGTTTAGCGTGGGGGTCCAGGCTGGAGATGGAACTGGAGAGAGAGACGTTTGAGGTATGGGTGATGTCTGTTGGTGGTTTTTCTGGCGGGCTAGAGGGGGTGGATTTCCATCTCCTCTTCCTTCTCTTTGCAGGATTCTTATGTCTTCTTTTTCTTCCAATCCTCTGAGCGTTTGGCATCCAGGCGCATTAAGGACGGGCTTTTCTTCTTCTTGCACTTGGTCTTCTCAGCATTCTCCGGATGTGGACCAGAGTCCAACTGGGCAAAGGTGCTACCACTGTCCAGAAAGGCCGATTGCCTGGCTGCTGGCTTCTTTGATCTCTTTGTTGGAGCCATTCCAGGTGGTATTGGAAAGTCCAAGATCACCTGGCAGGTATCAACAGAAACATGGATTGTCCAGTTTCTAGTGTTACCCACATTCAGATATGTTAATATGTTCAATAGCTTCTGTGGAAAGGTCATTTATGCTGTGGTTAGTGGTGCTCACAGAGAATCCAGTGGAGCATCCGAACTGATCGACAAACTGTGAATCTGGTCAGGAAAGCTTCCAAGCAGCCTGCAACTTTATCTATGTTGTTGACAAGCAAGCCCCTAGATGAACATGGCTCAAAAGCTGAAATTCTGAAGAATTGTTCACACCTCAAAGGTGAATATTCTGAAAGTGCAAATTTCGACCAAGAATATAATTAACACCTTTTTCAGACATGAACTGTATAACAGTAAATCAGTAAGGCCATCAACTGAATCATTTTTGCATATACACACTGGATCACTCTCCAATCAAGGTCTAACTACTTTGTGACACTGTGCTAATGTTGACATCTTTGTTTGCATGTTGACCCTACCTGTTAAGTGGCCTGGTGTTTGAATGGACCAACTATTTGGCTTGTTAACACTCTGTAATCAAAACATGATTTAATTCCCAACTGGTCTATTGATTTTGTCAATGTTTACCGGTTAAACAGCATGGGTCCCACTTTATTATTGTTTCCCTTTCATCCCCCAACTGGCTGAACCATTCATATTCAACCCCTAACCCTTTTGCCATATGGTTTACAGAAAATAGTTTATTAGGCTTTCCCAAACCCAGTTTGGGAAAGACTATTGTTATTCTTCTTTTTCAAAATTTTTCTTCCCTATTTTTATTTTTATTTTTTTTTTTTTTATTTTTTTTTTCCTCCCTGAATTTTGTCTGTTGAACTGCTCGAAAACAAGTTGTAAGATTTTGACCAAATTTGGCACACTTATGTAATGTCATAAAATCTCGTGAAATGCGGTATCGTCATATCTGTGAAAACGCGTATTTTCAAAATATTCTGCCAAAACCTTCAAAATTTCACCATTTTTTGAATGTCTCAAAATTGTTTACAGTTATTTAGTTCAAATTTTCCACACATTTAGAGCATAATATGATACACCACAATCACCACTCAGATCTTTCAACTGGCCAAAAATGACATGAATATAGAATTTTTCTTCAAAATTGACCAACTTCAAGGGCAAATTTCTCTAATAACAAGGTTGTTGTAACAATTATTTTGGTTTGGATAGATGCAACAATGATTGCGGAAGAAAGTTACTGTTTACTTTTTAATCTCAGATTTAACCCCCAAGCACAATGAGGGTGAGAATAAGAGTACCGTTTGAAAATGCCAAAATTAGCCAACTTTGGTTGCTTTTTCCATCATTTTGGAAAGGGGTTAATTTCAAACACTTTTCGTGTTCGTATTCACAACTGACTACCGAGCATATTTGCTGTTGTAAGTTTAGTTGTAAAGTTTAACCCTATCCCATTCTGGTTGCATAAAAGTAGGTACCGTCCAAAAAAACTCAAATTTTTTCAGAATTTGGTAAGTTTAGGTGATGATTTACTCCATTTTTAATTGCTTGAGCTCTGAATGTTTTCTGTAGCTGCTTGCAGCAGTCAAAGTATGACAAATTTTGTTCTATATGTTATTATTAAAAGTTTAACCCTTGGCAGATTTGAGACTTCCCATAAGGGTACTGTCAGAATAATTGTTATTTTCGCCAATGTTTACATGCACTTTCTCAGCACTGGAGCCATATTGTCTCAAAACTGTTTCCATGAGAGGATTGGGCCTTCATCCAAGAACAGTTTTGCTGTTATATATTTTATTCAAAGTTTTAACCTTCACCCAGTTTTCGGTCCTTGAATTTGAGTGCTCTAAAAGTCTTCAAAAAATTGGCTAATGTGGAGCTCACTTTTCTTCCATTTTCGAAAGGAATATCGAAAAATGATTTACATGTTCGTATTTACAATTGCCTACTGAGCATATTTGCTGTTGTAAGTTTGGTTGTAAAGTTTAACCCTATGCTCGTTCTGTTTGCATAAAGATAGGTGCAGTCCAAAAAACTCTCGTTTTCAGAATTTGGTAAGTTTAAGTGACGATTTACTCCATTCCTAATTGATTGAGCGCTGAACGTTTTCTATGGCTGTATGCAGCAGTCATAGTATGACAACTTTTGTTTTATATCTCATTATTAAAAGTTTAACCGTTGGCAGATTCGAGACTGCCCATATGGGTATGGTCAGAATAATTTTAATTTTCATAAAATCACTGAATATTGATAAGCGTGCAGTGGTAGTTTGGAATAGAATATCCGAAAATGCTTTCCAAATTCGGATTCACAGTTCAATTCCAAGAATATTTTCTGTTATAAGGTTGCTGTAAAGTTTAACGCAATCCCTGTCTCAGATGCATAATGGTAGATGCCGTCGAAAAAAACTCATTTTTTCAGAATTTGGTAGGTTTAAGTGACAATTTACTCCATTCCAAATTCATTGAGCGCTGAATGTTTTCTATGCCTGCATGCAGAAAGCATAGCATGACAACTTCTGTTTTATACGTAATTATCAAAAGTTTAACCCTTGGCATATTTAGGAGTTCCCATGTGGGTATAGTCGGAATAATTGTTATTTTCGTAAAATCAATCCCTGAATATATTGGTAACCATGCAGTGGCCTTTCAGTGGTGCTACATGAAGCCGCAAATAGTTAAGGTTGAAAAGTTCATCAAATAGACAAATATAATACCTAACTCAGCCAGTGACAGGTAAATAATGAATGGAAAAGTCGTTGAGTTGAGAATAAAGTAGGGACGAATCGTGCCCTCGGTTTCCACCTGATCCATGGTATTTCCATGCGGTCTCTGCACTTGACAAAGATACTAAACTGTCGGGCGGGGACAGTAGGAAACATTCTGAGAATTTCAAGTTGCTGCCTTGCATGATCGGGACATAATTGGAATATATCCGACATTGTATCTGTCGGATATATTCCAATTATGTCCCGATCACTTCACCCTGACTGTCCGCATGGGGCACCATGACGCCGTGTACTAAGGCATACTGCATGTCGATGGTGCGCATGTCTTCAGCCAATCTAACCCTGCCTGTGCTACAGTGCGGAGGCACTATGTTGGGGAGCTGGCAGCTGCCCGTCATTGCTCGGTGGTTCTCTCTGGGTACTCCGGCTTCCTCCACCCATACAACTGTCACAGACATAATATGACCTTGGCTTTTAATGTGTCGTTAAAACCTAATAAATAAATAAATAAATAAATAAATAAATAAATAAATAAATAAATAAATCCAGTACCAGTTTTGCTCATACAAATTTTAGTACCGTCAGACAAAATTCATTTTCTGATTAATTTCGTACTTTTCTGTACTCACCTTCCCTGAGTAAGATTGGTATACCTTTTCAATCTCAGATTTAACCCTCAAGCACAATGAGAGTGAGAATAAGTGTACCATTTGGAAATTCCCAAATTATCCAACTTTGGTTACTCCCTACTAACATTTTGGAATGGGTTAATTTGAGACACTTTGCTTTGCTGTATGCAGAGATGTTTAATCAATAAATCCGGCTTTAGTTATGTTCTGCGACTTAATGAAACATGTGCTTTGGCCACTTAAAAATAGCACTGTCTGCAAAAAATGACTGAGTGAATACTCACTCAAAAAGGAAAGAGCTCTTTGAGCTTTCCATAACTGCTTTCAAAAATCAATGGGGAACAAATTTTGTGTTATATGTTTTGATGTTCCGTGTTATCCAACACCAGTTTGGCCGTACAAATATGAATACCGCCAGGAAAGAAAGCACATTTTCTCAGTGGTAGACTGTTTGACTTCTATGATAGAGGTCCTGAGTTTGATCCCTATCTGGGACAACCCACGTAATGTCCTTGGGCAAGGCACTTTATCCCGGTTGCAAACATGGGGACACGATGATGCCATGTACTAAGGCGTACTTCATGTTAATGGTGCACATGTCTTCAACCGCTGGTACCCTGCTTCAGCGGAGCTTGAACATAATTAGAATGTTAAGATGACAATTGCTCTTCGATGCTCGGTGGTTCTCTCTGGGTCCTCCGACGACTTCCCCCCACCCGTAAAACTGCCACGGCCACGATTAGCCATTATGGATAAGTATGTGACCGCAAACACCAAAAAATAAATACCGTCAGGGAAACCCTCCGTGAAATCCTTCTGTCAATAAATAGCAAAGTAGTAATGTAATGCAAGAAATATTAATAAGCTGTTCAACACCCCTTTAATCAACTCATTTTGACTTGAACTGTACCCATCACTGTGTATACTAGCTCTCTAGATGGTTTAAACCATATCAAATAAACAACTAATTTGTGTGTGACAGTAACTCATATTACATGTATTTCATTGTATCTGAAAGAGATATGTTGGAAAAATTGAGAAATCATGGAGTAGGAAGCTTACTCTCATTTGTTGACAAATCCCACACATTCACAAACAGACAGAATGAAAGAGAATAAATTAATTATTGATATTTAAGGTCACTTTCAGCATCTACAGCTATATCATGACCATAATATAGGTATTTATTCAAGTCCAGGTATTCATTGCATAGGCGTACAGGGCTATTTTTCAGGGGGGGGGGGGGGGGGGGAATGAACCCTTTTAGCCCGAAAAAGTTGAATCTCAGGAGGAAATGCCAAATGTGGGTATGGAAGGGAGGGGGGATGGTGTCTCCCTCCCATTGAGTACCTGGAGAGAACCACCGAGCAATGGCAAGCGACTCAGACTCCACAACATACTAACTCCACAAAAGCAGGGTTAGCATTGGTTGAAGACAAGTACACCCTCAAAGTACCCTTAGTACATATCGCCATCATGTCCACCCACCCCCACCCCAAACGTGGGAAATTAAATTGGGATGAAGTGTCTTGCTCAAGGACACAATGTGGTTGCCACAGGCAGGATTCGAACAGAGGACTTCTTGGATTGCAACAATCATCTCTACCTTCTGAGCCACCGTACTCCCGTAATATGCAGTAATAGAACTCTTTATATGTACTTGTGTGATTATAAATGAATAATATTAACGAGGATACGGTTCCACTGAATCAACTTGTACAGTATAATGGTCAGTTTATTTGCTACTTCTAAGTGATGAGATAGGAAAACAACATTTTGTGTGGAAAACCCAAATGTTTTGTGGTCATTTCTAGCAACTAAATTGTCCGAAATTTTCTGGCATATTGGCTGAAAAATCGGCTCCTTCCTGACTCAGGGGTGGGTTAGGGCACAGTCCTTCATGAATCCCCGGCCCGTTCGCCCATAATTCATATGTACTAATTTTTTCCAAAGCTGAAAGGACATCGCTTGTTTTGCTTTCTATGAAAATATTCTGTAATTATTGAAGAGCAAATTTTGTGTTAAATGTTTTGGTGTCCTGCTGTATCTCAAATATCTGTTTTGGCTGCATAAAAACTAGTAGCATCACAAAAACTTTGATTTCCACTAAATTTTCTGTTTTCAAACCTGATCGATAGTTTTGTGTACAATGCAGTTTGCCTTTTCACACTAAAAAGTTGGGAACGCCCGTAATTTGTCCAACAAATTACAATTCTCTAGTTGTTTATTGTATTTTAGGTCACATATCCATTCCAATATCACAACCACAACAAAAAAATTAAAATTTAGCCAATCATTAAAACTCACTACCGACAACCCCCTTTGCATAAGGTGTTATGTAAGTAAAGGGAAATTTATCTTGAAAATAGGTGGCATGTTATTTTTGATGCTATCAAAAATCTAAATTTGTTTTACAATATTTCATTTTTGGTGTTGCGAAGAATTGTTCATAAATACAGATGACAATAAAAAAGTCACTAATTATTATTTTGTTTACATTTTTGACATCGAACCTAATTTCTAACTTTCCATTCTTAGAGACCACCTTAACCTCCACTGACATCCAAAAGAATCACCGCCACAAACAATATGTGTGCCTGCAGGCCAGGAGTGATAAGATTTAAGGCTATTCAAGGCCATTCCTCAAGATATTTCAGCATTTTTCAAGGTCCTACAATGGCCAAATTCAAGGATTTTCAAGGTCCTGACTTCACTTGTCCTAACTAATCCCTCTGGTCATTACCTCCTCCCCCACTTTCCTACAATGACTGGAGATTCTAGTGAGGACTATGCCTTCACAAATTCTGTCTTTTAAAACTGTAGTTATGATTACATGCTTTGATGACATTTTTATTTCATGAATATTCAAGGCTTTTCAAGGCCTCCTGACACATTTTCCAGGATTTCAAGGCCTTGAATGACCCTTATTCAAATTCAAAGCCTTTTCTTGAATCCATGACCCAGCAGAAACCCTGGTCCATTACTTTCGGTAAATGACTTCTTTTAAATCATACAAAGTTATTGTTCTAAAACAAGTATTCAACCCAGGCACATGGCCAGGACATCAAATTTAGGGGAGGGGAGGGGACAACAGTAATATCTAGGGGGTGGGGGGGCAGGCTAGTTCAGTGATCTGAACTTAGTTTCTACCCCCCTATATATGGGGGTAGCTGCTAGGTTCAGATTGCTGGACTGCTGGGAGGAGGGGGGATACAGAATAGTATGTGTAGCATCATCTGAGCCACGTAGTGATGAGAAGGTGGCAAGCACAAGAGGGGGACATTCAGTCTTGCTGGAATGGGAGGGGGGAGGGGGCGCTGCCTGCACCATGAAAAAATTTGAAATTCAAGACAAAAAAACCCCGGAATTCCCTTGACTCTGTGTCTGTTTGTGTCCAGAATTTATAAGTTGTGAGAGACATCAATAATTAGGCCACATCACCTGGGGGGGGGGGGGGGGGGATGACAGAAATTTGGGGGGAGGGGGGATCTGCCCCCTCAGCCCCCCATGGCTACGCCACTGATTCAACCTGACCTCACCTAGTTTTTGCCTCAAGTTTCTACAGAAGCATCCTTGCCATTATCTGTGATGATTTCTTCCTGAATAATAACTCACCGATCAAACTGTTCAAATTTCAAATTTTAATTTTCCCCAATGTGATAAAATTATCTCCTACTTTTAAACAAGAATTTAATGTAAAGTGGGTTTCAGTTGGAAAATACACCCGACCCAGGATATTCGGCCATAAAGTGGGAAAATATTGTGGAATACCAGGTCGCATTCAACCAGTAGAAGCATTACATACATGTATAAAGGCATTTTCCTTGCAATAAATAGTAAAGTTACAGAACATTGATCTCTCACCATGTCATTTAAACATTCTACAGTACAGCTGCCATGGACTGGTCAAAATCCACGCATGGGCAGTGATCTCCACACATGACTTTACATGTACCGGGTAATAAAAATCATCATCAGTAAAATTTTAATTAATGAAGCACCAGGTTCTACCCAGTGCTTCATTAAATTTTTAATGATTATTCCTATAATTAGTGTTTGGAATCTAATATATTATTGTGTCCGTGGAAATATTGCCCGTAGAAAGTGGTCACTCCATGGCAGCCGTTTATGTATTTTATTGGATCAAATTTCTAGCCTTAAAATTTACCCCAATTTGCGAAAATTGTTTTGATTCTCGTGGACACAAGAGAATCAATTTTCAGTTCTTATTTATTGGTGTTTAAGGTCACATACTTCTGCACAATGGCTAATCATGACCACAACATGGAAATAAAGCCAAGTTTAATCAATTGTTTATACCCATGTTGTCCATTTTAGAGGACTTCCACCTCAAGCATTGGTGACTGGGTCCTATTTTACCAGTAAAACAAGGGGGCACAGTGGCTTAGTAGGTAGAGGTGCAGGCTGCAAGCTGAGAGGTCCTCGGTTCGAATCCCACCTGCGCCAACCGCATTGTGTCCTTGGGCAAGACACTTCACCCATACTGCCTACGTGGGGGCATGGTGACGTTGTGTACTAAGGCGTACTGCACCTCGATGGTACACCTGTCTTCAACCAATGCTAACCCTGCTTGTGTGGAGTTTGTATGTTGGGGGGCTGACAGTTACTCACCATTGCTTTGTGGTTCTCTCAGGGTACTCCGACTTCCTCCACCCATAAAACTGTCGCAGTCATGATTAGCCATTGTGCAGAAATATGTGACCTTAAACACCAATAAATAAATAAATAATAAATACCAGTAAAACAAAGCTTGTTTACCACAGTAAACAAGCACTGCTTCACTTCACAGGGTTCCCATGGGGATCTTTTCAGTTCTTAATTTAGAATCTTGAGTACTGTTATAATACTCCTGTCCCTGTTAGAGTAACCAGTTCAGAATCGCAAGTAAAAAAACAACCATCATTTTTATATTTTTACTAGAGTTTAACCCTTATAATGCCCTTGATCCAATTTATGAGTTTCTTGTGTTACATGTACATTAGTAGAACACATGTTCCAACATACAGGCTTTTGGTGGTCCTGCTGATGGAAGTAATAGTACTTTGGCAGTGGTTCCTAGTGAAGCCTTGAATACCTGTATAAGACTTCACTAGACACCATGTCTAAGACAAATTGTCATCTTGTTATGACAGGGGGGGGGGGGGGAGGGAGGGGCAAATAACTCCCCACCTTTATGAACACTTTTAGAATCTGTAACACGAATCAAATGAACATTCTGCGAGAATCAATGTTGGTTCTCATTATTTTCCTTGTGAGAATCATTTAATTATGAGAATCAAGTCAGATTCTTGCAGGAATTTTAAGTCCTGGATTTGGAATACATACATTATGTCATGCCTTTTTATTTTAACAAAGCATTTGTTGTGAAATCATAAGTGCTAGGAGGCAACAATTAGAGATCCTTGTTCAAAATTAAGGAACATGATTGGCAGCCAGGTCAATGATTCATTACTGACATGTATCATATCAAAATTCACTTTACCGACATGTATCTGTAGGATAACGTCAGTTACAGAATTTTGTGTCTACTGTCCTGTGACCCCCAAAACTATAATCAGCAAAGGAAATAAAATATAAATTTCCTGGTGACCAGAAGCTGTATTATTTTCACTATTTATTGATTTATTCCCTGCACCCCCCCCCCCCCCCCCAAAAAAAAAACCCCCACCATCCACATACCTCAATAAATATTTTTCTACGATTGAAGTAGATACATGAAATCAAAATAATGTGTGCACAACTGTGTCTAACATCACATCAATAAAAGTCAACAAGTGCCTTGTGGGAATGTCCAGAGAATTCTAAAACTGTGGCTCATCATTATCTCAATAATTTCAAGAATTAAAAACAAAAAAATTGTTTAGTATGATACAAATATCCCAAATGTTTATAGGTAAGCTTAACTTTGCATACCCATTGCATACTGACCCCTCACATAAACAACGTTAAAGATAAACATTGAATACCTGGTATAAACTTGCACTCTGATCTTTGTTTAGTAAATCTTAGGTTTCACGGAGGAAATGAGTCCCTTTTATATTCAACATTATTTGATCTGTATTGCTAGGATATTTTATTTGTCACGTAATGCAACTCGAGTGAATATCACCAGTCACTGTAAATATATTAACTGCCAACAAAGTCCTGTCTGCATCAAAATACCTGATACGATTAGTCCAGGAGTACTCTTTAATAACAAGCTATTAACTGAAAATCTAGAATCTGTTTTCATTTTTGGAATTCACTAACAAAATTTATTTATTTATTTATTTATTTATTTATTTATTTATTGGTGTTTAAGGTCACATATTTTTGCACAATGGCTAATCATGACCACAACATGAGTATCAACTCAAGACAAGGGGTGAGTGTTAATAAGCCATGTTGCCCATTTTAGAGAGGGTTTGCACCTCCCAAGCATTGCTGACTGGGACCGGGTCCCATTTTAACAATAAAACAGAGCCTGTTTACCACAGTGAAAAGGCACTGCTTCACTTCCCAGGGTTCCCGCGGGGCAAACACTTACAAAAACTTTCCATTATCCATTCCAATAAGGGGTCATAAGTGGAACTGGGCAGTTTTTTTGGTTTTCCGGTTTGGTTTTGGTTTTTGCGTTAAACTGAAAAATCGAACCGCAAGACCCATAAAAAAATGACCAAACGGTTTTGCTGTGATAGTTCATTAACTGATCAAACTATTTTACTGGGAGGGAACTGGATTAGCAGCACATACATGTATGCATTTTCACCCCTTAGTCAACCCAACAATGGGGCGAATACATTGTGTTCTCATTGTCACACTTCTCCCTTATTCACCCTGCCAGACGAGTCAATAAGGGAGAAAATGTGACAATCAGAATGCAACACAGACCAGATTAACTTCATTCCTTTGTTACCCTAATGTGTGTTTTCTCGGACCCAATAGGCTAAGCAACCAGTTCCCTAGGACCCCTATGAATGATCAAAGGGATGTTAGACTGAGCCCAATGGAGATGCTTACACACATGGTTTTTTGTGGTGAGTGGTGTCTTTCAAACTTTTGTTGATTTTTTCCAAGCTACACGTAAGGAGTCTGAAGTGTTATTTACCATATGTTCTTAACACATAGGAAAAACAAACTGAAAAAGGAGGTTTTTCCTGCAACCGAACTGAAACCGAAACTGAAGTAAGTTACCAAATCTGAAAAATCTAAACCTCCCAGCTCTCATCATAGGCTGAGTTTCGATGTTTTTCGAGAAAGTACTGACTAGTTTTTGCCATTACATTGGGTAAAGATTTGATATACATGTACAGTTAAAACTAGAAGGCCTGTCACGAATAGTGCGCTTATCTCGAATGGCATCCAAAGCACGGCAGGTTCTCTTGGTTACTCATAGCAAACACATGCAATGTTTCTGCCAATGGACCTCCGGGTTACCCGGAGGTCCATTGGCTGAAACATTGCTTGTGCACAGGCCATATGTACATAATTTGATAGCTTTAATTGGGCCATAACGTGTACAATACCGCGCATATCAACGTGCTATTTGTGCACATTTCATGACAGGACTTCTAGTTTTAACTGTAGATGAGATTTACGTCAACGCTATTATAGAGTACACAGGGTTACCCAGTTAATAATGAAATTTTTCTATAACCAGAAAGCGTGACACTTTCTGGTTATAAAAAATTTATAACTGCCACTTCACACACTACATGAAAATGTACACTCACTAAGGCTGTGCAATGCATAGGGTTAGTCACATAATAAAGATGATCTTATTTATAACCAGAAAGCAAAGGGGGACTAACCCTGTGCATTGCTGTTAGTTGATAGGCAAACATACACTGACTAACCATAGGCATTGAACATAAGTTGATAGGCTGCAATCAGGACTGGCATTCTAGAACCGTAGCCAGGCTGATGAATAGGTCAGGTAAAAAGGGCCACCAGGCCTGATTTGTACTGTTCAGGGCTGATTTCGCAGATTACATAAACTGTGGCAGATGCATTTGCCGGCTTGAAAGATTGGTGACCAGGCTGACTGATCAGCCTGGTGAGAAATGTTTTGAGGCTTATCACCAGGCCTGGGCTGATAGGCCTGGTGAAAATGCAAGCCCTGCTGCAATATCACGCACAACATGAAAATATTACAGACAATAATGCTGTAAAATTGGACAGAGTTAATTGGTTACATGTTACAGAGATGCAGGATTCAATAAACTAATAGAAATACTAGGTTGTGGAAATTTTTATGACGAATAGTCAGAGGGCATATTGTTTTACCCTTGTCCATCCTTCCACCTGTCCACTTTCCATCCATCCATCCATCCATCGGGGTACATAGTTTGTCCGACTAACACCTCTCCCAGTTTTCAAGCTTTTTATTTCATAGGATGTTTGTACATTTACCAGAGGCGTGCATACTGTCAAGATTTTGATTTGCATTAATATTTCACCAAATTTACAGGTTGTTGAACATGGTCAATGTTTTGTAGATTTTCACCCATATGGTACATGATTTGTGTGAGGTAGACTTTGTGTGGGGCATCACATGTGTCTTACAGACACAGCTCATGTACAAGTAACAAATAAGACACAGCTCATGTATGAGTAACAAATCACAGTTTGCTCTTCAACCTCATGTGTCCATGTGCTGTGCGGGGGCATGCTTCAGTCTAATTTTAAAGTAAATTAAAAAAATGAAAACATATTCTATTTTCACTTAATAGTTTGTTTAATGATAATCACAATAGTTAACCATCTCTAGACTGAAAGTATAACATCATATAATATAATCATGTGATTATGATGTTATATGCATAGTGGAGCCTACTTTATTAGATATCTTGCAACAGAATAACCCTGTTAACTGAATATAACTGCTAAACACAAAACCATTTACCATAACTTCAGTACAAGTTTGACCTTTTAATTGTATCTAGGTTAGAGCACAAAATCATGTTAATTGAATAAAAAAAACTTGTAATACAATGCATATCAAGCAATTACCCAAACAATCACTAAATTCCCCTTGTTCATATAACATGTATTTGGCCTCAGTAGTCAGTACATTCAATATAGGCATTTAATCAATTATTTATTTGTGTTTAAGGTCATATACTTCTGCACAATGGCTAATCATGACCGCAACATGGAGATAAAATCAAGCTCAGTCAATCATATACCCATGTTACCCATTTTAGAGGACTTCCACCCCAAGCATTGGTGACTGGGTCCTATTTTACCAGTAAAACAGAGCTTGTTTACCACAAGTAAAAAAAAGCCACTGTTTCATATCCCTGGGTTCCCACGGGGGATTTAATCAATTATATCTGGTTTGACAGAGCTTTGTCAAATACCGGTAAGGTATGATAGAATACATGCTCAGTTTATCTCTAGAATTCAGGAATGTTACCAAATTCCTGTTATTTACTTATTGGTGTTTAAGGTCACATATTTCTACACAATTCCTAATTGTGCCCGCAACATGGAGATAAAGTCAAGTGCACTCAATCGTTTATGCCTATGTTGCCAATTTTAGAGGATTTACACCCCAAATCTTGGTGACCGGGTCCTATTTTACCAGTAAAACAGGGCTTGTTTACCACAGTAAGCTAGCATTACTTCACTTTCCAGGGTTCCCAAGGGGAGATGTTAATAGAATACTCCTGTTCAAATTTATTAATTTTCATTCACAACAGTCCAATTCGATTCGATTAATTTAAAAGGGGTTTTAGTGCAAATTAGTGGCAATAACTTAACAATGTGAGAAGTAAAAACCAATCAAAGAACAGAGCTGTAAGTCAATATACATTGCATAAATTAACCCTTTACCTAATATAACAGCAACATCCAGGCAGCATTACTCATAAAACATCACGATTAGATTTCTAATATTTTTCCAATTTTTGCCTCCAAAACAGAGCTCATAATCCAGCAATAGAACGAACCCTATCAGCTCATTCTAATGAGGGGGTACAAGCTATGTTTTTGAGGAAAAACATTTTAATTTTTGTTATTCAAAAACTCTTTTGCCAAATTGTTTACTCGATGTGCCAGGTAAAGGTTTGAGTTGATTGAATTGTAGTTAATTGCATACATCTTTTCTAACTTTACAAAAATCCCACTTGAGCATAGCATTTGGTCCTACATGTACATCATAAAAATGTGTATGTTGTTGCTAATTAAGAGGATTTCTATCCTGATTAATAGGCTTAGGTGAAAAATCGGATTACAGTTGTTTGCTTGTCTCTGTGTTGATGTAGGAATCACATATACAAAAATGCTACCAGGAAAGGAAAACTTGTCTACCTGAGTTCACAAACTTAGCTCAAGTTCTCAGGGTTACCACTGGACATGCTAAAACCTGATACAGACAATGGCATAGCTACATGTATTTTTTAAGAGGTTTCAAAACATCTGATTGACTAGGTTACAATACTCATGTGGCCAAAAACCATTGATTTTTCCAGAAATAGAAAATTAATTTCAATTCCATGATTTTCAAGATATCATGGATTCAAAGTAGATGGCAATTCCTCATGCTAAATTAATCATGGGGAGAACTGAAGGAATTCAAGTGCTATGATTTAGGGAGCTCCAAAACATTGTGGAGGAAATATTATACTTAATGCTTCTTTTCATTTAATTAACACCTCAAATCAAAACAGTGTGATCAGCTCAGAGTGAGTGACACAAAACATTTAGTGAACAGTAGAATGTAACATTTCACCCATTGATAGAAAACAAATGTTTTCAAAAATAATATCAGGGAGTTTTTAGTTACATTGTACAGGTAGGCATCAATGCCATATCGCCTGAGTGCTTGAATGTCCTATGTCCCATAGGGGACATAGGACATTCTAGCACTCAGGTGACGATATGTATGTTAACCCTCAGCAAACTGATGCCAAATATCGAAGTTACAAGCACAAATCATTTCACAAACTGCAACCGAGAATTCAACTGATTTGTCACACATGATTGAATTGGTTAAATTCCCAGCTGAATTATGGAAAATGGTTGATGCCTGAAAATTCAGATATTTGATGTCAGTGTGCGAAGGGTTAACAATTTTAGCACTGTAATGTTTCTTTGCAACTTACAGTCATTCTGTCCATGAAGTTAACACTCAAGAAATCCAAAACTTGCAAAAAGCACACACCCTTGGAGAGGAGGAGGAGGGGGGGGGGGGGGGCAGGAGCGTTTTGATGGCATCACCCTCTCAGTCTCTGCAAATAATAAAGCAATTCTTGTTATGGGGAGAAGTGGAAAAGTACAGTGTCACATGATATTAATAAAATGCATCACACTCAATTCTTCAATATTGTTTAATAGAATAACCCTGTTAACCCTCTGAACATTGATGCCAAAATAGATGTATTTATTTATTTATTAAAATTTAATGACACATTAACAGCCAAGGTCATATCATGTCGGTGACAGTTTTAAGGGTGGAGGAGGCCGGAGTACATGGAGAGAACCAACGAGCAGCTGCCAGCTCCCCAACTTCGTAACTCCGCACTGCTGCACAGGCAGGGTTAGATTGGTTGAAGGCATGCACACAATCGATGTGCAGTACGCCTTAGTACACGGCGTCATCATGCCCCCATGTGGACAATCGGGGTTAAGTGGCTTGCGCAAGGATACAACGCAGAGTCTGAATCGATCACTCAGACAGTCAACCATCAAAGGACTAACCGGGCTCGACGTCGCTTAACTTTGGTGATCTGACGAGAATCTGATGTCAAAAATAAAAATAAAAACATTTCAAGCAGCAGATTTTTCCAATGATGCAACTAGAAATTTAATCAATTCAATATTGTTTGACAGAGCTCACGGAGCTCTGGCAAACAAGATTGAATTGGTTAAATTTTCCAACACGTTGTTGAATTACAGGAAAAATGATTGAACAATCTGCTGTTTGAAACTTTTTTTTTATCACTGTTCCGAGATTATTCTGTTATACAATATTCAGTGGGAGTGTATTAATATAATGTTACCATGTATTTTTTCACTTCTTTGCAGTTGTGCAGTTTATCAATATAAAAAACTGACACCATTAAATTTGTTCTATTAATGTCAGAACAATGATGATTGATAGTAAACATCCATCTCATTTAACCTCAATTTGCAATACAATGAATTCAGAAGTAATATTATCAGAGTTATACTGAATTGTGGGTCTTTGAGAATTTGTCTGTGACTGTGCTTTTACATGTATACATAGGCGTATGGGAGGTAGAATTTTTGGGGGGTCAATGCAGAATTGCTCGAAAAATTGGCAAGTTGGCAACCCAAAAGCTGAAGGCCCGAGATGGGGGTAGGCATGGAAGAGGGTGTCCCCTCCCAATGGTGGGGGTCTGGGTGGGGGGGGGGAGGCATCCCCCGGTAAAACTGTGAAAACGTCGTGGCACTGAGGGCAATTTTGAGGCTTCCTAAGTACTCAGTCAAGGTATTTTCAGAAGGGGAACATGGCCTTATTAACAGAAAATTTCTTAATATGTATCTACTGAATTAAATTCTCCTCTTAAGACCAGTGCATGTGCATGTCAAACCACTTGGCGAGAATACTTTCAGAGGAAAATAAAATTTTCATTTTTGTCTGCTGACGTGGCGTGGTTGTCTTTACTGCCAGCTGTTTCTTGAGATACTATCGTGAGTTCTGAACCGAGCTGCAGATTAGAACTCTCGATAGTATCGCAAAACACAACTGACAATAGCGACATCCACGTCACGCCATCAAATAAAGGTGAGAAATTTTATGTTCGGCTTGCAATCTTTTCCAAAAATAACAGTGCAACTGGAACTGTCAGTTTTCTGTATTTTTTCTCTACTATCAACAATACCAAATTCCATAACGCAAATGAATTTTATGTGCTACCAGGAAAGAAAATATTTTTGCCTTCGCTGTCTGATTTTTTCTTCTTGCTTTGCCCGAATTTTTCCCACTGTTTTGCCCACATTTGAGAGGCAGTTGCCCCCCCCCCCCCCCCCTGCCTCCCTGGCTCGTATGCCTATGCATGTATATACATGTACAGGGCTGTGGGAAGTCTTCTACTGCACAAAGATAAAATTACCCTGGCAGTGATTTCAAGTTGAGTCTTGGCTGCCTATGCAGGCAGCCAAGACTTGATGAGAAATCATTGCCAGATCACCTGACAGGTGACTAAAAGAATGTCCTGATTTTTAAAAGTTAATGTGCACTGCATGTTAGGGAATTGGGAATTAGTGGCAGGTGATTGGGGAAAGAGGGAAACTACATGTAAATAGCATTAGGAAAGGGCCCATAACTGGGCATTGTAAACTACTTGAAAAATCGAGGAGTATACATACATGTATGCACGTATGCAGACTACCATCAATTTTGAGGATAGCTTTTGCCTTTTTCTAACCTGTAAATCATATCACTTTAGAAATAATTTAAATAAAATTTATTCAATTATCTTGTTTAGTTGATTGGAAGTTTTTTATCTACGATCTATCATCATCATGGCAATTTATTGTGACAAGACTGATGCAATAAGTAACAAACTGAAAATTGTTTGGGGAAAACTTCTGTCACAGTGCAAAGTGTGGACATTAGTTTAACTTTAGAGTACAGTACAGTGGAGCTCACTAAACTGGGTATCTCTTAACTTAATAACTCTGTTAACTGAATATAATTTCCCAACACAAATCCATTTACCAAACCTCCAGTACAAATTTCACCTGTTAATTGAATATAGGTAAAAGAGTCAACTCCTGTTAATTGAATAAAAAATCTTGTAACCTGTCGAGAAATTACCCTGACTCTCCCCAGTTTTCCTTTGTTTATAGACCTATTTGGCCTCAACACAACCAATACAGGCATTTAATCTATTATATCTTATTTGACAGAGTTCTGACAGAGCTCATGGAGCTCTGTCAAACAAGAGTTTATAGAATAAATGCCAAGTTTATCCCTAGAATACAAGAAAGTGACATAATCCCTGTTAATTGAATACTTGAATAATTTTCATTGGCAAAGTGGCTCTTCAATTAACAGGCTTCCACTGTACTGCAATCACAAAAGCGGAGAGAGATTTCCATCCAGACTGAGGTCCAGGCCACAATCCAGTCAAAATTATCTTTCTGCCTTTCTCCCCACCACACTACTGGAACTCATCCCTTGTTAAAGAAATGCTCTTCTTGTTTGTTTTTCTTGGTTCAGGCTTGATAATACAACTGCAATATTTTATTCATAAAAACTCAGTTCACGGTGTGCAAGTGTGTTGTGATTTTATGATAAAAAATACCACTTTTGAGATCAAAATACTGTGCCTGCAGAGAAGAGCTTTTACCCCTAAAAGACGATCAAGTATTGTAGAAAAGTACAAGTATAAGAAACACATCAATGTTTTAGGCTTTACCAGGGGTGTAGACAGGGGACTGAGACTCCCCCCAATGTTTGCTACCCCCGCTCCCTCCAAACCCCCCCCCCCCCCCCAAAAAAAAACAAAACAAAAAAACATTGCTTGAACACAAGTTTCACTTAATAATTAGCACCAAAATGGTCTCTAACATAGGCCAACACAAACTACATACAGTTAAAAATAAAGTCCTGTCCTAACATGTGCACAAATAGCACGTCGATATGCATGTTAATCGCTGTGATATGACCAAAGTAAGGCTATCAAATACTGTAAATATGGCCTGTGCACAAGCAATGTTTCAGCCAATGGACTTCCGGGTAACCCGGAGGTCCATTGGCAGAAACATTGCCCGTGTTTGCTATGAGTAATCAGGAGAACCTGCCGTGCTTTGGACGCCATTCGATATGACAATTGCACGCAATTAAGCCTAGATAAGCGCACAGTTCATGACAAGACTTCTAGTTTTAACTGTGGGCCTCCCATTTACTCTGAGAGCATCAACTTCTCCAAATGTTCCCAGGGGAGCTCAGCCAAACCCCCTTAAATAGCCTTTGACTGAAACTTTGCATATACAGGGGGTAGGAAGTGCATTTCGCATAATTTTAATTTTTATCAAGGCAGGAGATTCATTATCAGGGAGGAAACTCCATTCCATTAGTATTTCCAGCAAGACAATAACTCGTCTTCTCTGAAAAAGCAGAGACTTCAGGAAATAGATTCTAGAGCTGGGAGGTTTTGATTTTTCAGATTCGGTTTTGGTTCGGTTTCAGGAAAAAACCTTGGTTGTGGTTTAATTTTTCTATGTGTTAAGAGCATATAGTAAGCAACATTTCAGGCTCTGTAACATGGAAGAAAATGCCATAGTTTGTTTGACACCATTCACCACAAAAAGCCATGTCTTTAAGTATTTCCATTGGGTTCAGCCAAACTTCCCTATGATCATTCTTAGGCAAGCCAGAAAATAAACAGACTGTCATCTGCAAAATGAGGTTCCCAGAGGGTGAATTTAGTGATGCTACCCTGCACAGCCAGGCCTGAAAATAAGCAGTTTGACATTTGCAGAATGAGGTCCCCAGAGGGTGTAGAATGAGGTCCCCAGAGGGTGAATTTGATGATGCTATCCCATACAGTGGCCCAATTTATCGTCTTGAAACCTCTTTCAGTTTAGTTTTGAGATCCTGATTCAGATTGAGGTTCACAGAGGGTAAATTTAGTGATGCTATCCTGCTGTGCAGGGTAGCATCACTAAATTCACCCTCTGGGGACCTCATTTTGCAGATGACAGTCTGCTTATTTTTTGGCTTGTTCTTAGGGCAACAAATGGTACACATGTTTCGTTACAATTTTTCTGCAACCTTGAAATTGAATTTTTTTTATACGCAGAAAAGTTTAAAAAATATTTGTTTCATTAAAAAACCAACAGACACAGGTGCACTACAAGGTTTGTTAGGGTGTTGCAGAAACAATTTCCTTTTCACAGTCATCTCCAAAACAAACAGGTACAGCACTGCAAACAAAACATGCTCAAACACAAACACAAAATGAAACTCAAATCAAAAAGAGATCAAATGAACTCAGTGCAAACCATTTTACTAATACATGTACCATTATGTGGAAAGTTGAAATACATGCAAGTAAGAAAAAAAACACTCTTGCACTTTATTTTCTTTAAATGTTTCTTTCTCTTTAATTCTGATCCATTCAAATAAAATAAAATAAGTTTCCATTTACTTTTTTCAACCAGACCATTTTTTAAAAATAAATACATTGTTATTCATCCAATTTATTTTGTTTAAAAATGATTTGAAAAAATTCATTTAATAAATATTGTTTAAACTAAATGACTTCTAAACCAGGGACCAATACTATAAAAACTTTTACAACTGTATTTTCTAGAATTGTATTGTCTAGTTATGACTTTAAATAGGTTGAAAGGGACCATAAGCATTTTCAAAGATGTGGCAATTTGCCAGATGGCAAACTGCCATATCTTTTAAAATGCTAATGATTCATTTTGGTCAGTTATTTTAATAGGTAGAAAATACAATTGTAAAAGTTTTATAGTCCTGACCCCTGGTGTTGGTTGTCAGGACTGAAAACAAGCCCTGTTACCCTTCTTATGGTTCCATGGGAGGGGGAACAAAAAATATGACAACTACGTGGACATGCACACTAAGGCTTCTATAATAAAGGGTGCTCTAGCCATTTTTTTTGTTGGGGGGTGGGGGGGTGAACAAACATAATATTTGATATTTGCGGGGAGTTTGGGGGCTTCTTACATCCTAACTAGGACCCTGCAGGCATTACTCCCTTCTCCCACATCCCTTCAAGGAAGTGAGAGGAGGTGTAATTTATAAGCAGAGGGTGTTATTTCGACTTGCTCCGCTGCCAATCCCAGAGAAAATTTTGCAAAATTAAATGCTCTAACAGCAAATCTGAGGCATTTAGCATTTGTAGTGTGTGTAGCTAAACACTGGAGATCGATTTTGATCTCTGTTATGTGAAAGTTGCATTGAGCCCATCTTTGTTTGGGGAGGGGGGGGGGGGGGGAATAAGATATTTTTACCACTGATTACATATACATGAACACTAAGATAAAGTACATGAAATGCAGCCAGCTGGTGTCACATCCCAAGTATTTAACTCGGGTAGAATTTCATAGATCAGTACATGGCTACAAAGAGATATTGACAGGCAGGGACAGGTATTCTCAAGTAGTCATAAATGACTAATGTAGAGTCAATAAAAATGGAAGTTTAAATACAAACACAAACACCTTCAACACAGACTGGAAAATTTGAACATTAATTTACAATGACTTCTAAGGGTGGAAGCTATAATTCAAACCACTCATCTACATGTACATGTAAGTTGTACAATAAACCCTACATGCAGATATTGAAATCAGAGCACTAGCAATTCTTTAGCCAGCAAAACTGTCAAATGTGTTGATGGGCATAACTATGTGTACATGTAAGAGCAAAGGCAGTAGGGCATGTGACCCCACCCCCAATAATTTTCCAGTCGGGACATTTTCATCTGAACTGAAGTCTTAAATATTGATACACTCTTGTTAGTAATCATGTCCTTTTTATGAACTCGATTTGCTTTACAGATGGGTGGTATTGGTATTTTGAATTCGCTATCGGTTTCGGTATTTTTAAGGGGGTATACCTCGTTACCGGTGCGGTATTCAGTATCTGACTTGACTGAGATTTGCTAATAGTACCAAAGGGGAACTCACATCAAGAAAAGACACAAGAAGTTGTTCTTGTATCATTCTACTACATCGACAAAATTGCCACTGCCAATGAGCTCAACACTGGCATTCTTTTACCAACACATCATATCCACAGGAATTTTTTTGACTTGTAAACACACCTTAACTTTTAAAATTTAAAGGCCTCTTTCAGGCTTATGCAATCTCACAGCATGTGCCCTGACCATGCCAAACATCAAGAGGTCCTGCTGACAATAGACAAAGCACCTGGGCAGTGTTTTCTGGACAAGTCGTGGCTGCCTTAACAGGCAGCCAAGACTTGGCTAGAAATCACTGCTAAGCAGCTGGAATGTACAGGTAGTAGTCTAGTGCGAATTCAGGACAATTGCCTATGCCCCTGAAGGTTAACAAAACTGAAAGAAAATTAGCCACTTCTTTCACGAAAATAGGGGGTGCAGTGGCATTGCGGTAACAGGTTCATGTCAGATCACCGAAGTTAAGCAACATCAAGCCTGGTTAGTCCTCGGATGGGTGACGGTCTGAGCGATCGATTCCGACTCCCACACTGTGTCCTTGGGCAAGGCACTTAGCCCCCATTGTCCACATGGGGTCACGATGACGCCATGTACTAAGGCGTATTGCACGTCAATGGTGCGCATCTTCAACCAATCTAACCTGCCTGTGCTGCAGTGCAGAGTTATGATGTTGGGGAGCTGCCAGCTGCTCGTCGTTGCTCGGTGGTTCTCTCCGGGTACTCCAGCTTCCTCACCCGTAAAACTGTCACGGTCATGATTAGCCATTGTTAGCCATTGTGCATAAGTATGTGATCTTAAACACCAAAAAATAATTAAATAAATTTCACAAAAATGAACCCTTCAACTGCTAGCAAGCCTCAATAGGGCAAAAATAGTGAATGTAGGAAGATTTGAATATTTAGACAGTTCTGATATTCAATGATTGGTTCGGTTAGGTTTTTAGGTATATTGCCCATCTCTAATTAGCTTCTTGGATGTATGTAACACATGACTTAAGTTTACACACCCAGAGGATTGAATAAGACATTTTTGTCTCCAAATGATAGGTTACAAGTATTGTTTAGCATGAACTAGTGCTGATTGGAGTGGACTTAGTTTAAACAATATTTTTATTTCGAAGCAACTACATGTATTATGTTACATGTATACATCATGTTGTACAAGAAAGAAGATATAACAAAGCAAAATCTAAATTTTCTTTGCAAGTGTTGTCTGCTTTTCATGTTATGTAAAGGGTTAAGCTTTGTAAGGCTGATGACACCCCCAAATTGGAGATGGTAAAATGCTGTTCTTAAATTTGGGTTACTGTGAGAGAATTATCCCATGTTTCAAAACATTTTTGCAATATTTTGCTTGAGGTTGGTCATTTATTTATTTATTTATTTATTTATTTATTTATATATTTATTTATTTATTTATTTATTTAATGGGTTTCGATGACACTTCAAACTATTTATTTATTGGTGTTTAAGGTCACATATTTCTGAACAATGGCTAATCATGACTGCAACATGGATATAAAGGTGAGGCCAGCCAATCGTTTCACCCATGTTGCCCATTTCAGAGGGCTTCCACCCCAGACTTTGGTTACTGGGTCCTATTTTATCTGTAAAATAAAGCTTGTTTACTACAATAAACAAGCACTGCATCACTTCCTGGGTTACCATGGTGAGATACTTCCAATTACAAGGGTTATTTTGTGTCGGGCAGTTTCATAGGTGTCAGAAACCAGAATACCCCAAAAGAACCACCAAGCAGTGGCATTTATTTATTTATTTGTTAATGTTTAAGGTAACATACTTCTGCACAATGGCAAATCATGACCACAAAATGGAGATAAAGTCAAGGTCAGTAAATCATTATACCCCCATGTTGCCTATTTTAGAAGACTCGCACCCCAAGCATTAGTGACTGGGTCCTATTTTCCCAGTGAAACAGAACTTGCTTACCACAGTAAACAGGCACTGCTTCACTTCCCAGGGTTCACGCAGGGGAGCAGTGGCATTTAACAGTGTGATTCTCCACCTTATTAACCCTGCATCAGGGATAGCAATGGCTGACACTTCACAACACAAGTGCACAGACATGTATGAAGTCAAGTTTAGCCAATTGTTTATACCCGAGCTGCCCACTTGAGAGGACTTCCAATCCACACTATGGTTACCAAGAAAACAATGTGTTTACCACAGTAAACAAGCACTGCTCCACCTCCTGTGCTTCTCATGCAGAGGAGATTTAGTATTTGTTAATTGGATTTGCTCATTTTACAAGACATGAATAGAAGATTTCACACCAGATCAACAGGTTGCTGGACAGAAGTACCATGAAGTCCTTATCAATTACAAGGTGGGTAGATCAATGGGATTAAAAAGTGTGTTGTATCTCAGTACACAGTGCTTAATATAAATCTTATTAACAGCAGTTTTAGTTATGCAGTCCATTTTAATACAATCCTCATATCAGTAAGACACTATCTTTTCACAGCTAGCTACTATCCTATTACATGTAAGGGGTACAAGATAACATGCTGTAGACATGATAGGCACAGTTGCTCAAGCATTGGGTACTGAAAAGATTTGTACCATGGTATATTATAGCACAATTGCAGCCAAGTTGACATATCTAGATGTACATGAACCACAATATAATTTAACCCTTTACCCAATGGATCAGCCACATCCGCCCTCGTAATATGCAAATTCAGCAGCTGAAAAAATACTACTTTTCCAAAAAATACAACAAAACCATATCATGTGACCCCTCTCTTTGGAACGAAATCGTAGTACCCGTTCCAATGAGGGGTCACATGATATGGTTTTGTTGAAATGTTTTGAAAATTTAAAAAAAAATATATTTCAAATAATAAATTTTGATATTGTCTACATTGAGTAAATTGTTAACCCTTTGCACACCGGGTCAAACAATTGTAGCCAAGTTGATATACATGTATGTAGATGTACATGAAACAAAATACAGTTTAACCCTTTGCACACCAGGTCAAAATAACAGAATTTCAAGCAGCAAGTTTTTCCTATAAAGAAACTGGGAATTTAAGCAAATCAATCCTGTTTGACACGAGTTCATTTGGGGGATGTACATGGCGAATCGTGGAATTAAAATATGAGGAGGGACTGATGTGATCCGACAGAGTCCTGGCATCAGTCGCCAAAGGCGACTGCCGCACATGCCGAAGGGACATGCATTAGTGTGGGGGGGGGGGGGGGGGGGGTCTGCCCCCCCCCCCCCCCCGAAATTTTTTTATTTTCAGGTTGTCTGAGGTGGCTTCTAAATGCATTCTGGCCTCCAATTGAATATGTCCGTATTCGGTATTTGTTAGAAAGGCCATGCCACACCACACACCTATACAGAATTTCATCAATTTGCCTCTGCTATTATAGGAGTTATGGCCCGGATCACGATGGGCATCTGACCGACGCACCGACCCACCAAACGACCGACCCATCGACGGATATAAGTATACATCACTTTTTCAGAAAGTGGGGGTACAGTAAGTTTAAAGATTGCTGTAGGCACCGCGGTGTGCCACAATGAGAAGTCGAACGCTCAACTCAACTGGCCATTTGCAGATTCAGGCGAATGGCCAGTTGAGTTGACCCGACGAATGCCAGAAGCCCTCAATAAAATGAGAAACTGGGAAACATACGCGACTGGAAATATTGGCTCCCCATTAACATTAACTTCAAGTTTGGGGTATGCGATGTAAAAATAATGATACCAGGAACATACCATTTCTTCGGCCTTGTGGCAACAAAATATTTTTTTATACTTCGCCTCGACTATCGATTTTGCAGACAGTGGATACTTGCAGACGTGATTGTCGTCAGTTCTACAAATAACCGATATTCTGCGAATTCTAAAAGAGGATCATGTCCCTTATTTAGCATCGTGATGTCATTAGTTAAGGAGGGGCGTTATATGACAAGATTGTGTGGAATAAGAGCATGACTTTTTTTAGTGGGCTCAGAGAGGGGGGGGGGGGACTAGTCCCCCCCTCTGGATCTGCCCTTGATGTACATGTACCTTGTACCTTACACGACTTACAGTGATATTGATAGAACAGAACTATTACAGGGACGTAGCCAGACTAACTGAAATGTGGGTTGGCAGGGCAGCAAAATATTTTTCTGCTCCATGTGGCAGCAGAAAAATATTTTCTCACAACCACCTCATTTCAATGGCAGCAGAAAAATGCTTTCCCTCCACCTCATTCCACCTCACATTGGGTCTTGAGTGTGTACCCACTACAGGTTAAGGGTCTCCCCATTGACAAGAAATGATTTTTCAGGCCAGTTGGAGATTCCAGAGACTGAGTCCTGTTTTTAAAGGAAAATGTACCCAGAAAGTTCAAGCATAATGACTCAAAAAGTATCAGGGTAGCCAGTTTGGGGATTTCAGGCATATATGTATATGAGGTTGACATTTTTCTGGAAAAGTGATGGGGGGTGGGGGTAGTACATCTTCAAACACTCACATGTACGAGTAGCTTTGGTAAGACACAAATTGAGCTGAATTGATAAATAAATTCAATTAACTTCTATCACATTAAGAATATGGTTACACACATTTTTGCTTGCCCTCCTCCGCCCCAAAAATAGAAAACGTTTGCTCAACGCACATTACACATAACATACAACTTGTAGGACCTGAAGGGAAGTGGGAGAAAGGGTAACAACTGTAAGGTTTCTACATGTACATGTAGTTAGGATTACTCATATACATGTACATGTAACTATTTCGAAAGCAGGCACACCAGGTAATCATAAATTTTATAATTTTGTCACATTTTTTTTTTTTATCTCTTCTCTTTTCTTTCCTTTCTTTAGACAAAAGATAGATCATATCTGACCACCCAAATCTTGGGACTAGGCCCCCTGAGGATGGAGGATCCAGAACTTCTCCAATTGCTCCCAATGGGTGAGCCATCATTGAAGTAAGAATACGTAAAAGTTTGATTGTTGTTAATGATTTCTAATTCATCTTCAGATTCCTTGTGAAATTACTCATAAAGTTTCAAAAGCCAGCTGCAACATCCAGAAAAAAATTGCAAGTCTTTTTAAGATGTAAGTGAACCACGCTTGAGAAGATCAAGTTGCAAAGGAATTTTGTAACATTTAACTTATCTCAATATGCAGTTGTCTGCAGCTGATAAAAAGTTTTCAACACAGTTTTATCAGTGAAGTCCTTGGAGTGCTTGGTGTATTCCACTTGTTGCTATCAAGAAAACATCAACTAGAGATGTAAATAGATACTGAAGTTTCAAAAGTAAGGTTTTCAATTTTAAACAGTAGAGTGAAGCCTTCTTAATGGGATATCCCTTCATTAAAGTACCCTATTATTTTAGTATACAGTACGTGGAGAGTGGATTGTAACTAAATCACCCGCGGAGTGGAGTTATCACCCAAGCTATAACTTTCAAATTTTGTACATATCGACAAAAAACACAAGCAATGTTTCAGCCAATGGACCTCCGGGTTTAACCCGGAGGTCCACTGGCTAAAACTTAGCTTGTGCTGGTTATGCTTTGCAACAAATTTGCAATTATTACTTGGGTGGAATCTCCACTCTGCAAGTGATTTAGTGATAATCCACTCTCCACGTACTGTAACTTCCAATCACACAACCATTTACCATGCCTTCTGTACAAATTTCATCTGTTGACTGCTGTACATACATGTACATGCAGATTATAGAGTAAACTCCTGTTAATTGAATTAAGAGTTAAAGAAATTTCAGTACGGCCGTCATGGACTGATCACTTTCCAAGTGGTGAATGCAATAATATTATATTACAAACACAAATTATAAGAATAATTATTAAGAATTTAATTAATGAAGCAAAGGGTACAACCCAGAGCTTCATAAACTAAATTTTGCTGATAAGGACTTTTTATTACCTGGTAAACGCATCCGTGGACAACACTGCCCCTGCATGCATTACAACCAGACCACGCCACCCTGACAGTCACCAAACTCTCCTTTGTTCAATGAGTTTTTCGGCCTCAGTACATCTCATACAGTGGAGACCACTTAATTGGATACCTCTTAACTGAATAACCCTCTTAATTGAATATAATAACACAAAACCATTTACCATACCTCCAGTTCAAACTTGACCTGTTAATTGAATATAGGTTTTTGAGTAAATTCCTGTTAATTGCAGGGCTGTGGTCAATTACATTCAAAGTAATTAATTACAATTACTTAGGAAAAATCCAATTACAATTACTGGGTTTTTAAAAGTAATTAATTACAATTACAATTACTTTTTTAAAAGTAATTAATTACTTTCAATTACTTTTCACAAGTACAACACATGGGTGGTGTTGTAGTTGTGAAAAATGTTATGATTATCCAAACATACCCTTGCAAACAATGCAAACAATTCATCAAACAAACCTCAACACCAGAGGTACTAGTCCTGTTAGAAGAGAGACATAAATATTGAAACATACTCCAAATGTGCTGGTGGATTTTTGAACACTGAATGTAAGTTTTGAAAGTATTTTTGATCAATGAAATTGAAAGTAATTGAAAAATAATTGCAATTGCTGGAGAATTTTCAATGTAATTAATTACAATTACAAGTAATTGAAAAATTCCTCAATTACCAATTACAGCCAATTACTTTTTAAAAAAAAGTAATTAATTACAGGTAATTACAATTACCCCAGCCCTGGTAAATTGAATAAAAAATCCAGTAACCTATAAAAAATTACCCTGACTCTCCCCAGTTTTCCTTTGTTTATAGACCTATTTGGCCTCAGTACATCCAATGCAGGCATTTAATCTATTATATCTTGTTTGACAGAGCTCATGGAGCTTTGTCAAACAAGATATAATAGAATAAATACTAAGTTTATCTCTTGAATACAGGAAAGTGACACAATCCATGTTAATTGAATACTTCTGTTAATTGAATAATTTTTATTGGCAAAAATCACTATTCAATTAACAGGATTCCACTGTATAGGCATTTAATCTACATGTTTAATGACACTTTGACAGAGCTCCAAGATATAATAGAATAAATGTACAGTTTATCCTCATAATATGTGAAAGTGACCAAATCCTTGTTAATTGAATACTGCTGTGAATTGAATAATTTTCACTGGAAAAGTGGCTATTCAATTACATGTGACAGGATTCCTACAAGTACATGTACATGTACCTGTATTTTGCTGTTCTAAATTCTATTCCTCAAAGTTTCAAAGAAGGTTTTTACCTGATAAATGATTGCCTGTTGTACGTGTAAGTTAGGAAAACCCTTTTTCAGGTTGTCTTAATTCCTAATTTGTGCAGGCTTAGGGCTCTTCATACATGTGTGAGGTTGGCTGATGAAAAAGACATGCACATGTACTGAGGGTCAAATACATGTAGGTCTATAAAATTGGGAGTCTTCAGTAGTTGCCCAAAATATCCTTTTAAGTGAGTTCCACTCTAATACTGATAATACACAAGTTATTTATTGAGGTTTAATGACACTTTGATCAGCCAGGGTTATATTGTGACAGGATGGTTTTAAGCACAGAGGAAGAGCATGGTGGCTCTGTGGTTACAGCATTGGACTTCAAACTGACAGGTCCACAGTTCAATCCCTGCCAGAGCTATATGCGTTGCGTACTTGGGCAAGGTACTTAATCCTGGGAGTATGGTAACACTGTGTACCAAGGCGTACTGTACTTCGTTGGTGCACTTGTCTTCAACCACTGCTAACCCCGGCCCACCTTGCTCATGTGGAGTTACAGTTAAAACTGGAAGTCCTGTCATGAACTGTGCGCTTATCTAGGCTTAATTGCACGTAGGAATTGCTCGCAATTGCCATATCGAATGGCATCCAAAGCATGGAAGGTTCTCCTGGTTACTCATAGCAAACACAGGCAATGTTTCTGCCAATGGACCTCCGGGTTGCTATGAGGACCATTGGCTGAAACATTGCTTGTGCACAGGCCATATGTACAGAATTTGATAGCCTTACTATGGTCATAACGCATAGATTAACGTGCAGATCGACATGCTATTTGTGCGCATTTCATGACTGGACTTCTAGTTTTAGCCATAATATGTTGGGCAGTCTGACAGTTGCTCGTCACAGCTCAGTGGTTCTCTCTGGGTACTCTGGCTTCCTCCACCTGTAAAACTGTCCGACATGAGGTGACCCTGTCTGTTTAACGTACCATTAAACACCAATACATAAATAAATATGGGTGGAGGAAACCAATGTACCTAGAGAGAATCGGTGAGCAGTGGTGAGCAACTGTCAAACTCTCCAACTTACTAACACAGCACAAGCAGAATTAGTACTGATTGAAGGAATGAGCACCATCATGTATGCCTTAGAACACTGGCCACCATGCTCATATGTAGGAATTTGGGATTAAGTCAATTAAAGTGTCTTATGCAATGACAGTTTATGACACATCGCAGATGAGGTGGGACAGGATCATACTATCAACTCTGTACAGATGGGTGAGAAATTGTTGATATCGTTCGGTAGCAAGTCAACACGGATTCACCATCAGGGACCAGCCGTGAGGGCGACTAGGGCGATTAAGTCGCCCTTCTAAGCCCAAAGTCGCCTAGAAAAATAGTCGGGGCGATTACAAGTCGCCCTCTAAAAATTGGCCAAAATGAGAAAAGGCTGAACTGAGTGATGCGAGGTTTAACCCTTTACCTAACATGAAAAGCAGACGACACTTGCAAAAAAAATTCTTGAATAACTAATTTTTTTTCAATTTTTTGTCTCAAAAACATAGGTTATGACCCCTCATTGGAACGAGCTCGACGAGCTCGTTCCAATGAGGGGTCATAACCTATGTTTTTGAGACAAAAAATGAAAAAATCATGAAAATTACTTGGCGATTTTTGAGAATAGCGCTGGCCGGTTTTGGTTTGTTACGTTGGGTAAAGGGTTAAAACGAGTATTTTCAAAAATCGAATGTGCTCGAGTGTGATAAATGGGCATTTTAATTCGTCAAATAAACGTCCATTTATTTGAAATCACACGACAAGCAATTGTCCATTGTCGCTTTCGGCGGATTTTTTTATTTCTATTTTGTTGCGTTCCAGTCGGAGCTTCAAGTGTCGAAACGAAAATAAGTGACTTACGCGACTCAACAAAACAACCCAGTTTGAAAGTAGGTTACGTCGCTTAGGATGCCGAAAAAGTATACACAACGGACGTATTTTATAACACATTATTTTCATTTCGATTTGCTGACGACTGTTAACTGTTGGGCTGTCTATTCCCAGAAAAACATGAATGGAATTGAAACACATGAAAAAAAGCTTTAGTGATGTCAAGAAAAGCTTTGTACAGGACACAAGTGTGCATGTGGACGATCTTGAAAACATCGGAATGACATGAAATGACGTGGAATGACACCGGAATGCCATAAAAATGATGCGGAATGACATTTCTTTTACAAAATACTCGACCCCAGAATGTATTTTGTTTATTAACTAACAAAGTACCTCCCAAGCAACCTTCTTACATCTGGTCCTGTTCACACTTTCAGACTTAGGAAATTATTAGCTTAGTAGATTTTGTTGAAAGGCAACCACAGGAGGGTGATGGGGGATTGGCACGAAGAAGAGGTGAGGGGTCATGAAGGTGAAGGTAGCAGTGGGGGATTTTCAGTCAATAATTACATTGTGATTTTTTAACCTGGCACAGATGCATCATAGACAACTGGACCTGGATTATTTGTACGTTAATGGAGGACCATAAATTGAAAATATGAAGGGGCGGCGGGGGTGGTACATGAATATTCTTAATTTTCCCCACTTGCCTATGAAGTCTCCCTACATGACTCTGCAGTCTCCCTATTTTTTCTGGAGGGAGACTTGAAGTCTCCCTAAAATTCCCCCCTAGGCTGGCCCCTGTCACCATACCGAGGGAATCTCAAACTACTGAAATTTTAGTGTTGAAAAATACTCTCGACAATTTTATTAAAAAATAAAAGTGCACACAACTGAACATTACGCAAAAACCATGACAAGAGTTCATGGACCATGTATTTTTAAAGGCAGTCACCACTAGTCATTTATGTAACGCAGAGGCTGAAAGTTCCCAGCGGATATTTTCTCTCAGCTTTTGTGTTATACCAAATTACCGAAGGCGATTGCAGGTTTTATTTCCAACTTTTTGACAATTTGGTGACTTTGTTGTAAAACAGGTTTCTGCAGCTGGGTAGTATATCAAAAATACCATTCATTATACAGGACTTCTATTTAGACGAGAATCTGAGAATTGATTCACGTAAAGATTCGCACAACAAAACAAGCGAGAATCCACACAGATTCTCACTGCATCTCTGCCAGGATTTGCGTGAAAAGAATTGAGTCAATTTAACCCTTAGCTAACATAGTGGCATCAAATTAACCAATAGAAGGCCAACATGACCTGCAATATCCTGACACTCTGTCAATACAATTGTAAAAATCTGGCAGTCATTGGAACCAGCTCAATGAGCTGGTTCCATTGACATCCATATTTGTATGTTTTATTGGTAAATATTGTTTATTTTTTTTAAATATTATCAAATTCAGTTTACGTTTTAAAAATAAAAAAGCTGTGTTGGGTAAAGAGTTAACATGTTTTATCAGTATACAACAGGGGTTCAACCTTGGTGGCCTCATGGGATGTGACACTCATACCTGGTATGGATTCTCGCAACTATTTTTGCAAGAATCCAAACGGATTCTTCCAAATTTAGATGAAATATAAGCCCCGGATGGAGGTGAGTACATGAATTTATGATACTGAATAATGTACAGTGTACCGACACCGAGGTAAATCATTCTAAAAGTACCGATACTGAGCTTTATATTTCAATATCAACGTGCTCTACGACCTTTTGATTTGAAAATCCCTGCTCTAACCAATGAACCACTGTATCTATAATATACATGTACATGTAATACAATATTACAAGTATAAGATAGAAATACATCTATGTGAAAATGATCATTTTGAAAAATGCTGACAGTTTTCATGAATATTTATCTGGTGGTGAAAGGTACATTGGGGTCCAGTAAACTGAATATTTCTTAACTGAACAAGCATGTTAACTGCATATAACTTACAAACACAAAACCACTTACATAATAATAATAACACTTTGGCCAGCCGCTGATTTGTCGCGGTTCTCGGACGAGAAGGTCATGGTTACCCCTGTACTCCCAACTGCCTCCCTATTCCCACGCTTCTCCTCTCCTCCCAACACTCGGAGACGAACTGCTTGATGATATCCCTTGTCCCATTCTTCCCAATCTCTCCGATTAGCATATTAACCCTCTCCTTTCAGTCTACCCCTAACCACATGTCCTTCATTCTCCCATCCCACTTCCCCATTATACTCCCAGTGAATCTCATTCTTTTAGACTGATACTTTGGGTGTTCTAGAAGAAAGTGTTCCAGGGTCTCCACCATGTCCAAGTTACACATCTGGCACTCCCTTTCACCGTCTTTCCCAATTTTTACCCTCAGCTCCAGGGATCGCGACCTCAGCTTGAACAACAGTGACCCCCCAAAGGTGCCATCAAGGTACTCTTCAAAACCTGGCTTCTCTTTATCACGCAGGCCACCCAAAGACCTCTTTGATTTGACCCCCTCTCGCCAATTACGGTTACAATCCTCCATGACCCTTTCTCTGACGATTTTTTTACCCTGGTTTGCCCCAACATCACGTTTGGATGTGCTTCACATTATGTTTGTGAGGATTGGTCTTGTCACAATTTATGGGAGAGTGCCTCTAGGTACATGTATTCAGGCCAAATACATGTAGGTCTATAAACAATGGGAATTTGTTGATGGTCAGATTAATTTCTTGTTTATAGACATCTTTGGCCCCTGTACATGTACAGTTAAAACTAGAAGTCCTGTCGTGAGATGCGCACAAATAGCACGTTGATATACGCGTTAATGTACGCGTTATGGCCCAAGTACAGCTATCAAATTCTGTACATATGGCCTGTGCACAAGCAATGTTTCAGCCAATGGACCTCCGGGTAACCCAGAGGTCCATTGGCAGAAACATTGCATGTGTTTGCTATGAGTAACCCAGAGAACCTGCCGTGCTTTGGATGCCATTCGATATGGCAAATGCGCGCAATTCCAACGCGCAATTAAGCCTAGATAAGCGCACTATTCGTGACAGGACTTCTAGTTTTAACTGTATATCCAATAGGTGCATTCAGTCTATTACAATGTATATCTTATTTGACAGACCTGTGAGCACTATGAGCCCTGTCAAACAAGATGTAATCGAGTACTGTCGCCGTGGACTGGTCGTAGTCCATGCATGCATTTACCGGGTTATAATAATCATCATCAGCGAAATTTTAAGGAAGCACCCAAATTATTTCTAGAATACAGAAAAGTGACACCATCCCAGGTAATTACTCCTCTTAAATGAATTAATAATTTTCACTGGGAAAATGACTATTTTATTAACAGGGTCCCACTGTATTGAACAAGTACATGTTAGAAAATATCAACTCACCTGTGACACTCATAACGTATGTTTTGTTCCGTTGTAGACCAGAATTCAGTCTTGGATCCAGTGTCAATTCACCAGTTGTTTCATTCAAAATCAACCATTTTGCCTCATTTCCAGACAAAATCTTGTATCTTAACTTATCCTTGTCAATATCATCTGGATCAACAGCAGGAATTCTTCCAAAAGGACCAAAGGGGAACTTGTTAGGATAATTGTTTACAATCACACTAAAATCATTCAATTCTGGTGCATTGTCATTCACATCTCGAATACTAACAATCACTGATGCATCAGAAAAAAATGGTGGTGACGAGGCCCTGACGACAATCTCATATGATTTCCTTGGTCCTTCATAATCAAAATCAACTTTAGTTGTTATGATAGCTGGTTCACCTGGGCGACCCACAAGTTCAAAAAAGTCACTATCGCCAACTGTGAGAAGACTGTAATCTAATTGAGCATTAATGCCTTCATCAGGATCATCAGCAGACATCCGAGCCACCGTTGCTCCAACGCCACTATTCTCTGGAACAGACACTCTAATAACTTCAGACTTGAATCTGGGTCGATTATCGTTGACATCTATCACTCGAATCATAATATGAACAGAGGATGACTGTGGAGGTTCACCTCTATCCATTGCATAGGCAAGCAGATTATAATTAGCTGTAGTCTCTCTGTCAAGTAACTTGTTAACTCTTATGGTCCCCGAAGTCTCATCAATTGAAAAATCACCATTTCCATCATTTCCTCCAACAAAAGTGTAGGCGACCTGTCCATTCTTATACTGATCTCTGTCCGATGCTGATATCTGTAACACACTGGTCACTGTGGCAACATCTTCTCGGACAGCAGCTGAATAAGAGGTCTCAGCAAACTCAGGCTTATTGTCATTCACATCTTCCACTGTTACTTCTATGTCATCCATAATAGTATTGGGTGGAATTCCATGATCAGATGCAGTAACACTGAGAGTATATCCTGGAGATGTTTCTCTATCTAAAGGAACCCGAGTTCGTATAACACCTGTGTTGGAATCAATCGAAAATGATGTACTCTCAAGAGCATAAGTTACTCGAGCATTCTCTCCAACATCATTGTCCAGTGCTAAAACTTTAAAAACAGAGGTACCTACATCAACATCTTCAAACACATTCATGTGAAATGGCTTGTGCTGAAAAACTGGACGAAACCGATTAGCAGCTATCACATCAATACTAACTTCTGCTGTGTCTACCATCCCACCAGAATCCACAGCACTAACAGTCAATATGTAGCGACTTTGTTCTTTATAATTCAGTTCCCTCAGAACTGTAATCAGTCCTTCACCATTCACATAGGATATACTGAAAGCATTGTTTATGTTTCCTGATGTAATTCTGTATGCAACATGAGCATTCTCTCCTGCATCCCTGTCTATCGCTGATACAGTGACAACACTCTCACCTATGGCAGCAACTTCTGATATAGATGCCTCATAAGATGAATGAGTGAAATGGGGGGCATTATCATTAATATCTTTGATAGTAATACCAACGCTTACTGTTGCACTCCTTTGTGGGTCACCTTGATCCTTTGCAAGAACCACAAAATTGTATGATGTGGCATTTTCTCTATCGATTACAGAATTTGTAGAAATAATTCCATTTTCTGGATTAATAGAAAATGGAAAACTTGGTGAAATATCTTTTATAGAATACACTATCTGCCGATTCTTGCCAGAATCCCTATCCAGGGCATGGACTTGAACAACTGACACACCAGCAGCTGTATTTTCAAATACCGATTCCTGATATGATGGCACAAAGAAAGAAGGATCATTATCATTTACATCCACGACTTTAATAACCACCTGAGTACTATTACCAAGAGATGGTGTTCCAGAATCTTGGGCTCTGACGCGAACATGATATTCAGAAGTGGTTTCATAATCAAGAGACTCAAGTGGTGTTATATTTCCTGAATGAGCATCAATTGAAAAGGAACCTGGTGGGTCCATCCCTGTTATACTGTAGGTGATTCGTCCATTGTCTCCTTCATCAGCATCTGTAGCTGAGATTTGAATTATGACAGGATGATTACTGGTGTTTAAATCCTCACTCACTTCCACAGAGTATGTCTCTTGTGTAAACTGAGGTCTATTATCATTCTCATCTTGGATGTTGATGAACACAGTAGCTGTTGATGACAGTCTTGTGTCAATAGGGCCTTGATCCATAGCTTGTACATGCAATCTATAACTTGGAATGGTTTCTCGGTCCAGTTTATGTCGTGTAGATATACTACCAGTGTTGGGATTAATCATGAATGCATCATTTGGTCTACTTGGGTTTAAGATGCTGTATCGAATGTTGGCGTTATCTCCTGCATCAATATCAGTTGCTTGAACTGTCATAACAGGATTACCACCACCTATGCTCTCCGACAAATCTATAGAATACACAGTTTTCTCAAAATGAGGTGCATGATCATTTTTATCATCAACACGAATTGTGAGAAGGCAGACAGCTGTTTTGGGAATGTGTCCATGGTCAACAGCTTGGACAGTGAAATTATGAATAGGAATAAACTCTCGGTCTAATTTCTGAGTGGTGTTAATAGTTCCTGTTATTGGATTAATAGCAAACATTGAATTACTTCTTGTGTCTCTTCGAGATTCCAATGTGTAGGTCAACAAACCATCATTACCTGAGTCTGCATCAGTAGCAGTAATTCTCTTCACGATAACACCAGCATTTTGACCTTCCATGACATTTGCCGAATATGTATCCCTGTCAAAACGTGGTGCACTGTTGAATCTGATTGCCCTTGCAACACGTGCTTTGCCCATAGCATAAGAATGATAATGTTGGAAAGACAATGCTGCAGTTGGTCTGTGGTTGAAAATTAACTTAGTTTCCACTCTCTGGGGAATTTGATTTCCACATTTTAAGACTAATAAGAAATTTGTTGATAAATAATCTTTATATGTACAGACTTTTGAAACAGTTTCCAAAATTAATGAGTTTGGAATTACTTTAAACTTTTTATTTTCAGATAAATGAATAGAAATATGACATGCAGTCCATGCTTTGGGTAAAAAATTTAAAAGTGGTATTTTTTCTTGAGAATTTAAACAGTTGTTATGTAAGCCATATTTAAAAGAGATGTTGATGATGAATTTTTGCATTAAATGCAGATCTGCTTTAGTCCTTGGGTGACAACGCTTTCTGTGAATGAATAAAGATATTGGTATGATTGTAAAGTCTGATGTTGAATGATTTTGATCCGAAACTTTTTTGCTCAAAATATTGAAATGTGCTGGGTTATAAAGCTTCCTGCAATTGAATATCCGTTTTATCACAACATTTCCATAAGAATCCACATCTATACCAGTTAACTTCGCCTGACTGAAATTTTCAACTGAATAAATCCATTTGAATTCACGATTTGATGAAGCGAGAGAGGCATTGAAAATACTTCCCAAAACTGTATTCCCTGTCAAATGCAGTTCGTAACAATGCGTGCATTTCATCAATAACGCCAAAAAATTAAATGTCATAAAAATACTTGTTTTCCATTCCGATAGATAGAACCTGGCCATTTTTATCGAAACTTTATCAAACGCGATTCCCGTTATAATGACTAGATGTGATAGAATTTCTCTTAGCGCCGTCCGTCAATAAACTCACTGATATAACACTGCGTCTTCAGGTGTGAATATAATCAAGTCTTGTGGTTTACTTCATTCACGCGACATTTCCCGGTAAATGTGAATTATTTCAACTTTGAAGAGAATATATGTCCGCACGTAAGTCATAATATTACCACATGTGCTTAAAATATCCACTTTTGGTCTTCCGAACCACTAACCCATTCTTGATGTCATCCTCTTCAATCAAAAGAAAAGTTCACACAGATCATTGAGTCCAAAATGGCTGAAGAATAATGTCAATCGATACGGCTGTTCCTTTTGACTCCCGACAGGAGTGACAACTTTATTTGCAAAAGTTTGGATTAAAAAATAACGATCGTGTTTAAATGAGAATGTTTTCCACTCAACCTGGTTTCTGTGGTTAGGGAAATATGTCTCAGATAAAGACGGGGATAATTGTAAATCTAATTTGTTCAACTTTCATCTTTAAGTCAACTTTTGTGAGGGTCACCAATAAAAGACATGATCACGTGGTATAAACAAAAGGTAGTCCAACAGAAGCAACATTGCAGCGAGAGACTGACAATCATTTATTCGGCGCCCTTTGATCTTTGTTTTTGTTAATTCCGAGCAAATCAAAGCAAATTAGTTTTTCTCGAACAGGCAATCATCAACTGCATACGACTCTTTTGTAGGGTTGTCATAGGAATCATTATTGGTTTCACTGCGATCAAACAGAAGGGACTCGAAACATTAAACACCGGCATTATATGCACATGACTGACACTCTTTTCAGAAGGTTGTATCACCATACCATACAAAGAATAATTTTTAATTACTTTGCTGAGGAAAAGTATGTTTCAGTAGGCTAAATTGAGGGTTGACGTCTACCCCATGCTTTATTTATTTATTGGTGTTTAAGGTCACATACTTATGCACAATGGCTAATCGTGACCGTGATAGTTTTACGGGTGGAGAAAGCCGGAGAACCACCGACCATCGACAAGCAACTGTCAGCTCCTCAAAATTCTAACTCTGTTCAAGCTCCGCCCAAGCAAGGTTACAGCGTCTGAAGATATGTGCACCATCGACGTGCAGTACGCCTTAGTACACGGCGTCATCGTGCTCCCTTGTGGGCAATCGGGATAAAGTGCCTTGCCCAAGGACACAACGCGGGTCGTCCCGGACAGGGATCGAACTTGGGACCGCTAGCATAGAAGTCCAACAATCTACCACTGAGCCACCGTGCTCCCGTTTCCATGCTTTAAATTGGAAATGTACCCAAGGGCACACCTTGTTGAACAGAACGAGAAGATTTTTAATTAATTTCCGAAGTTTTTTCACTGCCGCAGCTTATTGGGCTTAGTTACTTATATTGAACAAACATAGAAGGGTATCCCCAAAGATAATTTGTGCCATGTTTGGCTGGGTTTGGTTTGGAGGTTTCCAAAAAAAGAAGACTGATATGTAAAAGGAACCCTGTACCCAACGTAACAGCAAAAACCGGCCAGCGCTATTCTCAAACATCGCTAATTAATTTTCATTTTCTGTCTCAAAAACTTAGGTTATGACCCCTCTTTGGGACGTGCTCGTCGAGCTCGTTCCAAAGAGGTGTCATAACCTATGTTTTTGAGACAAAAAATCAGGAATTTTGTTTGCAAGTGTCGTCTGTTTTTCTTGTTAGGTAAAGGATTATTGGACGGCGGACAAGTGATGGCAATAGCTCACACTGACTTTCAGTCAGGTGAACTAATAAAAGGCAAAGAAAGCTGAAAGCAACTAAATGTATGTTTATTTTTTTTTTTTAAATTTAATCGAAATCATAGGTAATTATCCTTTTTGTAACAAGTTCATTCTGATGAGCTGTCAAAACATAAAACACTTGGAAGAGAAAAATCCGAATTGTTTGAGAAAACACTAGTAACAGTTGAAAAAAGAGTGTTCATTTATTTATGTTGTCTCAGCATATTTGGCTATATCATGACCGCGAACCCAGATTTATCTACGATTTGCATTCGACTTGCACGCCGAGGAACGGGTTGTGTGGGTGGGGGCCCCAGTTGGTTATTTAGGCTACTAGATGCATCTTCTGAGAAACCCCATGGACACAAATGACCAAAACAACACATTGTTTCCTGATCAGACTGGCTGAAAATAGATACTGTTACAAAATGATTCCCAGAACATGTCGAGTATAAAATCCCCTACAGCTACCTAAGACAGGGGAGCCAGAAGCACTTCAGGGAACGGGGGCTGGGGTCAAACCCCCGGAAAAGGATACTTGCAGCCCCGTCTGGACATGCTGAAGCCCCTAGATGGGGGAGGTTTGGGAGGGCTGCCCCCCTCCAGAAGGTGAGGACCCAGGGGCCGCCTCCAGGAAAATGTTTGAATTTTGGAAGCTCCCAGAAGGAAATTCGATTGTATTTTAGCTTTACTTAGAGAATAAATCAAGGATAAAATTGTGTGACGAAACAGGGAAGGACATTGCCTGCCACCTCTCGCACCCCGTGGTCCGAGGTCTGGGGAGGGGGGAACTGCTCCCTTTATCCCGCGATTCCGACAAGGGGGTGGGGTCCATATATTGGATAGTTCGAAAAATCTTCTGACAGCATAACCTACACTCTCTTCACCCTTTATATGAGTCGAAAGATAGACGTCACTGACAAAAAAATGCATAATTAAAAAAATTCATTTTCTTACTTAAAAACATAGCTTACTACCCCTTACTGGAAAGAATGAAACCGTTCCAATGAGGGATCCTAAGCTTTGTTTTTGAGACACACAAATTAAAATAAAATAAAACCTGTCTCCACCTAATTACGCATACTTACAATCCTTCATACTTCATTTCTGCGTGATTTAGGCGCCTAGAGCCAGGATATCATTTTTTGGGGGGTGGGGTGGGGGGGGGGGGGGGTGGGGGGGGGGGGGCAAGAGTATTATCTAGAGGAGTATACAGAATATGAATCGCTGCATCATCCGAGCCTCACAGCGGCAAGATGGGTGCGAGCACAAGAGTGAGTGTCCCCCTTTCGTTGGGGGGGGGGGGGGGGATCCGGGGGTGTCCCGGGAAAATTTTTAAAATTCGAGACAAAAACCCAGCAATTTCATTGACTTCGAGTCCGTTTGTGTCCATAATTTATAAGTTGTGAAAGGCATCAATAATTAGGCCACAATGTGGCCTAACAAGTTGTGAAAGGCATCAATAATTAGGCCACAATGTGGCCTAATTATTGATATCTTTCACAACTTATAAATTATGGACATAAACGGACTCAGAATCTTGAGAAATAGCTAGATATTAAACTTTCTTGCCCTATATGGGTTAACATGGGGGGGGGGGGGGGGGTGACTGAATTGGGAGTATGTCCCCCTTCTCAACCCCCTCCAGACTACGCCACTGTCGTGATCCGATCACAAGAGTGCACTCTATAGTGCTTGCTGAGTTGCTTACTGTAGTCAATAGACAAGCTTGCCAAACCTGGCTAAACTGATAATTCTTTGGTCTTCCGTTGATTTGTCGCTGTCCACTAACGAAGAGTCCTACGTTAACCCAGTCCCCCGCCGGGATATTCCTCCCACACTCACCCTCTTAATCCCCTAGCATTCAGTCAAAAAGTGTTTCATAGCTCCTCCCATCAGCGCTTTCTCGATCTCCCTAACTATAAAATTGACCCTTTCCCTCAGGACATTCCCCATCCACTTCTCCTTCAAGTTTTCATCACATTTTTCCATTAGTTTTTTAAGGAGTCTTGTTCTACTAGGAAATATTTGGGGCATTCCAAAATGAGATGTTCCAGGGTCTCCGTAACTCCTAAATTACACCATCAGCAAACTCTCTCCTCGCCTTTCCCGCTTCTCCCCATCAACTCCAGTGATTTCGACCCCACCTTGAACAACCATGCAAGACACCCCCATAAGATCATCTAGATACTCCTCAAAAGCTGGGACATCTTTTTTGTACAGCTTGTCTAAAGACCTCTTGGTCCTAATTCCTGCTCGTCAGTTTCTATTGCAATCCTCGAGCACCCTTCCCCTAATAAGGATATTCCCCTGCTTCAGTCCCCATTCTAGATCATCATGCAGTCTCTTTTGAGTAATTCCCCATCAGCTGCCTCGCTTGCCTTATCCATCCTGTCTGAATGTTAAGAGTTCCATACATGGTTAAACGTCGTTTTACACCATCTGCTGTTCGAGAGATTTACCAGATAATTCAGGTAGCATAAATTTCCCATATCTATTCTATCTTTAACCGGCATCCACCAGAGTTCCCCTCCGACCTCTTCCAGCGCGCTGCGTTAATTGATCCGTTTATCCACCGACCCACATCATTTTGTAGAATCTCCAAGCTCCTCACTTCTGTTTAAATTAGTGGGATCACATCCGTTCCATATTATATCTTATACTTGGTAATCCCACCCTCTCCCAAATGGGTTTTCCAACGAACACATTGTTAAAACTATTACTTCCAGGTAGTTTTAACCGATTTAGTATCCTTTCCTCCTTTGTCTTAAGTTTATTTGTGTGGTTTCTGTATGCCTCTACCTGTAACACATAAATTCACTCCCAAGTTTTCATATTCTCCCGATTCCTCCACTGTTATATCCTTACTTCCCTCTTCACCAATGGAGAATTTACCCACCCCACCTTCGCGACTCATTCACCCTATGGCCCACGGGTGCTACCTTACTCTTGTTTTCGCCCAGTTCAACTCGCCATTTACCCCCGTACTTTCCTATCATGCATGGTTAACAGTTTTCTTTTCCTAGCCCCCACCCCTCTTTCATTCACGGCTGATAAAATCATGTCATCGGCAAAGAATTGCCTGGGATTTATGTCTCTCCAACATTGACTTCCTCTGCGCTTGCTATAAACTCCTCTCCTAAATCTTTTATGTACATTGCAAACAGAATCGGTGACAAGATGCGCCTCTGCTTAAGGCCTATCTCCATTAGAACCATTTTTGTTGTGATGCTTCTCAGGTTGAGTACACTCTTTATACACTGCTCTCATGATTCCGACCAAACTTCCTCGGAATCAAAGGCCCCCAAGTTTCTGTCACATTTCCTCCCTCCACAGTCTGTCGTATGTTTTTCCGCATCTACATATAGGAGTGCCATAAACATCTTTTTCTTATTGACTTCTATTGATTCTGTCAGTTGTGAAAGAGTAAATAAGTGGTCAGTGATTCATCCTTCCCGGAACCCATTTTGGATTCACCCTCTTTCCCACAACTCTTGCAAGCCTTCCATAGAACATTTTCTTGCAAAATAACTTACCAATATGGCTATACTAACGGATATCACCCTATAATTATCTAAAACTTCCCCGTCTCCTTTTTATGAATAATGGTACTTCGGTTCTCCTCCCACTTATTTGGGGACCTCTTGCTTTCCGATAGCCATGTTAAAAAATGTTGTATAAGATGCTCATATATATAATGGATCCTGTCCTCTTTTTAAAAAAATCATTTGGAATTTTGTCAGTGCCTGCTGCTTTGCCATTCTTTAACTTGTCTGCATTTCGTACTTTACTTCTCCCACCTTAGTTTCACTGCACATTCTTTCGGATAAGTTTTCCACATCGTCTATCATTTATCCTCTCCTAATGCTTGATAATTTCTGCTGCAATGCTGTCCCAGTCGTCAGTGCTATTGCAATCCACCTTAATCCTCTGTGAGGTATTGCCTTTGTTAGTTTTATTTACCCATTTCCGGATTTGTTGCCATCAGTGTGTTACCGTTGATGGCAACAAATCTGAAATAGCCTCACTTGAATTTGGGGTACCCCAGGGTTCCGTTCTCGGCCAAATTTTATTCACCCTTTATATGCAGCCTCTGGGCGCCATTATTCGCTCACACGGTATTGAGTGCATCTTTTACGCTGATGACTCCCAGTTATATGTAGAATTTAACCCCATTGATTATGAAGATACAGCCACACAGTTTATGCGTCTCGAAAACTGTATTAAGGAAGTGAGAGCATTTATGCTACAAAACAAACTTAAATTAAATGACGAAAAAACTGAGCTGATAGTATTTTCCTCAAGATTCAGACCCGCACCAGACACTCTGCCACGGCTCATGGTTGGTGATGTAGTGATTAATCCGTCAACTAAGGTTCGGAATTTAGGTGTCTATTTCGACAGACACCTAACTATGGCTGATCATATTACCAAAATATGTCAGTCTGCCAACTGGTACCTCCGTAAACTGGGTCGCTCTCGAAAAATTTTGACGAAGAAGGCTGCAGTGTGCCTGGTGCATGCATTTATCACATCACGCTTAGATTATTGCAACTCATTGTTGTATGGGCTTCCAGGCAAGCAGATACAAAGGTTGCAACAAATACAGAACACAGCTGCCCGTATTGTCTCACTGACGAAGCGGCGCCAACACATAACTCCAGTCCTGAAAGATCTTCATTGGCTTCCTATTTCATCACGGATTCAGTTCAAGGTCTTACTTTTTGCACACAGGGCTCGCTGCTGTGATCTGACCCCGGCTTATATAAGCGACCTAGTGGTTCCGTATGAGCCTAAACGCACGTTAAGGTCTTCTATGCATGACTTGCTTGAAGAGACTACCTGCAACTTGGTATCATATGGTGGCCGCTCCTTCTCTCATAGTGCACCTAGGCTTTTCAATGAGCTACCCATTTCAGTGCGACAGACTGCGCCAAGTGCTTTCAAATCGGTACTGAAAACCTATCTTTTTGGTAAACCATACTCGGAGTGATTTCCGCGTAGCACTATGCAAATCTACAGTACAGAAGTACTGTCACATGTAACCATGATTTTTCTTGTAAAGCGCCATGGAACTTTTTATTATTGTGAAATGAGCGCTATATAAATATCTATTATTATTATTATTATTATTATTATTAATACATTAGAACTTGCCCCTCCCCCTCCGTTTTCCTTATTGTCTTAAATTATTGTTCCGCTGTTTCCTATTTTTGTTCTTCATTGTAGTAACCCTTTACCTAACACGAAAAGCAGACGACACTTGCCAAAAAATCTTGAATAACTAATTTTTTTCATTTTTTGTCTCAAAAACATAGGTTATGACCCCTCATTGGAACGAGCTCGTTCCAGAGGGGTCATGACCTATGTTTTTGAGACAAAAAATGAAAAAACATAATGAAAATTAATTGGCGATTTTTGAGAATTGCGCTGGCCGTTTTTTCCGTTACGTTGGGTAAAGGGTTAACTCTTTTCCTTGCCTCTTCCCATTCCTCTTTGGCATTTCTAGTGGTTGCATCCTCCACCCCCTTTGAGTTGTTTGCTTCTTCCAAAAGCAGCGCATTTTTGCTTCCTCTCTTTTATTGCATTTTTTAGCTCATTGTTTACCCATATCCCAATTCCTTTGTCAACACTCTACTCCTCCCATATGCTTCAGTGGCGGAGCTGGGGTCTTGCGGCTGCCCTCCTCCACATCTTAATGACCCCCTCCCCCCGCCCCCCCAGAATTCAAATCTTTATTTTAACCCATCTATAACATGTTACACACAGACTGAGGCAAAAACACTGATACTGTGTTTGGTGTTGGGGAATGCTCATTATTGTTTGTTCGAAAATAAAGCACAAATGCGACTCCGTAGTTTCTTACTTGTTTTACTGGGAGTTCTGTTACAAATGACTACTTGAATTAAAGAATGCAGCTTCTTACCCGATTTAGCAGCAAGAACAACTCCACATGTGTTACCTTCAGTTAGAAGCACATTTTGCCCCAGATGCACCCTAAGAGTACTAGACTTTTTTCACAATTTTCCCAGTGGAGGGCCCCGGACTCCCTCTAGGGAGGGGCACCCCTCCCAGACTCATCGCTCCGCGGCCCTACAAGCCTCAGGACATATTAACGGCACGTCATGCCGGTCCCCCCGTCCCGAATATTGACCACGCTCCCCGCCCTGTGTGCGGACGCGTATTGCATGTTGATGGTGAATTTGCCTTCAAACTGCACCCAACTCTGCTTGGAGGGAGAGGGAGGAGAGAGAATGAGACAGAGGGAGAGGGAGATGGAGGGGGGATTCGCGTAACATGAACATCAAATGAAGCCATGATGGATTTGTATGAAAGATAAGTAGTGCAAATGATTTTCCGGGATTATGGACACCAATGGAAGAAACAATCAATTTTTCGCTTCAGAACATATCAAGGGAGATAATGATATGTGAGGCACTATTGTTATCTTTCAAGGTTGTCTCCACTCCTCAAATCAGGAGTTCAGCTGAATATCTTTTAGCTTTTGCCCAGAAACCATCCATCGTTTGACTTAATCTTATTTACAATAAGTCCTGTGACCTTTGATCTTATGGCTGCAGACTCCAAAAACGTTCTTCTCATTTCTGGAGAGAGTGAGGAGAGGTGTCGTGGGTAACTTACCGTAACTAATCTGTAATTTCTGAGAACATGTTTGAAACAGAACCAAAGTTATTTTGCCTGGAAATCAAACTGATATCAACAAAGAAATTTGTTTTTAGCAACTGTGACCTTCACTTGTTGACAACAAACCTAAAAGACAATAAGATCTTTCTCTTTCCATTGTAAGTTTAATGAAAATGGGTCAAACAAAACTAAAGTTCTTGTCTGAGAACAAATGTTTGACACAGTTATTCTTTCAGTGATATTCAGGTTTCTGTGATATTTGATCACTGAGCTGCTGACTCCAAAACTGATACTGTTTTCCCCCTTTCCTCAGGGAATACGTAACTTGTATATTTGGTAACATTAAAGTTATTGCCCTGAAACCAATTTTCGCAACCATTTGAACCCTTCTTGTTTCCTGGAATGGTAGGTATCGCCTTTGTGTACATTTGCAGTGAGATGGGTCAGTCCAATATCAATATTCAGTGAGGATAAAATAATAACTGCAGTCTGCAGCCAGATCATCAATGCCCCGTGTATAGACCTCTTAAACTGAGATAAAAATGGGATGAAATTATGCCTTGAAGCGAATAATCGGCCTTACGAGTTCAAAAGGTTAATGTTCTATTCATAGTAACGTAACAGTTCCACAGCCTTTGGACTTGTGACTCCAGACTCCACAATGAATAGGGTTCTTCTCTTTTCACATGTAAATAATTTCTGTTATGGTTAGTTTTGCTGTGATATAAGAATTAATATTAGCATCCGGAAACCCCAAAGTGCTATTTTGTTATTTTAACTGGTACAGAGTGTGCTCTGGTAGAACAGAAGATTTCATGTAGATTTGTTACTATTTTTAGCTTTTCTGATCTTGTCTGACACATGCTGAACATGTTTTTACTCCTGTGTTTCCATTCAAACATAAAAACAATTGAGCAGACAAACGTTTGTGATGGTCAGATGGATGGATAAGCAGTGAGAATGAAAGAGATAATTATTATTAGGCCTAAAAAAGTTAAAAATCTGTTTCTCAGCCCCCCCCCCCCCCCCCCAACATGGTCCTTTTGGCTGCCGCATGCTCCCTTTTTATAACCAATGTAAACTTCCAAAAAATAAAAATTGAATGGTTTATGTGTAATATTTTTCCCAAGTTAATAAAATTGGTGAATTTGTCCCGATGTAAATCAAGGGAGATAATCAAACCAAATAAGTATAGCTGAGTGGAATTAACCTGAATTATGTGTTTTCAGAACATTCCAGCCATTTGGCCCCACATACGGACCCCTGCCCCCCCCCCCCCCCCCCTCCCTCACAAGTGACATTCCCTGTACTGAACTGGGTACATATACAATGTTTGGTGGTGATTTGCTAGGTGATGGGGAAAATCAGGAATAAACACAAATACAAACTTTTCAAATTATAGTGTGATTATTAATTCAAGTTTAATGTCACTTTCAGTATCTATGGACATATGATAACAATACAAATATAAAACAAAGTTGGGGCAATCATTTAAACCTATACTTCGTACTTGAGAGGACTTCCACTCCCTGGAGTTGGTTACCAGATTCTATTTACCAGTAAACATAACTTGTTTATCACTGCAAGCAAGCACTGATCTATTGTCCAGGGTTCCAAATGGGAGGAAAGAGATAAAAAATAAATAAATAAATAAATAAATAAATAAATAAATAAATAAATAAATAAATGTCATACTGTTTTTATTATTTATTTTGATCACCTGGAAATGTTTAACTATGTCAATGATTTAGTGCCTTCAGAAGCACTGCTAAGTTTTGTTGCATCTAGTTTAACCCTTAAGGTACTCAGATTAATTTTACATTAATAACTACTGTACAGCTGCCGATGACTTAACAGTGTTTCTACATTATTGTTGGCTGCATATACAGGCAACCAACAATGATGTAAAAACACTGTCAAGATGAAAGCTTCCTACCAGTAGAGTTCTCAAGACAGTATACACATGGGGGGTGGGGGGGGGGGGGGCTCAGAAGGTAGAGATGCAGGCCACAAGCCGAGAGGTTCTCGGTTTGAATCCCACCTGCGGCAACCTCATTGTGTCCTTGGGCAAGGCACTTAATCCCAATTGCTCACAAAGGGCATGGTGGCTTTGTGCACTAAGGTGTACTGCACATCGATGGCACACTTGTCTTCAACCAATGCTAACCCTGCTTGTGTGGAGTTAGTATGTTGGGGAGTCTGACAGTTGCTTGACATTGCTTGGTGGTTCTCCCCAGGTACTCTGGCTTCCTCCACCCATAAAACTGTCCAACACAAGGTGACCCTGGCTGTCGAAAGTGTCATTAAACCTCAATAAATAAATAATAAATAAATATAGTATACACCTGGGACAACTTTTTCCGAGCAATATAACAGAGGCACTTTATGGCTGTATGTAATTAAGGGTTAAATGATTATGTATGTCAGTTCTACCTATCTTACAAATTACACACAAACAGGTGCACATTACCTTACTCTACGGATCTTTATACACCTGGATTGCAGGTTTGTAAGCAAAAAATGCCACAACTCAATTTGTACCCCCCCCCCTCCAACCCCCAAGAGATAATCAATGTGGCAACTCCACCCAATCGATGACATTTGATGATGTTAAAGAATCTTCAACGAGCCCAAAATTTAGAGTGAAATTTTCTAAACTTGTCATGTAAATTATGTCACTACCTCACCAAAGGCTCGGTACAGTAAACTTACTGAACTAATTTCATAAATTTCAATATTAACTGGAGATTATTTATTCAGTTAGCAGGAGTTTACTCTATAACCTATATATAATTAACAGATTACATTTATACTAAAGGTATGGTAAATGGTTTGGTATTTGGTAATTATATGTAACTAACAGCATTATTTTAATAACAATACATTCTAATACGAGTAACATCATTTTCAATGTTGTTGGAGACCAAAGGACCTTTGGCAACAGTGAGGAGAAAATTAAAAAGATTTGTCATGGATAACACAAGCTGAGAAACAAACAATAAAAAGAAACACATATAAAATACACCAAAACAAGATAAACCCTTGAAGGCTGAGGCTTTTTAACCCATTACCTAACATGAAAAGACGACACTTGCAAACAAAATTCATTAATAACTAATTTTTTAAAATATTTTGTCTCCAAAACATAGGCTATGACCCCTCTTTAGAACAAGCTCGTCAAGCTCATTCCAAAGAGGGGTCATAACCTGTTTTGGAGACAAAAAATGAAAAAATAATGAAAATTAATCGGCGACTTTTGTGAATAGCGCTGTCCGGTTTTGGCCGTTACGTTGGGTAAAGGGTTAATACATTTCTGCTACACTTTGACTGTCTACATCCTGTGACTTTGTATTTGTTTCTAGGCTAGTCTTGGCTACCTATATAACCTCCCAAGACTTTCCTAAAAACAACTGGTAATGTACTTGCAATGTTACTTATAAGATTTCCAAAGACTGCATGTAGGGCACCCGTGTTGTTGCAGAAAATAGTGATTAAAGTTGGAATTTGACCTCACGGGTTAACTTCATTTAACACAAACAGTTTATTACTCCTATCAAAGAATGTTAGAATAAGGTCTTTATGACAGCCTAGAAAAACTTGATTTGATCATGAAAAAATAAAATAAATAAATAAATAAAAGCAAAATTATCAAATCCTTTATGTGAACAAGTTGTTTCAAATGATAATTCATCAGCCATTTACTCATAATCCTCAGTGTCTCCATGCTAGAGATTGGAGTGCATTGTCTCGCTAACTACATGTAGTATAGTGTTCACCAATTACACAAAATATTTTGAGTTGGCACCCAAAAATCTTCATTGACTAAAATTTTGGCACCAAAAAGTTCCTTTCACTTATGAACGAAAGCCATTGCAAAAATGAAGAGCGTAATCGATGACAAAACAAAAAAAATATTTTATTACTTCCACTGAGTACAAAGAAACAGTCAGCTGGCAATACAGGCAGAAACAATAATCAATTTTCATGAAACACACTAGAGCCCAGGGAATGTGTCTATATAGTATAAGAAATAGTATTTGGACAAACGAAATAGTATTTGGACAAACTTTCATGGGAAATGGGACATTGTTTTTTCTTCAATAAAACATTATAGGTTATCAACATTACCAAAGGCAGCGTTTAATTTGATAAAAACTTCATAATGTCGTGAGTGACTGGCGAGGTATGAAGTATTTATCAAATTAAAATGCCACTTTTTGTAAAAACTTTTTATCCACTAAGTCCAGTGGATTAACATTAATTAGTTGATTAATCTGTTATTATCAAAGTGCAACAACATGTGCACATGACAAAAACATTCAGCCTTATCATTAATTGAATCAGTGGCATGGATTTTACTTACATGATATCCATTTTCACCAACCAAGATTTTGGCAGAACTTTTTAAGTTCTGCCGGATTTTTTCCGTGACCAAATGTCCATTCATCCTTGAACACATGGATCAGACAGCGAAAAAACCCCACCCCTCCCCTCTCTTTAGTGTTTTGGCAGAATTTGCACAAAAATATGCAGAATGGATAAAAACTTGGCAGCAGACAGTTTCGGGTCAGTGTAAACACTGCTAGTACATAAGACTTCTGTATTTCTAAGAATTCATCTTCATATGAAACAAGTACAAAATGGATGAAACACAAAGAATATTGAATCTTAGTTTTCAGAAATTATTTGATATACAGTGGAGCCCACTTACCTGGATATCTCTTAAATGAATAACCCTATTAATTGAATATAATTTCCCAACACAAAACCATTTACCATACCTCCAGTACAAATTTGACCTGTTAATTAAATACTGGGTATAGAGTAAACTCCCTTTAATTGAATAAATGAAAGTGTCAATGACACTGTAGCTTAACTTGTGTGTTGTGTTTGATGAAAAGGATAATGTTCAATGTTTATGAAAGGATTATGAAATAAGACAAGAATTGTGATAATTGGGAATATGTTCATTTCTGTTCCCTGTATGCTATGTTTTTGATAAAAATAATATGAGGTGTACACTGTACTAAAGGGCTGAGGGGTGGGTTAATATGACCTCACAGTTAATGTATGTGGGCCTCACAGTTAACGTATATTAATGAAAGTTACCAAGTTACAGTGAAATTATTCCAAAACGAGTCATCCTATCAAGTTACATTGAAATCCCTTCATAAAAATGGCCTGTAGACTGTGCTAAAGGTTTTCAGGCTTCGGGCCCCTGTAGCCGTCAGTTTCCCAATTGCGTCCAAAGGGGACGTTCTCATCTAGACATTATATGAAGTCAACCTACCAAGTTACAATGAAATCCCTTCATAAATATGACCTGTATACTGTGCTAAAGGTTTTTGGGCTTTGGGCTCGGGCAGCCATCATGGTTGAATGATCGCAACCAAAAGGGGACATTCTCATCTGGGCATCATCTGGAGTGATCCTACGAAATTACAATGAAATTCCTTCATAAATATGACCTGTAGATTGTGCTCAAGGTTTTCGGGCTTCAGGCATCATCTAGGCATTATATGAAGTCAAACTAACAGGTTACAATGAAATCCTTCCATAAATATGACCTATAGACTATGCTAAAGGTTATGGGCTCAGGCAGCCATCAAGGCTGAATGATCGTGACCAAAATAGGACAATCTCATCTAGACATTATTTGGAGTCATCCTACCAAGGTACAATGAAATCCCTTCATAAATATCACCTGTAGACTGTTCTAAAGATTTTCGGGCTTTGGGCTCAGGCAGCCATCATGGTTGAATGATCACAACCAAAAGGGGACATTCTCATCTGGGCATCATCTGGAGTGATCCTACAAAGTTACAATGAAATCCCTTCATAAAAATGACTTGTAGACTGTGCTCAAGATTTTCGTGCTTCGGGCACCTGTAGCCATCACAGTTGACCAATCACGACCAAAAGGGGATGTCATCATCTAGGCATTATATGGAGTCAACCTAACAAGTTAACAATGAAATCCTTCCATAAATATCTATAGACTATGCTAACGGTTTTTGGGCTCGGGCAGCCATCAAGGCTGAATGATCGCGACCAAAAGGGGACGTTCTCATCTAGACATTATTTGGAGTCATCCTACCAAGCTACAATGAAATCCCTTCATAATTATGACCAGTAGACTGTTCTAAAGGTTTTCGGGCTTCGGGCCCCTGTAGCTGTCACAGTTGCCCAATCGTGTCCAAAAGGGGACATTCTCATCTAGACATTATATGAAGTCAAACCTACCAAGTTACAATGAAATCCCTTCATAAATATGACCTGTAGACTGTGCTAAAGGTATTCAGGCTTCGGGCTCGGGCAGCCATAATGGTTGAATGATCGCAACCAAAAGGGGACACTCTCATCCGGGCATCATCTGGAGTGATCCTAAGAAGTTACAATGAAATCCCTTCATAAATATGACCTGTAGACTGTGCTCAAGATTTTCGGGCTTCAGGCACCTGTTGACATCACAGTTGACCAATCATGACCAAAAGGGGATGTCATCATCTAGGCATTATATGGAGTCAACCTAACAAGTTACAATGAAATCCTTCCATAAATACGACCTATAGACTATGCTAAATGTTTTTGGGCTCGGGCAGCCATAAAGACTGAATGATCGCGATCAAAATGGGACATTCTCATCTAGACATTATTTGGAGTCATCCTACCAAGTTACAATGAAATCCCTTCAAATATATAACCTGTAGACTGTGCTAAAGGTTTTCAGGCTTCGGGCCTCTGTAGCCGTCACAGTTGCCCAATCACATCCAAAAGGGGACTTTCACATCTAGACATTATTTGGTGTCATCCTACCAAGCTACAATGAAATCCCTTCATAATTATGACCTGTAGAATGTTCTAAAGGTTTTCGGGCTTTGGGCTTGGGCAGCCATCATGGTTGAATGATCACGACCAAAGGGGACAATCTCATCTGGGCATCATCTGGAGTGCTCCTACGGAGTTACAATGAAATCCCTTCATAAATATGAACTGTAGATTGTGCTCCAAGGTTTTCGGGCTTCGAGCACCTGTAGCCATCACAGTTGACCAATCACGACCAAAAGGGGATGTCATCATCTAGGCATTATATGGAGTCAACCTAACAGGTTACAATGAAATCCTTCCATAAATATGACCTATAGACTATGCTAAAGGTTTTTGGGATCGGGCACCCATCAAGGCTGATTGATCGCGATCAAAATGGGACATTCTCATCTAGACATTATTTGGAGTCATCCTACCAAGTTACAATGAAATCCCTTCAAATATATAACCTGTAGACTGTGCTAAAGGTTTTCAGGCTTCGGGCCTCTGTAGCCGTCACAGTTGCCCAATCACATCCAAAAGGGGACTTTCACATCTAGACATTATATGCAGTCAAACCACCAAGTTACAATGAAATTCCTCAATAAATATGACCTGTAGACTCTGCTAAAGGTTTTCGGGTTCTGGGCTCGGGCAGTCATCACGGTTGGCAGATCATGCCCAAATGGGGAAATTCTCATCTAGACATCATTAGGAGTCATCCTACCAAGTTACAATGAAATCCCTCCATATTAAACATGACCTGCAGACTGTGCTAAAAGTTTTTGGGTTTCGGGTTTGGGCAGCCATCACGGTTGACAGATCATGCCCAAAAGGGGACGTTCTCATCTAGGCATTATACAGAGGCATCCTACCAAGTTACAATGAAATCCCTTCATAAATGTAGACTGTGCTAATGGTTTTCGGGTTTTGGGCTCGGGCAGCCATACCGGTTGACCGATCGTGACCAAAAGGGGACGTTCTCATCTAGACATAACTTCCAAACCTGCATATGAAATTTTGTGACGATCAGACAAGAACTGTGGGGTGTAGCCTGTGCTACAGGAAAATGTGAACAGATTCACAGACTGACAGACTTCTGCATGCATGATGGCAATAGCTTATCTTGACTTTGTCAAGTTAAGCTAAAAATCTTGTAACCTGTCGAGAAATTACCCTGACTCTCCCCAGTTTTCCTTTGTTTATAGACTTATTTGGGCTGAGTACATACAATACAGGCATTTAATCTATTATATCTTGGAGCTCATGGAGATCTGTCAAACAAGATATAATAGAATAAATGATAACTTTATCTCTAAAATACAGGAAAGCGACACAATCCCTGTTAACTGAATAATTTTGATTGGCAAAGTGGCTATTCAATTAACAGGGTTCCACTGTACATCAGACTTCTGCATTTCTAAGAATTCATCCTCATATAAAACAAGTACAAAATGGGTGAAACACTAAGAATATTGAATCTTAGTTTTCATAAATTATTTGATATATTTTAAAAATAAACAATGAAGTCGATACATTGCCACACAGAGTGAATGGCCATTTTCATATTTAAAAAGAGTGTTTGTGTATAAAAGGTACAATGTTATCTCAAAATAAAGACTCTTTCTATAAGATGTGGTTTTTAGAGAAATCTTAAGAGGACGGCAAATTTTCAATATGTACAAAAGCTTATGTATGAGATACCTTTAAATTGGAATTATAAAAAAAATTACAATAAGGCTATTAAAAAAGAAATTCTTGTTTTTCAGGCACTTCCCTGGTCAATGAAAATCTGCCTCTTAACTTTTTTTTACCTAGAAATCTCTTCTAGAATACCATTTTGCACTTGTAGGACTAAAAACTTATCCAAGTCTATCTTTTTTGACAGAGCTCAGGATTCGGATTTGATATTGAAGGGAATCCATTTGGAGTCGAAAATATTTTTATCAAATGACTTTTCCATTTTCTCAGCTTATTACCATTTCATATTTTCAATAAATATTAATTAGTGCTTCATAACCCCTCTGTCGATTTGATTGGTCAATTTAAAAAACAACGCTTTCTGTTTGGTTAAATTAATGCTATTTCAAAAACATCAATTTACTGATCTTGCACTTAGGTTATATTGACGTTCAAGGTGAAATTTCATTCTTTAACCCTTTTCTATCTATAAGATGTATTTTTGGTAACTGTGGTGTAATATGATAAACAGAATATGAAATTTGTGATCTGGTCATATGATATTTATGAAACATGTCTATGAATTTCTTGTTTTGCCTAGCCATATCCTCGGCAAAATGGAAAATTCTTAAGACTCCTTTCATAAATATCGTATGACCAAAACACTCAATCCATGCCCTCTATTTCATTGTAAGTTTTATCAGACTATTTCAGGACCGATAAGACGATAAAGTCATTGAAAAATGAATCTTGCTTCTCAGGAACCTCCATTATCATTAAATATTCTTTATCCACTACAGCCAGTTCTTGTCAAAGTTTGTTGTGTAACAAATGTGATGGGGAAAACTTTGACCACATGCGTAGCCAACCCCCCTCCCTGTGTACCCCCTTGCCCCCATTGCTACACCACTGACTTTGACAGTTGTAAAATGGCCAATGATTTCCAGTAGAGTAAACATTTCAAATTTCTGAGATATTTCAAATTGTTGTGCGGACTTTTTCATAGATTAAAGAATACGAGAAAAGCATTCTAAATTTCCCTGAAAATTTGTTTTTGGGCAGTCATCATCTGGATAAATTATTCAAGGTGATTGAGTATCAGTAGATTGGAAATGAATATACCTGAACACAGATTTAATCCAATATAACATTACTGGGACTAACAAATGATTAAATATATTATTTGGTGATATAAAATATAAGTTTACATTGTATATGGAATGTAGAATAAACAGCTGTGCCATGAGTGCATGATACACCCGTTATTAATTACAAGAGGGAACCACACAATATGAGTATACATGTGTACTTGTCAGGTTACATATACTTGCCACCAAAAAATCATGAATATTGCTCAAAGTCCAACATGAATATTGCTCAAAGTCCAACATGTGGAAAATTGCCTATATTTTGATGAACAAAGTCCCATAACTCTGGACTGACAAATCGGACAGTGACACAAATTGAAAGGGAGATTCCTTCTATCAACATATACTTGCAACCAAAATATCATGAAAACTGCGCTAACCATTTTCAAGTTATTGTTCGACATGTGAAAAATAAAGTCCCATAACTCTGGAATGACCAATTGAATGGCGACACCAACCAAAAGGCAGCTTCCTTCCATCAACATAAACCACCTACCAAAAAATCGTGAAAATCTCTTGAAGCGTTCTCGAGTTATCATACGACGTGTAAAAAATCAACAATTTTCTAAGTAATAAAGTCCCATAACTCTGGAATGACTAATCCAACGGCGACACTAAACGAAAGGGAGTTTCCCTCCATCGATATACACCACCTACCCAAAAATCACGAAAATCTCTCAAAGCGTACTCGAGTTATCGTACAACGCGTAAAAAATCAACAATTTTCTAAGTAATAAAGTCCCATAACTCTGGAATGACTAATCGAATGGCGACACTAAACGAAAGGGAGCTTCCCTCCAGCGATATACACCACCTACCCAAAAATAACGAAAATCACTCAAAGTGTTCATGAGTTATCGTACGACGTGTGACCGGATGGACAGACGGACAGCGGTATACCATAATACGACCCGTTTTTTCAAAACGGGCGTATAAAAATATGCATAATCCGAAAAAAATATTTTTACAGACAAAAAAAAAAATTAATTTCACTCACTGATTTTCTAACAAGAATAAGGCCTTACTGAATCAATGTATAGGTTTATTAGCATATTTAAAAATCTGTCTTCATACAGCAAAGCCATAAAATTTGTTTTGCAAAAAAACTGCATGACACAACACACATACAGTCAAACTTGCCCTATCCTTTATCTGGTTCAGTAACAGAGGTCAAAATCAGGCTGTGTTGAAGAGCTGGATGCCAAAACTTTGAATTTAACACTGATGTCAAAATTTCAAGCTGCAAGTTTTTACAATAATGCAATTATGAATGTAACCAATTCAATCTTGTTTGACAGAGCTCAATGAGCTCTGTCAAACAAGATTGATTTGGTTATTTATTTATTGGTGCTTATTGTTGTGTCATATCATATTATTTATTTATTGGTGTTTAAGGTGACATACTTATGCACAATGGCTAATCGTGACCATGACAGTTTTACAGGTGGAGGAAGCCGGAGTACCCGGAGAGAACCACAGAGCATTGATGGGCAACTGTCAGCTCCTCAACATTCTAACTCTGTTCAAGCTCAGCTCATGCAGGGTTACAGCGGTTGAAGACATTTGTACCATCAACGTGCAGTATGCCTTAGTATGCGGCGTCATCGTGCCCCCATGTGGGCAACCTGTATAAAGTGCTTTGCCCAAGGACACAACGTGGGTCGTCCCGGACAGGGATCAAGCTCGGGACCTCTACAATAGAAGTTCAATAGTCTACCACTGAGCCACCATATATTGGTGCTTAGTGCCACATCAGCATCCAAGACTACATCATGGCCCTAAATATGTACTTATTGTTATAAAAGAGACACTTGATTATCAATGAGAATATAAAAATATTCATTATTCATCTATTTACTGGTATATAATGCCACATCAGCATCAAAGGCTATATCATGGTGAGAAAAATGGAAGAAGCATAAAAGTCATCAGTTATGAAGTTTAGGTGGGTGGGACTGGAATTTTGAGTTTGGTATTAGTTTTCAGTATACTGTGGTATTGGTTCGATATTTGGTATCTGACTTGACTGAGATTTGCTGATAGTACCAAGGGGGAATTAACACTAGGAAAATACAGAATAAGCTTTTTATGTGTCATTCTACTACAGCGCCACAAATGACACTGCCAATGAGGTCAAGACTGGCACTCTGTTGCCAACATAAATTATATTACCAGTAACTGTGTGACTTGTCCCAAAAGACCTTTACCTTCAAAGGCCTATTTCAGGATTTTGAAATCTCAGGTCATGTGCGATTAACATGCCATCATTGAGAGGTCCTGCTGACAATAGATGAATCACTGGAGATGTGATTTCTAGTCAAGCCTTGGCAGACTGTTGCCTGTTAAGGCAGCCAATACTTGACTAGAAATCAATGCTTAGCAACTGAACATGTGCAGGTTGTAGTCTAGTCTAGTGGGAATTCAGGACAATTTCCCAGACACTTAATGGTTAACAAAACTGAAACGAAAATCAGTTACTTCTTTCATGAAAATAAACCCTTCAACTGTTATCAAGACAACAAGGCCTTATAAGAAGCGAATGTAGGAAAGTTAAAAAATTTATAGTAATTTATATATTTTTTATACTTACCAATGACCCAGACATAGCTGGTGCTAACTCTTAAAATATAGGGCCAAACACAAATTTTGCCCCCCAATCCCCAAAATTTGCATCTAAAACTAAAGAAAACATGTCCTGAAAGGCCCTCCACACCTCGCCCCCACTGCGCATGCGCAGTGTCCAGGACGTTCCGAAATTGGCGCCATTTATCATTCTAATAACCAGTGCCTGGTAAGCGCTATGTACTCAGCGGGGAGGCAAGAGTTCCCAACTCCTGGGAGGGCCATCCCCGTCTGGGTCATTGGTAAGTATAAAAAATATATAAATTACTATAAATTTTTTAACATTTTTATACTGTACCAATGACCCAGACATAGCTGAATAGTAAAAAGGCTGGAGGGCCAAGGACATAGAGCAAAATGGAATACGCTCAATAAAATAAAATAGAGTCATCCCCTGTAGGGAAAAGAAGTAATAGGCCTTACATGTATCTTTCTTATTTATGATAAATTAGAAAGATACAACACCTTCCAAAAATTGAGCTTCATACATCCATGTACTCTATTAATATCCAATAATCCTTATACTAATAATTTTTAAAGTAAGCCAATAATAAAGTAAGTCTAGAGAATAGAGACTCTTATACTCCTAAAAGTGTGTGAGAATTGCATAATCATGTCCGTTGACATATGCAATATTCAAAAGCTATACTTTAAAAACTAAGACTTGAATGAATTTTATAAACTTAAACTTCTCACTAAACAACCATCCCAATAACAGCTCAGAATTACTAACTCCGGAGGAGGTATCCCCTTGTTTTCATAGTAAAAACAGGTGACCCAAGGGAACACCCTCCCCCCCCCCCCCTTTTTCTTGCCCTGGGTCAAATAGCCCAGAGCGAAGAGGGCAGCCGAACGGAGACACTGCCGAAACAGACAGCCTACCTAGCTATAGTAGCAACTGTTAAGTGAATGACATTCTGAGCAGTAGATAATAGACCTAACAATAGAGGCCTCCAGAAATGGACTCGATATTTCTGAGATAAAATTCATGAATGGATGGCTGAGCGCAATGAGCAGCCTTCAAAAATCTATAATAGCAACACTATTAATGTAAGCCCAAGAAGTAGAAGAACTCTTACTTCAAGAGCCGAAATCTTAAGCACAACTGCTAAGCCAATGATATACCATAAGCAGTACGCTAGTTAATAGAATCGATTAACAATAAAATGGAGCGTAACGTCCTTCTACTAGACATCAAAGACAGAAGAAGCTTACACCCTTGTAATAAACAGATATCTGTTTATAAATACATAAACTGTACCCGGAAAGAGTAAAGGCCTATGCCCATACGAAGACGGAAGGACCTTAAAATAATAGGTTCCGGATAATAGGAGCCTAACTCTTATGCAACAATCCAACCTAAATAGTAACGGAAGTATTGATTCCGAAACTATGAAAGTGAAAATCATCCATCGATAGTGCATGAAACTCACTGACTCTACAGTAAAAGAGAAACCAACAGAATTACTGTCTAAAAGGTCAGAATTTGAAAACTACTGTTTCCAGAGGCTCAAATGATTACTTAGCTAAATAAGAACCGAAGTTAAAATCCGTATAGGAATTTAATCTAAAGATTCTAAGTCTATTTATCAAAAAGTTACTAACTGACTTAGATAAAGAGACAAAAGACTCAATTGTAAACTATCGTAGAGTGCATAGGTATGAGGTAACATAAACCTATAACCTAAATAACAACAGGCTGCAGTAGATCTTGTGAAACAAGTATACTAAAAACTAGCAATGCGTAGTATGGAGGGATCAACCATATGAACATAATGATCCCTACACCACGACGGAAGAGCCTCCACTTTAGTCGCATAGAATAGCGAAGAAGAGGATCTCCTATAGTAAGAAATCGCGTCCAAAGCTCGTCCAGTACAGTGCTTACAATGCAATACGGACCACACAACGGAATACATGAAGGTTGCGACCTTGCTGGTTGTGATAAAGATGACACGATTTACCCAGTGAAAAAAGATCCTCACATAGAGGAAGATTTCACGTTAAGATCCACAGTAGACAAGAGAGTAAATTACTCATGATCTCTGTGAAGATAGAGATGCTATCAACAGAAATGTATTGTGGTTGTTTATCTTAGCAATACCTGCTAAAACAACAGCGCCGGAGGATACGCGTATCCTATCATTGCGTCCTATAGATCAATAGAGCGTTAACAGTATTAGCTCAGAGATCTGGACAAGCCAACACATACGTCTGCAATTGATTAGCAAGCTGTGTCATAATAAAACATCATTGGGCGCTCCCATAGATAGCAAATCTGATTAAATACTTGTTTGTTGAGAGTCCATTCTGACAGCAACAAGCGACCCGTAAGAGAACGGGAGTGCGATAAAACAATCAGACGACCCCGAATATGACGGACCAAAACTGAACTTGGTGTACTATAACCAACAGACGGATTCTTTCCATTAAATTGAATAACGGAAACGAAAGAGTGCCTCCCTGGTTCCGGAGATACGCCACTACTGTCGAATTAAAGGACAGGAATTTGGGCATGCATTTCTGAATAATGTTCATGCAATGACATAAAGCAAGCCTAAAAAACATTATTCCGCGGAAGTTAAACTGATAGCTAAAAGACTGCGGAACCCAAAGACCCTGGCACTTCGAATCCGTAGGGATCAGTATATATCCCAATCTGTTTGACTGGCAACCGTCATAACAGCCACACTAGGGTCCGGCAACTGCGGCGGCACTCTCTGAGTCAACCACCGAATGTTTGCCCCAGTCTGAATCTCTTGTAACAGTAGATAGACAAGAGAATGTATAAACCAAGCAATTCATGGATTGCCGGAAAGTTGCCGTCGAAGAGAAGCTCCTCCGAGAACGAAGTGACTCTGAGAGAGTTCTTAACCTACTATCCACGCGTGGATGTAGCTAGGGCTGCATCACGTCTAACACTCCAATCAGCCACTGAAGGGCGGAGTTATACGTGAACAAAATACTGCCCTCAAAAGAAATTACATTGAGAATAATATCCCGTAAATCTTTTCTTGAAGACGTAATGATAACGCCTCAGTAAGGCGGATTACGTATAATAAAGCGTCTAAGTTAAGTCTACTATACATAATGTCGTTCCCAATATTGAAATTGGAAAAGACATAAACGGCGAAAAAGAATATATGCAGTCTTTAATCACACCGTCTAGACGCATATGAACTCTCGGTTTGCCCTGCTCTGCCAAAATAAACTATATGTAAAAAAGATAAAATGGCAGAAATGAGCCACGCGGACAAGAAACTAAACTATCATGCTTAGTAGCAGGCTTGTATATATATATATAATATATAGCGTCGAAAAATAAAACACATGTTGTAATGACAATATTGGACTGCGTCGGTAAGTCAGGGACAAAGTCCCTGTACCGATCGAAAAATCCGAGTCCAATGACGCTATAAGTCTCTTATCCAAGATCGCAGCAATGAAGTCCGAAAAATAATCACTGGAAGAAATGCCAGAAGATATGAAAGGCATCTTCCGATACTACTAAAGGGAAAACTCGAAATCTTTCGAATCCCTTTCGCCATCCTGTCGGACCCTATAAAGCGTTCGGTCGTCCGTAGCTTGATGCAACCGCGGACCGCACCGACCCAGCGCCGTCGGACAATTCCTGATTCGACCGAGAAACCGTCAATTGCTGGGATGCTGCGAAACAACTGTGCTAACTCGGATAGCACGTCCGTCACCGAGGCCTGAGGAGCAGCGGTCTTACGATGCATTGCCGCAGGAAGCTCCGAGATCGTTACCCCGTGCATACTTCCAATATGCGAGCGAACGGAGTGTATAGGCCTCGTGTCCCTTGGCTACCGGATGGCGCGACCTATTCGCTGTGGAATCACTGAATGCCGAAACTGATCGGATACTCGAGGTCACGTAGCCAATGTGCGGTCGTGTGCCCTGCTGTGAGGATGAGGAAGCATTAAAGACAGTCTCTCGGACTGTCAATATAACGGAGCGTCCCGAGCAACGGACATATGCTCCGAATGTAAAATATCTGAACCACAACATGCGGTCCCCTATGTTGTTGGCTTCCTCCGATCTGTCCTCAATCTGCCGTCACTGGGTGAGTACTAAAGTAATTAAAGTGCTCGCATCACCCAAATCTCCTTCCTAGACCGCAACGGACGAACCCGGCAGCCGAACCATTCGATGAATGTATGCTACACCGGGTGAGCTAGCGAATGTCATTCCGTAAGCGATAGACATATTCCATGAGCACTTATTGCCGCTAACTCTTCATTAACTATGACGACAGAGGCACACTTTTGAAAGACATCTCCATAACTCTTCGAACAAGAAACCAGAAATGCTTGGATAGCAAGCATAAAATAATAATATATATAGCGTCGTTCAATAATTCGAAAGTTTGTGTGACATTATTGGATTATGTCGGAACTGAGGGACGATGTCCCTGAACCAAACCAAAAATTTCTAAGTCCACCGACGCTATCAGTTTCTTATCCGGCATCGCAGCATATGTTGTTCCGAAAGGGAAAGCTTGAAATCCACCGAATCCCTTTCGGTATCCCGTCGGACCGGATGAAACTTTCGGACGTCCGTACCCGCTTCCGCGGAGCGTCCCGACCCAGCATCGTCGGATAAAATATGTGCGACAGATTCAGTTGATGCTGGGATGCTGCGATAAACTGTGCTATTAAGGAAAGCACGTCCGTTCCCGAGGCCTGTGCCGTAGCGGACTTACGATGCATTGCCGCTGGAAGCTCCGTGTACGTTGACTCCCGCACACTTCCTATGCGAACGTCCGGAGTCTGCAGGCCTCGAGTCCCCGGCTACCGACCCAGCGCTGTCGGATAATTCTCGATCCGACACCGTTTCTGTCGGCTGCTGGGATGCTGCGATAAGCTGTGCTATGTGCACAAGAATGTCCGGCGTCGAGACCTGCGGAGGCGCAGTCTATCGGTGCTTCGCCGAGGGCAGCTCCGCATCAGATGGCTCCCGCATACTTCCTATGCGAACGTCCGGAGTCCATCGGTCTCGAATCCCTGGCTGCCGGATGGTGTGACCTGGTCGCCGAAGAATCCTTGATCGGCGAAGCTGGTAATATATCGGCGGTCACGCAGCCAAGGTGCGGTCGTGTGCGCTGATGAGAAGAGGAAGCCTTAGCAGTCTCAGCGGACTGCCTATACAACGGAGCGTCCCGAGCGACGGACGTATGCTCCGCTAACAACACATTTGTACCACAACATCTGGGGCCAGATGTTGTTGAACGAGAGAGGGGCCTCTCTCGCTTGCCGTCCGGATGGACCGGAACGAGCTATGAACCGGACTAAAAGGCTTCCTCCGTTCTCCCTCCGATCCGCCGTCACTGGGTGTGCATTAAGTTAATTTTATAGTGCTCGCATCACCCCAAAATTCCTTCTAGACCGCAACGGACGAACCCGGCTGCCGAACCATTCGGTGAATGGACGCTACACCGGGCGAGCTAGCGGACGTCAAAGGCCGTCGAACCTACTAGGGTCCTCTTAGGCAATTGGCGTATTACATGAGCACTTTTCCGCTAGCCCTTCATTAATTGTGACGACGGAGGCACACTGTTGGAAGACATCACAGATACATCACCCTAATCTTGATCGTCTGAAATAGAAATTGATAAAGTAGAGTGACCCTGCGGGGAAAGGACCGGAGTGTCCAAATCCCCAACAACATACCGTGACATACGCTTCCCATATTGTCATCGAAATCATACGATACAGAACAGGAGTTAATGCGAGTACACTGACCACATATAGAATGATAATAAGGTCAGAGGAAGACTTCCTCCTAAAACAATTGATCAATATCCTTTCAATGAGAAAAGAAAACAAGTCCTGGTACTCGCACTAACCCCTGGCAATCAAATACATAATAATAATATGATCCATTAATATAGAAAAAATAATTGAAATCAAAATATTTTGAAAAAATATTTTTTCAGAACAGCCCAAGTTTCTGAAAAGTAACGTTGAGCCCCAATGGATCCCAAGCCTAAGTGTGGACAAAAATTTTAAAAATATTTTAAACAATTTATTCAACACTTACGAACAATAATAATGTATCTAGTTATGATTAAAATAACATAAAGATATTATTATTTAGAAATCCCCCCCTCACACAGAGGGCTGTTGTAAATGTAAACAATGAGTGTAAAAACACTAAAATAAGACTCCAGGCACCCAGGCCCGAAATCAGTTACCAAAAATACACCATCTGATGCAAAACAGAGACTTCCAGGGAAGAAACTGCAGAACATCAGATGGTAGATGCAGAACACAACGCCTAACCACCCGTAGGTGAAGACGTAAACATGGGGAAAGAACAGAATTCATTCTGTTATTAAGCTAAAACTCCCAAGAAATTTTAGTAATAATAATTACAGAAACTATGCCAAAAGCATGGGAGAATAGCAAGGGGGAACTTAAAGGACAGGGAGAGAGGAAAAACACTTGAAAAAACAGTGTAACTAAATAATCAGAATGACAACAAAATGGCTGCTGCCTTGAAAATAGGTAACTTAACATAATTTCATTAAAAAAATTTAAGTTACAGCCCTGATAATATTCTGTCACACATTCTTTTCCTCTCCTCCTTTTCTATCCTCCTTAGAATCACCATTTCACTAATATTTATGTTTCTGGCATCATTTAAACTGAGATTTAAAAGCACAAAGATCAGTCAGATGTTAACTGATGAAGGGCCAAACTTAGAATGATAAATGGCGCCAATTTCGGAACGTCCTGGACACTGCGCATGCGCAGTGGGGGCGAGGTGTGGAGGGCCTTTCAGGACATGTTTTCTTTAGTTTTAGATGCAAATTTTGGGGATTGGGGGGCAAAATTTGTGTTTGGCCCTATATTTTAAGAGTTAGCACCAGCTATGTCTGGGTCATTGGTACAGTATAAAAATATAAGAAAATTCAAATAATTTTGGTATTCAATGATGCATTCAGTTTGGTTTTTCGGTATCCCCATGATATTGGTATTGGTTTGTTTTTTTTGGTATATTGCTTACCTCTATTATGAAGTAAAATGATTGATTAAAAAAAGGAAATAATTATAATAAAATGACAAATACATGAAATGTTTGAAGAGCAAGATGATACAAATAGAGTAGTGAAGAATACGATATAAATCAACCTATTAATGTGAGACTTCAGAAGATCAGTTTGAAAGAGTAAAAGCAATTTTAAAATTGTTAACCCTTTACCTAACATGAAAAACAGACGACATTTGCAAATAAAATTCTTGAATAACTAATTTTTTCATTTTTTGTCTCAAAAACATAGGTTATGGCTCATTCCAATGAGGGGCCATAACCTATGTTTTTGAGACAAAAAATGAAAAAATCCTGAAAATTAATTGCCGATTTTTGAGAATAGTGCTGGTCCTTTTTTACAGTTACATTGGGTAAAGGGTTAAAAAAGTGATTTCTTTTAAGAAACAACAGAAAATTGTGCGGGCTTGTATGATAAAATAAATCTCCAAGAGATCCAGCAGTGAAATACTGCCCTCTGACATGGTCAAACCCTGTGCAATGTAAAAGAATGCACTGTACTGTCAGCACCTGTTGGCAAGGAACACAGTCTGGTTGCAAAGTACCCTCAAACACAAAAGGAATGTGCAAGTCTTGAATGACCAATTCAACATTATATAAAAAATTACATGATCTATTTTACAAAGGCTACTAGACTGATATTTATCACTGATATCTGGTCAAAGCTTGTTATTCGTCACCCCATTCCATTCCGCCTGCCACATAGATCTGACATGTGGTTTAAAATCACTGAATGCAATTTGAAAATCAGTGATAAGGCCTAAAAAAATAAAAAATCTGTTTCTCAGGCCCTCTCGCATGGTCCTTTTGGCTGCCGCATGCTCTCTTTTTATAACCAATATAAACTTAAAAAAATAAAAAATTAAATGATTTATGTCTGATATTTTACCCAAGTTGAAAAATTGATGAATTTGTCCCTTGAGTGCAAGAAGGCTTTGCAATGCTTTAGCATTGCAAAGTCTTCTTGCACTCAAGGGATGAAATACACCACCACCCATGCTATTCTGTAGATTATGAGGCCTAAAACTTGAACCAAGAACATGAACTTTTGATGGCAAAAAAGTAATTACTGAAATAAAAAATAAAATAAAAAACCGCTCGCCCACATGCAATTTCACAAATAATGGCCTGAGAAACAGAAGATCTACTTTGTGTGGCCTAAGCATGTTTAAGGCCTGTTTTGAAGCACTTTATACCCTGGTGTTACCAGAGATGTCAACATGTCCAGGTAAGCAGCAAAACATGATATATTGGTCATTGATTTGGTAAAATTCGTAGTTGAATTGCGCAAAAAATTTGCAACTTGAAATTCCAGTATTCTGACATCTGTGTGCAGAGGGTTAATGAATCATTTATTTACTTGGTATACTTGACATAAAGTTCTGGTTAGGCCTAAAAGAGTTAAAAATCTGTTTTTCAGGCCTCACGCATGGTCATTTTGACAGCTGCTTGCTCTTGTTTTATAACCAATGCAAATTTTAAAAATATAAAAATTAAATTGTTTATGTCTGATATTTTGCCCAAGTTAACAACACTGATAAATTTGTCCCTTGAGTGCAACAAGGCTTTGCAATGCTTAGCATTTCAAAGCCTTCTTGCACTGAAGGGATTATATACATCACCACCCATGTTATTCTGTAGATTATGAGGCTTAAAACATAAAACAAACCAAGAACATGAATTTTTGATGGCAAAGAAATAATAATTACAAAAATAAAAAAATAAAATAAAAAAAAGGGGCTCACATGTAATTTTACAAAAAAATGGCCTGAGAAACAGAAGATCTACTTTGTGGGGGCCTTTCAATTGTCTTTTAATAATGCCTTTTGGCACTCTTCAATAAAGTGTATTAAAGAAACATTTTTTTTTAAAAACTATTACATGAAAAACACAGAACGTCATGATATGTGAATGCAGAAGTACCAGCATGGAAGGATAGAATGAGAGGCAATTTCACACATCATGGCATTCTATGTTTATTACACAGCTCTATGACATAAAATCCATTAATTTAAAAACTCAAACACCACAAACAGAAAACTTCACACTTTAAAACTCTTTATTTTTCCAATTAACATTCAATTTATTGGCTGTTACCACAGCTTCAGAATTGATGTGGGTCAGAATCCAACATTTTGATTGGCTGCTTATGAAAATGGGCAGAGCTTAGTTCTTTGATAGATTAATGATGTAAGGTGGAAAAATAGTCCATCAATGGAAATCAGTATGGAAAATGTATTTATATGTACAGATTTGTAAGGGAGCTGCTTAAATTTTTTATATTTTGACATGTGCAGAGGGTTAACTTATAAGGTATCGTCAACATGCATGCATGTCAATATTCTTACACTGACGTAGAGTGAGAAGCTGAAGAAATGTTTGGACAATATTTTCTTCAAGAAATTATTTTGAAAATTAAATGGCCATTTAGTCCGTCAAAATTAATAAAATTATAGGAATGATTCATTATGAAATTTATTTCTGTTAATTAAGCTGACTGAAACAAACATTTATAATACAACTCATAAAATGTATCTTGATTGACAGAGTTCAGAGAAGGGTTGGGCTATTCTTATTCATTATTCATAATCAGTCATATTCAAATACAGTTTTTCAACAATTCACATGTATTCAGAGCATTTGCAGACAAAATAATATTAATTGTGTATTGAGTAGGGAGCATAAGTGGAAAATATAAATATTGATTTCCTTATTTATTTACTGGAGTTTAAGGTCACAAAGTTCTGCACAATGGCTTATCATGACCACAACATGGAGATAAAGTCAAGTTTAGTCAATCTATTATATTCATGTTGTCGATTTTAGAGGACTTCCACCCTAAGCAGTGGTGACTGGATCCTATTTTACTAGTAAAACAGAGCTTGTTTACCACAGTAAAGAAACACTGCTTCACCTCCCCAAAGATAAAATGAATTTTTTAAACCTTAAAGGTGTCTTCCATTTCGATCGAATGGAATCAATAGTAAGAGTCCATTCTCATAATTTGGACACTGATCAATTAATATTTTAAACATGCAGCCCTAAACATTGAAAATATGTCGGTCTACCTCACAAACTCACTAAGCAGCCACTTATTTACTTTTTGAACTCTCATTATTCTGGACTGTAAATGAAAGTGTCAATGACACTGTAGCTCAACTTGTCAAGACATGTACATGTATAGTATGTGACACAGCAATGACAAACATCTAGGTAATGACCTGATAACAAAGGTACATATAAAGTATTGTAACGGCCTGTACATAAATACTGACCGTAGCCTGTAACAAATGTATAGGTAAAGTATTGTAAAGGTGGGTGACAGTCAGATGCTAAACTAGAAAAGAAATGTTTGAGTCCCAGAGTGGGTCTGACTGAACCCCAAAATATTTGTTCTCATAGCACAGTGATAACAAAGGCACCCCAAAACACACTCATTCCTGTCCCAAGGTGAAAACAAAGATACCCAAGAAGTTTTGTGAAGATCATAAATACGAGCTGTATAGAAGTTGTGCCAAAAAACTGATTGGACCTAATTTCGGTACAAAATGGCCACTGGCAGCCATATTGAATTTTGGACCGCACTCAGAAACACTCGTTCTCATCCCAAGGTGATAACAAAGGTAGCCAAGAAGTTTCGTGAAGATCGGTTGATAAATACAGCCTCTGGCCCGAGCCGTATTGACATGTGCACTTTCAGTGTATAAGTAGCACTGAATAAATCAAAGTTCATCTAATTTGCATAATTTCTGCATGAGATACAAATCCGTACTATATGTGATGTATTCCATGTTACTAAACATTCATACAAAAATTTATTCAAATCAGAACTTTCATACAGAAGTTCTGTACAAAAGACTGATTGCACTAATTTTGGTACAAAATGGCTGCTGGTGGCCATCTTGAATTTTGGACCACACCCAAAAACACTTGTTCTCATTCCACGGTGATAACAAAGGTACTCAAGAAGTTTCGCAAAGATCGGTTCATAAATACGGCCTCTAGCCTGAGCCGTATAGAAGTTGTGTACAAAAAACTGATTAGACCTAATTTCGGTACAAAATGGCCACTGGCAGCCATCTCGAATTTCGGACCGCACCCAGAAACACTCGTTCTCATCCCAAAGTGATAACAAAGGTAGCCAAGACGTTTCGTGAAGATCGGTTGATAAATACAGCCTCTAGCCCGAGCCGTATTAACATGTGTACTTACTGTGTGTAAGTAGCACTGAAAAATCAAAGTTCATCTAATTTGCATAATTTCTGCACGAGAAAAAAAAACGTATTATATGTGATGTATCCCATGGTACTAAACATTCACACAAAAAATTATTCAAATCAGAGCTTTCATGTGGAAGTTCTGCGCAAAAATCTGATTGCCTCTAATTTTGAACAAAATGGCATCCAGCGGCCATCTTGAATTTCGGACCACACCCCAAAACACCCATTCTCGTCCCATGGTGATACCAAAGGTACCCAAGAAGTTTTGCAAAGATCGGTTCATAAATGCGGCCTCTAGCCCGAGCCGTATTGGCATTTGCACTGCCAGTGCTGAAAGTAACACTAAATACATCAAAGTTAGTCTAATTTGCATAATTTATGTACGAGAAAAAAACCCGTATTATATGTGATGTATCCCATGGTACTAAACATTCATACAAAAAATTATTCAAATCAGCGCTTTCATATGGAAGTTCTGATCAAAAAACAGATTTCTGCATCGTCGGTACAAAATGGTGGCTGGCTGCCATCTTGAATTTCGGACTGAACCCAAAAACACTCGTTCTCGTCCCACGGTCATAACAAAGGTACCCAAGAAGTTTCGTAAAGATCAGTTCATAAACATGGCCTCTAGCCCGAGCCGTATTGAATTGTTGACGGACAGACGGATGACGGACGACTGGCAGACAGACAGACAGACAGATGGACGACTGGCCATAGCATAAGCTCAAATTTGGCTTTGCCAAAGTTGAGCTAAAAATGAACTTTCAGGATCAAAGGGTTTAAACAAACTATTTGGTGAATCATGTAGGTTTTTTGTATTTCATTTTCACAGGGTTTTTCTTTTTAAATGAATACCATTGTACATACAGTTCCCAGAAACTAAAATTAGGCTATTTTTACCCTTTGAGACTTTAATTATCCTGTCGTTCAAATGTCACTGCGAATTCAGTTTCTTCAAAGTTTTGCAAAATGTAACGTCAATCGTCGGAAAGTACAAATAACAAGATATTTTTCACATTCGTGATTATCTGGTTGAGGGCTAGATTATTTTTTGTGGTCTGAATTTGTTATTCAAAACTTGTTTTATTACAAATTATTGGATAGTGCCCACAGGCACCTCTCCAATAATTTGTAATAAAACAAATTTATACAAACAAAATTTTATTTGTGTTTGACTGAATATGAAATATAAGCAAGGAAAGTGTTGGCTTTTGCTCTGGTATCCTCATTTTCTGAAAGCCCTAATGGCTTCTAGCACTCAACCAGTTAAGAAGTCTTTATCACACGATTATATTAGTATTTTAAGCTGTGATAACATTTGGCACAATGGTTGTCACTGAGCCCTATTTGGGAGAAAATAGGAATTGAGGTTAAAACTTTAAAAAATCGAAAAATAATATCAAAACAAATGACAACAAAGTATCAATGCATTGTTAAATTTCGTATGCACAAAAGTATCAAAAGGGTTAAGGACTTTTCTCAAATGTTGCCTATATTTTTCAAAGGGTTATGGACTTTTCTCAAATATTACTCATATTTTTCAAAGGGTTAAGGACTTTTCTCAACTAGTGCCCATATTTTTCAAAGGGCTAAGGACTATTCTCAAATAGTGCCTATATTTTTCAAACAGTAAATAAGAATTCATCAAGTCAGTATCTGATAATTTATAATACTTTTGACAAAAGTAACCTGGAAAAATTAAATGATAAATTTCAGTTCATTTTTTTAACCCTTAAAGAGGCGAAGAAGAAATCAAATAATTTTCATATAGCTTAAAGCAGCAGATTAATTTTTACGATAATTAGTTTAAACAGTATCATTTGGAAAAAAAAAATCATGTAACTATAAAACAGAAGCATATTGCATATATAGAAAATTAAAGAAAGGTATAGATAACTTTTGTTAGAACATAAATATTTGACATCAAGTTGAGTAGCTTATGTTGGTCATCTCCAAGGTAGCTGAAATACAATTATTATGACTGATTGTCATAGGAGGTGAACTACTGTCATGAAATACTGTATCATTACAATAATTGTTACCTTAAATACATGGACACAGCTACAGATGGCCTAAAAGGGTTTCTACATCACTGTTGGCTGCCTGTATAGGAAGCCAACAATAATATAAAACACTTTTAGGTCATCTGTAGCCCAATAAATGAATTATCAAGAAAGAATACACTTGGGGACAACTTTTTCAAAGCACTACAAAAATGGCAGTTTGTGGCTGAATGGGGACTTAACCCTTTACCCAATGTAATGGCCAAAACCAGCCAACGCTATTCACAAAAATCGCCAATTAATTTTCATTATTTTTTAAATTTTTTGTCTCAAAAACATAGGTTATGACCCCTCTTTGAAATGAGCTCACTGAGCTCGTTCCAATGAGGGGTCATAACCTATGTTTTTGAGACAAAAAATGAAAAAAATTAGTTATTCAAGAATTTTGTTTGCAAGCGTCATCAGCTTTTTATGTTAGTTAAGGGGTTAAGGGTTAATTGCTTTATCATTCCCTAGTGTTATTTCTGTGTTTTATAGGAAACTCTGCAAAACTTTATTTTTTTTGGTACCTGCCATTGTACCTGTCATTCCAAACTTCGTACTGTCACCCAATAGTGTGATCTATTGAGACTATGACAATCATTTTATATGTCTGTGAAGCTGAATCAAACAGAGTATGCCAGAGAAGGGCCGTGGACTGGTCACATTCCATGGGTGGGCAATATTTCCACGGACGCAATAATATTAGATTCCAAACACTAATTATAGGAATAATCATCAAAAATTTAATTAGTGATGCGCTGGGTACAACCTGGTGTTTCATTAATTAAAATTTTGCTGCTGATGATTTTTATTACCTGGCAAACAAATGCATGGACATCACTGCTCACGCTTGGATTACGACCAGTCCATGGCAGCTCTAGTGTATTATTGGGAAGGACACCCTGTAGAAGGTAGGTTTTTGATTCATTCCCCCAGGCCTAGAAATATTTTCTCAAGGTCTATCACCATTAGACAAAAATAGTTTGTCAAATTCAGCTTATCACTGTTAAGTCCGAAATTTAAAGTGTGAATTCTATAACATGCTAAAATTTATATATGAAGGGACTATTTATGTTAATTGTTTGTCCATATCTGACAAAAATCTTGTCTTGTTTTCATTAATTGAAAAGCTTTCTTCAAATAGCTTTCCAGTAAATCATGTCAGGAATGTGGTTATGGGAAAGACTACTAAACTTGGACATGTTTTTTAAGTTACAATCTGATCTTCTGTTCTAAGAAATTGTACTGGTCATCAAGCCAGAAAATAAGCAGAAAATGAGGTCCCCAGAGGGTGAATTTAGTGATGCTACCCTGCACAGCAGGGTAGCATCACTAAATTTATACTCTGTGAACCTCAATCTGAATCAGGGTCTCAAAACTAAACAAACAGAGGTACCCATAGGATAAATTGGCCCACTGTATAGGATAGCATCATCAAATTCACCCTCTGGGGACCTCATAATCCAAATATCAGATTGCTTATTTTCAGGCCTGCAGGTTGTGCCTGTCAAAAACTTATTTGTCAATGCTTATTTGCTAGCTTGTTTGAAGGCCATTTAAAAAGTGAATGTAACCTATTCCCTCCACTAATAAAACCAGTGTCTTACATCATTTCTGGGAAAACTCCTAGAGAGAGCTTTACGGAAAATGATACGAGATACCAATATTAATAACTAGTTGAGTGCTAATTTTTTCCTGGTTGCCAGAACTTGATTACATGTCTTTGTCACAATTTATGGGAGAGTGCCTATAAGCCTTCTCCCATGATTTTTAACAAGGCAAATCCAAAATGAAAGTGTCAATGACACTGTAGCTCAACTTGTCAAGACAAAGACATGTACATGTATAGTATGTGATACAGCAATGACAAACATCTAGGTAATGACCTGATAACAAAGGTACATATAAAGTATTGTAACGGTCTATACATAAATACTGACCGTTGCCTGTAACAAATGTATAGGTAAAGTATTATAGAGGTGGGTGACAGTCAGATGCTAAACTAGAAAAGAAATCTTTGCATCCCAGAATGGGTCTGACTGAACCCCAAAATATTTGTTCTCATAGCACAGTATAACAAAGGCACCCCAAAACACACTCATTCCTGTCCCAAGATGAAAACAAAGGTACCCAAGAAGTTTCGTGAAGATCAGTTCACAAATATGAGCTGTGTAGAAGTTGTGACAAAAAACTGATTGGACCTAATTTCGGTACAAAATGGCCACTGGCTGCCATCTTGAATTTTGGACCGCACCCAGAAACACTCATTCTCGTCCCAAGGTGATAACAAAGGTACCCAAGAAGTTTTGTGAAGATCGGTTCATAAATACAGCCTCCAATCCGAGCCGTATTGACATGTGCACTTACAGTGTATAAGTAGCACTGAATAAATCAAAGTTCATCTAATTTGCATAATTTCTGTACGAGAAAAAAACCTGTACTATATGTGATGTATTCCATGTTACTAAACATTCATACAAAAATTTATTCAAATCAGAACTTTCATACAGAAGTTCTGTACAAACAACTGATTGCACTAATTTTGGTACAAAATGGCTGCTGGTGGCCATCTTGAATTTTGGACCACACCCCAAAACACTCGTTCTCATCCCACGGTGATAACAAAGGTACCCAATAAGTTTCGTAAAGATCGGTTCATAAATACGGCCTCTAGCCTGAGCCGTATAGAAGTTGTGTACAAAAAACTGATTAGACCTAATTTCGGTACAAAATGGCCACTGGCAGCCATCTTGAATTTTGGACAGCACCCAGAAACACTCGTTCTCGTCCCAAGGTGATATCAAAGGTACCCAAGATGTTTTGTGAAGATCAGTTCATAAATACAGCCTCTAGCCCGAGCCGTATTGACATGTGCACTTACAGTGTATAAGTAGCACTGAATAAATCAAAGTTCATCTAATTTGCATAATTTCTGCACGAGAAAGAAACCCGTATTATATGTGATGTATCCCATGGTACTAAACATTCACACAAAAAATTATTCAAATCAGCGCTTTCATATGGAAGTTCTGTGCAAAAATCTGATTGCACCAAATTTTGTACAAAATGGCTGCCATCGGCCATCTTGAATTTCGGACCACACCCAAAAACACTCGTTCTCGTCCCACGGTGATAACAAAGGTACCCAAGGAGTTTCGTAAAGATCGGTTCATAAATACGGCCTCTAGCCCGAGCCGTATTGGCATTTGCACTTACAGTGCTGAAAGTAACACCAAAAAACATCAAAATTAGTCTAATTTGCACAATCTACGCATGAGAAAAAAACCCGTATTATATGTGATGTATCCCATGGTACTAAACATTCATACGAAAAATTATTCAAATCAGAGCTTTCATATGGAAGTTCTGTACAAAAAAAAAATTTCTGCATCGTCGGTACAAAATGGCTGCTGGCAGCCATCTTGAATTTCGGACTGCACCCAAAAACACTCGTTCTCATCCCACGGTCATAACAAAGGTACCCAAGAAGTTTCGTAAAGATTGGTTCATAAATACGGCCTCTAGCCCGAGCCATAGCAGCTTGGCACTTACAGCTCTGAAAGTAACACTAAATAAATCAAAGTCAGTCTAATTTGCATAATTTACGCACGAGAAAACAACCCGTATTATATGTGATGTATCCCATGGTACTAAACATTTATACAAAACTTTATTCAAATCAGAACTTTCATACAGAAGTTCTGTACAAAAAACTGATTTTTGCATCATCGGTACAAAATGGCCGCTGGCAGCCATCTTGAATTTCGGACCACACCTAAAAACACTCGTTCCCGTCCCAGGGTCATAACAAAGGTACACAAGAAGTTTCGTAAAGATCGGTTCATAAATACGACCTCTAGCCCGAGCCATAGCCAATTGTTGACGTACGGACAGACGGCCAGACGGACAGACGGACGACGGACGACGGGCCATGACAATAGCTCAAATTTGACTTCGTCAAAGTTGAGCTAAAAATGAAATAAATTCACTTCTGAGGTAATGAGAACCACATCCATCAAATACGAAATTTTCAAGTTGTGGTACCTGCACTTAAGAATGGAGCCCAAATATGGGCTTCCAGCACTCAACCAGTTAGGAATGGAGCCCAAATATGAGCTTCCAGCACTCAACCAGTTGAAGAAGGTAAATAATAGACAATCTGTACGGCTATTCTTAACATAGGACCATGCGAATAACACATTTTCAATTCGAATCGAATCTCGAATAAAATTACGTCTGTTATTCAAAATTGAATCACACCTCAAATCAAATCAGAGGCATCTAGAAGATGACCGATGAGGGTTGGGGGTACTGTAAACATGATTTGTACTGACTGTGATGGCTCAAGTCCTGACTGATAAAATAATCCAACTACATCATCAAGGTATGCCTTCGACGAAGGCATACCTTGCTGATGTAGTTGGAATATTACCCTGTCAGGATTATAGTTCACAGTCAATATTGCCTTTAAACTTTAAATTTACATCTAACAGTGGTAGTGACAAGTGATACTGGAATTAGCATGGTTGGTGGCATGAGTTCAGATGTTATTTATTTTAAGTAGTGGAAGTTACACTCAGTCTTTTATTTTAACATTATTTATGTACAATTTCCATCTGAACTATATGTTTTTGTGAGATGACAAAGAGGACTGATACCAAGCTATATTCATATGAAGAAGATTCGAGAGGAAACGAATTAAGCAGCCAATTTCAAATCGAACCTGACACCAACTTACGATTCAAAATCATATCAGATCTCTTTGTAGGGCCCTATCTTAACAATTCACAAGGATGACAAAATTAAAGTACTTTTCAAATACTGCCAAAAAATGGAAGTTTTCAAAGGTTTTACAGAACTGTGATCATAAAAGTGGTATTTGTTTCGTTTAGATCATGATTGGCACATAACACACTTATATACCTGTGGATCCAAATTTCATAAATAAAATATTGCAAAATCATGACTTCAATATAAAAAGTTAAAAAATTTATAGTAATTTATATATTTTTTATACTTACCAATGACCCAGACTTAGCTGGTGCTAACTCCAACAAAACCAGGGCCAAACACAAATTTTGCCCCCCAATCCCCAAAATTTGCATCCAAAACAAAAAGAAATCATGTCCTAAAGGACCTCCATAGTACGCCTCTACTGCGCATGCGCAGTGACGCAGTCGTCCCGAAATTGGCGCCAATTATCATTCTTACTGGCAGTGCCTGGTCAGCGCTATGTACTCAGCGGGGAGGCAAGAGTTCCCAACTCCAGGGAGGGCCATCCCCGTCTGGGTCATTGGTAAGTATAAAAAATATATAAATTACTATAAATTTTTTAACATTTTTATACTGTACCAATGACCCAGACTTAGCTGAATAGTAAACAGGCTGGAGGGCCTAGGACATAGAGGAAAATCCAATAAGCTCAACTATATAGTAAAGAGGTAACCCCTTAAGGAGAAAAGGAGTATTAGGCTTTACATGTATCTTTCTTATTTAATATTAAATTAGAAAGATACACTACCCTTAATAATTGAGCACAATAACATTCATGTTCTCTATTAACATCCAGTATAACCCTTATACTAATTATTTTTAAAGCAAGCCAATAAATAAAGTAGTCCAGAGAATTGAGACTCTTTATAATCATTTAAAAGTGTCCGAGTATTGTATATTAAAGCCCGTTTGACACTTGACATATACAAATGCTTCACACCGAGCTACACTTTAAAAATAAGACATGAATGAATTTAAACATTAATATTACACTTTAAAACCATCCCGGAAGCGACTCAGAAATACTGACTTGGAGGAGGCATTCCCTTGCTTTTCACTATAAAGCAGGTGACCTAAGGGAACACCCGCCCCCCCCCCCCCCCCCTTCCCCTTGCCCTGGGTCAAATAGCCCAGAGCGAAGAGGGCAGCCGGACGGAGTCACTGCCGGAACAGAAAGCCTGCATAACTATAGTTGCAACTGTTTAGTGGACGACATTCTGAGCAACAGATAACGGACCTAAACAATGCAGGTCTCCAGAAATGGACTCAATATTTCTGAGATAAAAACTCGTAAATGTGGATGGCTGAGACCAATAAGCAGCCTTCATTAAATCTGTAATAGCAACACTATTAGCATAAGCCCAGGAAGTAGAAAGAGCTCTCACTTCATGAGCAGAAATCTTAAGCACAGACTGCTGAGAAGAAGATAAATCTTCATAAGCAGTACGGATAGTTAACTGAATCCATCTAGCAATAGAATGGACTGAAATGTCCTTTCTATTAGGCATCAAAGACAGAAAGAAACGTTTTCGTCCCTTTCTGATAAACTGAGATCTCTGTTTATAGATACGTAGTGCTCTAACAGGACAGAGTAAAGGCCTACGCCCGTCTGAAGACGGAAGAGCCTTAATAACAATAGGTTCCGGATATTTATTAGGAGCCTGATTCTTAGCTAAAAAACCCACATTAGTAGTGAAGGTGATAGTGTTCCCAACACTACGATAATGAGAATCATCCACCGATAGTGCATGAAGCTCACTGACTCTTCTGGCAGAAGAGAAAGCTAAGAGAAAAGCTGTCTTATAAGATAAGAATTTGAAATCTACTGTCCCAAGAGGTTCAAATGCCTTTCCTTCAATTTAAGGAGAACCCAAGCTAAATTCCACTTAGGAATTAATCTAAGAGTTCTGGGTCTATTTATCGAAAAGTTTCTAACCAACTTCGATAAAGAGACATTAGATCCAATTTGTAAACTATCATGATGTGCATAGGTATCAGATAACATAGATCTATAACCCTTTATAGTAACAGGCTGCAGTTTGATTTCGTCAAACAAGTATACTAGAAAGTTTGCAATGTCTGGTATAGAGGGATCAAATATATCTACAGAATGATCCCTACACCAACGACGAAAAACCTTCCACTTAGCCGCATAGTTTAGCGAAGAGGAGGTCCTCCTACAGTTAGAAATCGCGTCCACTGCTCGTCCTGTAAAGTGCTTGCCATGCAAGAAGGACCGCACAACGGAAAAACGTGAAGGTTGAGACCTTGCGGGTTGTGATGGAGTTGGCGCGATTTCCCCTGCGAAAGAAGATCCTCTCGTGGAGGAAGCTTCCGCGGTAGGTCCCACAACAGACACCTGAGTAGATTTATCCACGGTCTCTGTGGCGACAAAGATGCTACCAACAGAATCTTGCATTGAGATTGTTTTATCTTTAGCAATACTTGTTGAATTAACGGCGCTGGAGGATACGCATATCCTATCATTCCGTCCCAAGGGATCGACAGAGCGTCTACTGCAAATGCTCTTGGATCCGGACACGGAGACACATACGTCTGCAACTGATTGTTGAGATGTGTCGCAAATAAGTCTATCATTGGCCATTCCCATTGGTAGCAAATCTGATTGAATACTTGTTTGTTGAGAGTCCACTCCGACGGCAACAAGCGACCCTTTCGTGAAAGGGAGTCTGCTAGCACATTCAGACGACCCGGTATGTGACGGACCGAAAGAAGAACGTGATGTTCTAACGCAAACAGAAGGATTCTTTCTGTTAGATTGAACAACGGAACTGAATGAGTGCCTCCCTGATTCCGTATATACGCCACTACTGTCGTATTGTCGGATAGGATTTGGACATGAGCATCGTGAATAATGTCCATCCAGTGACGTAACGCAAGCCAAATTGACATCATTTCCTTGATGTTTATGTGCTTGCACAGGAATTGCGGATCCCAAAGACCCTGGCATCTCGAATCCGTTGGGATTAATGATGCACCCCAACCTGTTTGACTGGCATCCGTCATAACGGTAAAACTCGGATCCGGCAACTGCAGCGGAACTCCTTGAGTTAACCACTGAATGTTTGCCCAAGTCTGAATCTCTTGTTTCACTTGATCTGACAAGAGAACGTCTACATCGAGCGAATGAATTTTCACACTCCAATTCTGAGTCAGGAAAATTTGAAGAGGACGTGTGCGTAGCCGCCCCATCGGAATGAGATCTGCGGCGGCTCCGCACAGACCTATCAGTCTCATAAATTCTCTCGCCGTGACTTTGTCTGCGTGCAGACAATAGCGAGCGTAACAACTGACTAATTTCGCTCTGGTTAACGGCAGACGAACGAGATTGTTGTGCGTCTCGAAGCTCATTCCCAGATGAGTGAATGACTTGGACGGCACCAGATCCGACTTCTCCTCGTTTACTATAAAACCGAGACGTCGGAGCAATAGAAGAAGATTCTGAACATCGTTCTGAAGCATTAACTCGTTGCCGTACCTCTGAAGAATGTCGTCCAGGTAGGCCGACGTTACCGCAGACGAATGAGCTTGGAAGTAGATCATTACCGAGTTCATTACCCGAGTGAAAGCCCAGGGTGCTAGATTCAATCCGAAGCACATGGCCCGGAACTGATACACCACTCCTAGGACTGCGAAGCGTAGATACTTTCGGAATGTCGGATGTACCATGACGTGAAAGTACGCATCTTTGAGATCTATGCTCGTTGCATAATCGTTCACCCGAATACTCGCTCTGACCGATCGAATCGTCTCCATATAAAACTTCGGAGCGACGATCAGCTTGTTTATCCAGCTCAAATCTATGACTGGACGGAACGAGCCGTCTGGTTTCGGAACCAGAAACAGATGGCTGTAGAATCCCAGAGATTCCTGGTTTTCTACGACCTCTACCGCGTTCTTCATTAAAAGAGACTGCACCTCTGATAACAGAGCGTCTCTTTTCTGTGGATTTGACGGAAGATGAGTCCACTTTGGACTTCGAGTTAATGGAGGCTTTCGTTTGAAGGATATCTTTAGACCTTCCGAAGTCACTCCTCTCACCCAAGGGTCGTCCGTAATCGACGCCCATTCTTGTGAAAAACTCGACAACCTTCCGCCAACCGGAACGCGATAGAGGTTTAAGCCATCACCTCCTGGACCTGCGGTAGGAGAAACCACGTCTTCCACGACCCGCACCTCGCCTCGTCGACCTCGGGGCGTCCGACCGATTGTCCCGGCCTGAAGGACGTCCCCGAACGAGAGTCGCTATCCTGACGGTCTCTCGAATAAGACCAAGAGGACGCACCGGAACCTCTATAGGAACCTCTCTTGGGCGCATTAGACCCAGAAGTGCCTGTCTTATTCGTGTCTGCTGTATCCGACTTTTTAGGAGCCGATCTGAACAACAGAGAATCATTAGCTTTCTTTTTAATTTTATCATAAATAGCGGAAAGCTTGCCGTCAAAGAGAAGTTCTCCTGAGACCGAAGCGACTCTAAGAGAGTTCTTCACCTTAGAATCCACTAGTGTGGATGTAGCTAGGGCTGCGTCACGTCTAACCAACTCCAGATTTGCCACTGAAAGGGCGGAGTTACACGTGGAATAAGCTACTGCCCTTGAAAGAAGTCTTAAAGAGGATTGTATATCCTGAAACTCTTCCCCTTGAAGGCGCAGTGATAACGCCTTAGTAAGGTGATCTGCGTAAGATAAGGCATCTAAATTGGCTCTGTTAGACGCAATAGCTGTTTCCAACACCGCGGTTGGAATAGAAGCTGACGACGGTAATGATAGCTCTAAGTCTTCCGCCTCGTCGTCCATACGCAGAGGAACTCTCGGTATACCCTGTCCTGCCATATCGAATTTATTCCTTGCATTAATGAAAGGCAGGTTAAGAGTATTAGCGGACAAGAAACCTGCTTTCCCCGTCCTGGAAGCAAGTTTAAATATAGCGTCGTTCAATAATTCAAATGTTCTTGCAACATTATTGGACTGCGACGGAAACTCGGGAGCGATGTCCCTGAACCGCTCAAAAAATTCAGAGTCCAATGACGCTATAATTCTCTTGTCCGGAAGCGCAGCAGTCTGGCCCGACGGAACAACTTGAGGGAGAAAGTGCCGGATGAAGTCCACAGCAGCTTTATGTTGTTCCGAAAGGGATAGCTCCAATTCATCCGTATCCCTTTCACCATCCGGTCGGACCTCCCGATGTTCCCGGTCGTCCGCCCCCGATGCTTCGGCGGAGCGTACCGACCCAGCGCCGTCGGATAATTCTCGATCCGACACCGTTTCTGTCGGCTGCTGGGATGCTGCGATAAGCTGTGCTATCTGCACAAGAATGTCCGACGTCGAGACCTGCGGAGGCGCAGTCTTTCGCTGCTTCGCCGAGGGCAGCTCCGCATCAGATGGCTCCCGCATACTTTTCCTATGCGAACGTCTGGAGTCCATCGGTCTCGAATCCCTGGCTGCCGGATGGTGTGACCTGGTCGCCGAAGAATCCTTCATCGGCGAAGCTGGTAAAATATCGGCGGTCACGCAGCCAAGGTGCGGTCGTGTGCGTTGACGAGAAGAGGAAGCCTTAACAGTCTCTGCGGACTGCTTATACAACGGAGCGTCCCGAGCGACGGACGTATGCTCCGCTAAAGACACATTTTGTACCACAACATCTGGTCCCAGATGTTGTTGTACGAGAGAGGGACCTCTCTCGCTCGCGGCCCGGCTGGACCTGGACGAGCTAGGAACCGGACTAAAAGGCTTCCTCCGTTCTCGCTTACTATCCGCCGTCACTGGGTGTGCATCTATTATGTTTATAGTGCTCGCATCACCCAAAATTTCCTCTTGGACCGCATCGGACGAACCCGGCTGCCGAACCATTCGGTGAATGGACGCTACACCGGGCGAGCTAGCGGACGACATTTGTCTAATCTCCATGAGCACTTTTGCCGCTAGCTCTGAATTCATTTGTGACGACGGACGCACACTTGAAGAAGATAACATGGAAACATCACCCTGTTCTGGTTCCTCTGAAATAGAAACTGAGAGAGTAGAGTGACCTTGTGGAGAAAGAGCCGGCATCGCTCTTTCTCCAGAAACAACATATCGTGACACACGTTTCCAATGTTTCTCATCCCAATGTTCACATATAGGACAGGGATTAATGCGAGAACACTGACTACAATTAATACAATGATCATGAAAGTCAGAGGAAGATTTCTTCCTATTACAATTTGAACAATGTCCCTTCATTGTGAAAGAACAACAAGTCCTAGTTACTCGCAAAAACCCCTGACACAAAGATACATAATAACATGATCCATTAATAAATGAAAAAACAATTGCAAAACAAAATAATTTTGAAAAAATATTTTTTCAGAGAAGCCCAAGTTGCTGAAAAGTAACGTTGAGCCCCGATGGATCCGATGGCAAAGTGTGGTCAAAAAATTTTAAATTTATATAAAATAATTAATGAGACACTTTCGGATAATATAAATGTATCTTATAATGAGATAAACTACCACAAAGGCAAACAGCCCCCCTCAAAAAAGGCTGTTGCCAATGAAAACAAACAGTGTAAACACACTAGAAAACATGACTCCAGGCACTGAAAAAACTGGCCCGGAATCAGTCATCAATTACACTCTATCTGATGCAAAACAGAGACTCCCAGGGGAGAATCTGTAGAACATCAGATGGAAGATGCAGAACACAAACGTTATACACCCATGGGTGAAAACGTAACTATGGGGAAAATAACAGAAAACATTCTGTAACCAAGCAACTCTCCCAGGAAATTTTAGAAATGAAATCTCTCAAAAATATGCCAAAAGCATGGGAGAATTGCCAGGGGGGACTTTAGAAGGCTAGGGGAGAGGAAACACTGAATAAGCAGTGCAACAATTAGCAAGAATGACAACAAGAGGCCCATGCCTCGAAAATAGGCAACTTAACATAATTTCATCAAAAAATTTTAAGTACAGCCCTGATTATTTTTTGCCACTTCTTTTTCCTCTCCTCCTTCTATCCTCCTTAGAATCACATTTTCTCCAAAAATTACGTGTCTGGCATCCTTTAAACTGAGATTTACAAGCACAAAGATCAGTGAGATGTTGACTGATGAAGGGCCAAACAGAGAATGATAATTGGCGCCAATTTCGGGACGACTGCGTCACTGCGCATGCGCAGTAGAGGCGTACTATGGAGGTCCTTTAGGACATGATTTCTTTTTGTTTTGGATGCAAATTTTGGGGATTGGGGGGCAAAATTTGTGTTTGGCCCTGGTTTTGTTGGAGTTAGCACCAGCTAAGTCTGGGTCATTGGTACAGTATAAAAATATAGCATCTCAGGCACTTCACCCGGATTGTCCACATGGGGGCACGATGACGCTGTGTACTAAGGCATACTGTACGTCAATGGTGCGCATGTCTTCAACAAATGTAACCCTGCCTGTGCTGCAGTGTAGAGTTACAATGTTGGGGAGCTGGCAGCTGGCCAGCATTGCCAAGCCTGGAAATAAGCAATTTGTCCTTTACAGAATGAGGTCTCCAGAAGGTGAATTTACTGATGCCATCCCGTATAGTGGACTAGTATCCCCCAGTTTATCCTCTGTGTAAGACTTTCCGGGTGGGCCTGAGACCTTGATTCAGATTGAGGTTCACATAGGGTAAATTTAGTAATGCTACTCTGCTATGCAGGGTAGCAGCACCAAATTCACCCTTTGGGGACCTCATTCTGCAGATGACAGTCTGCTTATTTCCAGGCTTGTCATTGCTCGGTGGTTCTCTCCGGGTACTTCTGCTTCCTCCACCCATAAAACTGTCACCGACACGATATGACCTTGGCTGTTAATGTGGCGTTAAACCCTAATAAATAAATAAATAGCATCTCAGGATCAAAATTCTACAGTGCTGTGTGGAGAAAAGTGGAAGGATATTTTCAAATGGATTGCAATTCAGTTGCGATCCAATCAAAATTCTGTCTGCTTTTGTGATCACAGTACTGTGAGGACATCAAAACCCCAAAAGCAGGATTCAAGAAGTATTTCAAGCACCTGTATGAACTGCAATGTGCAATTAACAGGTATTATACAATGACTGCTGTGCATAATCACTGTTACGTTATATAATACAGACATTGGGGAATGTACCAGATACAGTGGAGCCCATTTAATTGAATATCTGTAAACTGAATAACCCTGTTAATTGAATATAATTTCCCTACACAAAACCATTTACCATACCTCCAGTACAAATTTGACCTGTTAATTGAATATAGGTTATAGAGTAGACACCTGTTAATTGAATAAAAAATCTTGTAACCTGTCAAGAAATTACCCTGAGATTCCCCAGTTTTCCTTTGTTTATAGACCTATTTGGCCTCAGTTCATTCAATATAGGCATTCAATCTATTATATCTTGCTTGACAGAGCTCATGGAGCTGTGTCAAACAAGATATAATAAAATAAATGCTAAGTTTATCTCTACAACACGAGAACGTGACACAGTCCCTGTTAATTGAATACTCCTGTTAATTGAATAATTTTCACTGTCAAAGTGGCTATTCACTTAACAGGGTTCCACTGTACACCACGCGTCAAATCTGGATTACGCATACGATTGTCATTACAACACATCTGATTCAACATTAAGCAAAATTTCCACAGCATGTTAAATGATTTGGTTCTGGAAATAATAGGCAATTAAGTGAGGTATATTTTTAAAGTTTGAGTTGAGTACAGTGAATATCATCAAATATATTAATAACAATATGGCACAATGGTGATAAACGAACAACATCTGGAATGTTATGAAAATAATATTAATTTATCATAAGAAATATTTAACCCTTTACCCAACAATTAAAAATTAAACCGGCCAGCGCTATTCACAAAAATCGCCAATTAATTTTCATTATTTTTTTCATTTTTTGTCTAAAAAAAATAGCTTATGACCCCTCTTTAGAATGAGCTCATTGAGCTCAATCCAAAGAGGGGTCATATCCTATGTTTTTGAGACAAAAAATGAAAACAATTAGTTATTCAAGAATTTTGTGTCGTCTGCTTTTCATGTTAGGTACAGGGTTAATCAATAAGATTATGTATAGATCTATTTACATCAATGTGTACAAGGATATAAAATAAAGCTATTTAAAAAATTCACACTTTAGAAGTATAAGAAATACCAAGTCAACTATACAGAGGTTCGTAACCCACTAAATAACCATTTTGCAAGAGTTTATCCCCATTCTTATACAAATAATGAATTATAACCATAATTATAACTATGTTCTTGAAAATAATAACATAATTTGAATCAACAAATGTGTATCAACCACACTATATCTGATGTTAAAATAATAATGGAATTCAACAGATATTGTCTGACAGTACTCCTTGAGCTCTGGCAAACAATTTTTAATAAAAAAAAAAGTGAGCCTGGTAAAATTTGCTCTTAAATTCATGAATTGCAAAAGAGAGTTTTATTTTCAGTTAACAGAGATTTATTCTATAGCTAATATTTATTTATGAGGGTTTAATGACACTTTAACAGCCAAGGTCATATCATGTCGGTGACAGTGTTATGGGTGGATGAAGCTGGAGTGCCCGGAGAGAAACAACTAGCAGCTGCCAGCTCCCCAACATTGTAACTCAGCACTGAAGCACAGGCAGGGTTAAATTGGTTGGATGAAAACATGCTCACCATCGACATGCAGTACACCTTACACATGGACAATTGTGGTTAAGTGCCTTGCCCAAGGACACAATGCGGGAGTCCGAATTGATCGCTCAGATGGTCACCCATCCAAGGACTAACCAGGCTCGACGTTGCTTAACTTGGTGATTGGACGAGAACCAGTTACCACAATGTCACCGCGCCCCCTCTATTGTACTTTTAACAGGAATACATTCTACTGAATGCAGCTCAGGACAGTATCGCTTGGAAAAAAAAATTCTTCATTTTGCAAGTCTAAAACACAGTTTGTGGTTTTAGCATGGTTTGAAGTAATCAGTCCAGTTTTTTTTTTTTGGTAAAAACAGAGGAAATCTGTAATAAAGATGCAACCTCAGAGTCTATTAAAGTTTCTGTAATGTCTTGCAGGGAGCTAACTGATGTCTTGCACTGTAAACTATCAAGGGCATTATGATCAATTATAGAGTCAAGCTATTCATTTCATACTTAAGATTCATGACTTATTCGGTCAAAAAAAGTTTAAAAAATCTGTTTTTCAGGCTCTCCACCCGGACAAATTTTAATAACTTGGGTAAAATATCAGACATAAACTATTTAATTTTTATTTTCTTAAGTTTGCATTGATTATAAAAAGAGAGCATGCAGCTGCAAAAGGACCATGCGAGGGAGGGGGCTGAGAAACAGATTTTTTACTTTTTTAGGTCTAGGTGGCAAAAAGTATTTTCAATCTTAAGGAGGAGTATAAAATTTTGCTTAAAATTCTTTCCAATGAGGGGTCATAAGCTAGGTTTTAAGGTAAAAAAAAAAATGTTTTTCAAGAATTTATTTTGTGTCATAGACTATTCATGTTTAGTAAAGGGTTAATACATGATTACCTGACAAATCACGTATTTGGCTGAACTAATAAAAGTTGCCTCAGTTCACCCTGGTCTCATCTCTCAATAATCATCTTTTCCATTATGCAAGCTGTTTCTCAAATTCAGTAAAATAGTTTCTTAACTACAACAGGGTTGAGAATTCCAAAGCTATACCATACATGTGGCCATAAATATCAGACCACTTCTATATACTGATGTTCAACAAAGAAACCCCCAACTATCCCAATTTTTGCAATTTACAAAAAAAATTATCCACTGAAATTGTGGGAACCAGTAGGAAGACAGCCAACTTAGCTCACTCTGCTTCTTCCTTGTAATATAATACATGTAAAGGACCCTACTTGAAAAAATATATTCCACTATTTACTCCAATAATTATGCCGAGCTACAGGCCTGAAAATAAGCAGTCTGACATTTGCAAAATGAGGTCCCCAGCAGGTGAATTTGATGATGCTAACTCATACAGTGGGCCAGTTTATCCTCTGGGTACCTCTATCTGTTTAGTTTTGAGACCCTGATTCAGATTGAGGTTTACAGAGGGTAAATTTAGTGATGCTACCCTGCTACGCAGGGTAGCATCACTAAAATCACCCTCTCGGGACCTCATTTTACAGATGACCGTCTCCTTATTTTCTGGCTTGCTGAGCTATAATCTTGTGTAAGTGCAACACATTCTGTATGTTGATCATTTTGCATGTATATTTCAAAACTGATTGCTCAATC